>OY756946.1:14095000-14695000 GCA_963580275.1 Crataegus laevigata
TTTCCAGTTGTTAAGGATGAAAAAAGTGCTGCATCAAAACGTGCCTTTGCTGGTGCTTGTGCAGCAGTTTTAAAGCATGCAGCACCTACTCAGGCAGAAAAATTGATTGACGATACTGTAGCTTTGCATACCGGTGATAAAAATTATCAAGTTTCATGTGCAATTTTATTGAAAAGCTATTCATCCGTGGCCTCAGATGCCCTGAGTGGATATCTTGCAGCAATTATTCCAGCTATTTTTATCTCAAGGTCTGAATCATGCGCTTGGCTCCTTTTCTTTGTTTCCTTTTTATGAATATATGGAATTATTTGTAGCTTTATACAACTGTGCAGTTCGTATATTAAGTACTGAGTTTACCATACAGAGATGAACGCTAAGCTGCTATTTCATTAAAAGTTCAAGATAACAAAACCTGTTCAATTACAATATAAGTGTTGATGTATTAAGTTTTGTCTATTTAAACTATGAGTAAAAATTGAATTTGAACCATAACAAGGATTTGATATGATGAATTAAAATTAAGGAAACTCTCCACCTCGTATATTCTCTACATTACTCGTCTTCATTAAATCCATTATTCTGGGAAGTTCAAACCAAGCAGTGGGGCTTAAGATGCCAACTTTGTCATCTCTTACTCAGTTTACTTTAGATGAGGTCAGGTAAGTTTTTAATTTAGAATAACTCAGTAGTGAACGCCTCATGACAATCATCATTAAACAACAAAAAAAGATAATTATGTAAATGAGCTGCGATAGCTGACCTTGGAATCTGATGGTTCATATGCAGATTTGAGGATGACAAAGTTATTTCTAGCCTGTTTGAAGAGTTGTGGGAAGAGCATACAAGTAGTGAAAGGGTAGCCCTTCAGTTGTACTTGGCAGAAATTGTTTCTTTGATTTGTGAGGGCATTGGATCATCATCATGGGCAAGTAAAAAGAAGGTATGCACCATCTCTTTTCTTCTCCCCTTCAGTCAGTTTCACATTGCACTTAAGTCGTTGTAGGTTTTGTACCTGAGATATTTTTAATGTGTCATCTCTCAACTTGCAGTCAGCACAGGCAATCTCTAAGCTCAGTGATGTTTTGGGTGAATCGTTGTCTTCTTACTATCCTGTCTTGCTCCAATCTCTTATGAAAGAGATTCCTGGTCGGTTATGGGAGGTGGGGATTTGTATTCATGGTCTTTGGTGATGAGTGTTAGTCCATCTAAGTAGTTTTTTTAATTTATAGTTATTTCGATGTGACAGGGAAAGGATGCTCTATTAGATGCAATAGCTGCTCTTTCTGTGTCTTGCCACAAAGCAATTTCAAGTGATGATCCCTCCACCCTGAATGAAATTTTGAGCATAGTATCTTCTGCATGCACAAAAAAAGCAAAGAAATACCGTGAAGCAGCTCTCACCTGTCTTGAAAAGGTAAGGTTCCATCATGATTGTAACTTTCATCAATTACTTCTGTTTATTTTTTTTTTCCTGAAGCATTTCAATCTTAGGGCAATAAAATGTTCACTTTTACTTCCTTTGTATTCTTAAACCTAGAGCGGTTCTGGTTGTATCACCTACTGGTTGGTGGATGTTTATTACATGGGCATTGTGATTAATAAGGTGGTTGGCCTGTTTCTGGTGTTGCATGCAACAGATCCAAACTTTTTGTTTTTTGTAACAAGGTGTAGGAGGAGTTGAAGTTTTGAAGGGGAAGGAAAAATGTTTTTGTCCTTGTATGCTTCATTGTCAAAACATTATAAACAATGTTTTCTCTTGGTTAATTTGAGAAGAAAATGATGCCTGAGTTTCTGGTGCATTAAATTCTTGTGAATGTGTTTTATTGATCAAACAAATCAAATATGATCATCCTTTGAGTTCAGAGTTTAGAAGCTACCTGATTGGAGTCTAGATGACGAGAGCTCAAATGTCAATCTACTCTGTACTTCCTACTGAGACGTGCTTGTGATTGCCTTGCAATCTATGCTCCAATTCATGCTACTCCTATTTGTGTTTTATTGGGTTCTTGAGTTAATCTACTTTTATTTGTTCTTCTGTTTAGTCTCCATCATAATGCTCAACTGAAATTTGACTTATTTTGACGCTAGTCTTGTAACAAAGTTTCCTGCTCTGTTTTCAGGTTGTTAGAGCCTTTGGTAACCAAGAGGTCTTTAATGTGGTTTTTCCATTATTATTTGAGATTTTCAGTTCTGCCACTCTCGATCAGTCTGGGAAAGAATCTTTGGCTGGTGATGCTGCCAAAGCAGGTTGGTAGTTAACAGTAATTCTTTTTGTATTTAAGAATTTAAGTTCTAATTTCTAGAGTAAGTCACATAATTTATTGGGCGATCGTTCACTGCCACTGGTGTGCTATTGATTAACATAGGATGCTTAGAAGTGTGTGAGGATAACAATGAAACTCACTTTATCAACATATCAGTAAACTCTTGTTGCCATTTTAAAAATTTATTTCCTATGAAATATTGACCAGAGCCAAAGGTGATTATATTTGACTTGAGAATTCTCTGGATTACATATTTTGTTTATCGGTTTCTATGTTGTTGGTTCTGGTAATCCCAAGGGACTTTCATTTTTCTCACCAAAACCAATACTTTAGTTCGGAAGGGTAAGAAAGCTTGGTTATGTTGGGTTGCATGATTCATTATGTGCTTTGGATGATTTCGATAGAGAGGAACAGAATGATTTTTGAAAATTATGTCGGAGTTGGTCTTGCAGGACAGAATTTGGATGTTCTTAGCCCATGGGCATCAGTATCCCCTTATTTCAGTGGAGTCTTGTTCACTTCTCCCTTAATTTGGTTTGATTAGAAAGCGGTTACCTTTAAGCCAGTTTTAGGCTTAATCAAGCTCTTCAGAGCTGGTTGTTTTCTTTTTCTAAGACTCTTTGTTTCGGTTTATTTGATGTGGTCGGCTTGATTCTCCCTCCATTTCATGACTCATATTCGAAAAGACGGGTCATTAATGTGTTAGGTTGTGTTCCGGGACATAGTTGTTCGCTTATGTTGAACTCTACCAGAAGCAAGCGATCTTGTGGGCCTAACAGCATATAGTCGGTTCTTGTTAATGGGATTGGTTTCCTATTGTCTTTCGAATTGTACTAATAATGGTTGGCCTATACTAAAGGCATCTTCATCATTATATAATTATGCTAAGTCAATCGACTCAATAACTTAAGTTTCGGTCTCTTGAACAAAATTTTCACACTTTAATCAACTAAAACCTTTGCTGGGGTGTTGGACTATTATTTCTACTTTGGATGTTAAGGCATGAAGTTGTGCTGCACCTACCAGTATGATCATATCTTTAATTTCAGATTGGTAGTGCCATTTTATATATTGCTTTTTTAGAATGATAAATTACTAGGGCTGCTAGTGTACAGTTGTTTGCCTGCCTTTTCTGTTTATCCTTGTAGAACCATTTGAATCCCTCTTATTAACAAAGTAGAATATACTAACATAATCTGAGATGCAACGCTTCGTACCCAGAAGAAGATCAAGTTGAAAAGGTTTCTGTTCCGCACAACAAAATTTTGGACTGTATGACAGCCGGCATCCATGTGGCACATATAAATGATATTCTTGGACAACAGAAGAACTTATTGCATGTGTTGATTACCACGCTGTCATCTGGACTTCCATGGACAGGTACCCTCCAGTGGCCCCTTTTGACCCCTTCTTTTGCATCATTCTTGTAAGATTTAGTCCCTTGTTGATTGAACCTTTCTTGGCAGTCAAAGTATCTGCACTTTCATCAACAAAGGAACTTTGTTCAACGCTTCAGAAGGCTCTGGATGACTCTCAAGAACCTTCTATACATGCCAGCATAATAGCTTCAGTTCAGGAGGTAATCAGAGTTTATTTATCATTATACTTTTCTATGGAATGACACAGAACTGAGCGCAATGACGTTCTAGGATTCATATAGCCGACCCCACTTTGCCTGTGTTTTTCCCCAATTAGTGGGAAAAGGCTTTGTTGTTGTTGTCGTATACTTTTCTATGGAACTTTGTTTAACCCTTTTATTTTTTTGTCTGTGTTCAGTTGTATCTCTCAATGCCACCTCAAATAGTTGAATGCATACGAACAATTAACATTGCCCAGGTATATTCCTTTTTTCCTCGTTTGGTATCCTTTGCACATCACATTTTGTTTGGTCGAATTACACTTTTTTGTTCTAGTGTTTGTTCATTGAGTGGCCTTATCTTACTCTTGTGTGTGTCTTTGAAGTAAAGTATGATGTATATTGTGCATGGCTTTGAAGTAAAGTACTAAGAAAACTGAAGTAAATGTTTCCTGATGATCCTGTATACAAAAAATTTCCGGATTAAAGATGAGATGTAAACAAGCTACCAACAATAACTTTTAACTAATCAACTATCTTCTCTTTATAACTTCTACCTTTCGCATTTTATGATTCAAACAGTAATATTTGGTGATTATGAGTCTACTTCATATGTGCCATGTCCAAATTCAACGAAAAAGGGTTATGACTTGTGACCGAGACAGTACTTACATTTTAATTCCTTGTTTTGTTTCTTTAATTTCATTTAGACCCTTGTCATACAAGCTCATATCATCTAAACTATTATCAAAATCAACAGCTGTTTTGGTCTCCAAATTGAAGTCTTAAACTTCTATTTCTCTTCTCGTAATTGTTCTTGTTCTTCTATACCGTCTCTATATCCGACTAATCCCACTTTCAACTATTTTCTTCTGTTGACTTTTTAGCAACTAGTAATTCCCTCGAGTTTTATCTATTTTGGAACACATGTTTAACAATAATGTAAGAGAACCTTTTTTAGATTAGAAGTTTTTGCCCTTGAGGTACAGTTTTATTTATCACGAGTTTGTGTGCACAAATTCAGGTTCACGTCGCTGCTTCAGAGACCCTTCTTGTGATCGTCAAGCTGTATGAGAAGCTCCAAACGATACATCGTAGGGACGAAAAATTTATGGGCGAGCTTGTTCATCTTTATGAGGTAGAGAAAAACGGTGAAGCAAAGTCCTTGTTGAAAAAATGTATCGACGCTCTTGAAAACCTGAAACAAGAGAACGTCGAAGATGACTCAATGTGTTTGGCATAAAACTTTTAGGCCAATAATTGCCAATCCATTGTTGTGAGCATCTTTTTATAGTGAAAGTGAATTTGGAGAAATGCAAGGACGTCCAATGTGTATATTTTATTAAAACAAATATATTACATTAAATTCTGTGAATGACCCAATATTTCCTTCTATGTGCCCAAATTATGTAGTACTGTTTCTAAGTAAATTGGGCAACGTTGAGCACGTGTGACATGACTTTCGGCTTTACAAGTGAGTTGTCAACCTAGCCGTATGTGATTGGCACTAACACCATGATGAAAATTGGGTTTGCTTATACTTCAAAACTACCAATATGAGGAGTAGCTCAAGTCTTTATAATACATTGAGTTACTGTTGACTAGAAGCGTCATGAGACCACGGTGGCAAATTGGAGAAATAAAATTAAAAAGGTGGTGCTCATTAACGCATAGTAAAATTGAAAAAGAAAACATAATTATTTTGCTGTACGCCTATTTTATTGAGGGATTATATAGAGTGGCGGCCAAAGGCAAGGAGAGAGAGAGGAGAGAATTTGGTGAACTTGTGATGATGATTTCTCACCCTATTGTGTCTTTATTATAGTGCTTCCCATACTCCCCAAGGAATACAATTGCAATTAGGAAACTATGTAGAAAATATTATAGAATCCAACCGTAATCTACTAGGATTTACACAATCACATTTCTAACTTAGGACTGCAACACTTCCCCTTACGTGTAAATACTCAAACAAATGTAGCATCGGGTCTTCAGTGATGAAGCAATAATAGTTAATGAAGTTGTTAGCACAATGAGCGAATCTGAGTCTCAAAACAAATGGAAGAATGCAAAGGTAGTAAAACTCACAAAACCTTGCAACAGGAAAACCCAAGGTATGACAAAAACTCGTAGTCTAAGGAGAAAAAGGGAGAACTTGCATTAAATCAAAACTAAATGTCTTCTTAAGGAGCAAGTAGAACGCACACAAGGGTATGACCAGCCCAGGATGGGTGCCTTGTTAAAACTTTGTCAGGTAACAAATCCCAAAGGGAAGATGCTCCTAATTTTAGAAAAAAAGAGTACATCAAGATCAAGTGAGTATACTTCTTGATGCTTCCCATGAATTTGACAAAACTTCCAAATGAGAACTACAAACAATTCAAATCAAATATTTATGCGTACCAATTCTTTGGACAAGCTTCTGGAAAGTAGACTTCGATAGTGACTTCATAAATCATAAAGAGGTTGGTAAGGTTGTATTTGGAACAGATTTGCTTGACTTCAATCTTCTAATGCTCTTGTTACTGATGTGAAAAGAAAATTTTAGGCATAATATGCTTTGTGTTGTCTCCTTTGATGTGTCATTTCTTGATTTGGTCGATACAGGTGGCTTTGTCTTCATAAATCATTGAGTCAATGATGAAAGGAAATCCACAAGAATTCAACATGGTTCGAAGAAGTAGCAACTAAGGTCTACTTGCTTGATCTCCAAGATATTGCGGTGTCTCCAACGTTAAATGAGAACATGCCACAAATAAACAACCTATGTCAGTATAATAACCAACAAGAAAAAAATTAACACGAGGATTGGGGTTGGGGGGAGGGGGCGGCTCTACTCAAGGATGCATAGGGATATAACAAGCTCAAATCTGTAGTACATTTGAGGTAACGATAGATGTCTTTAACACCAGTTCAGATTATAGGTGTAAGCGCGTTGCTATATCTTGCCAAAAGATATGACAAAGAAAAACATGTCCGGTCCATTGCACTAAGTTAAGTATAATAAAGCGCCAATTGCACTCAAGTCTGGAACTTTAGGCTTTAAAACCTCTTCCTCGTAGTCTTTAGAACGAAAAGAGTCTCGTTTTGCATCTAGCGTTCGAACGACCATAAGAGTACTCAAAGGTTTCGCTTTATCCTCATTAAAGCGTCTCAACACATTCTAGATGTAGTTTAATTGATGAACCATAATACCATTCGAACAATGCTCAAGCTCCAAGCCTAGGTAATATCGAGTTTTCTCAAGATCTTTCATCTTAAATTCTAACTTCATGTGCTCAGCAATTTTATCAAGTTCTTCCAGAGTCCCAATGAGATTCATGTCATCAATGTAAACTGCAACTATTACAAATTCAGAATGTGACTTCTTAATAAACACTCGTGGGCATAATTCATTATTCACATATCCCTTACTAATCAAATACTCACTCAGGCGGTTATACCATAACCACCCGAATTATTTGAAATCATAGAGTGAACACTTTAATCTAATTGAAAGGGTGTTTTGTGGTCTAGAGCTTTTAATCCACTTATTGTAAGTTCTTCGAGAACTTTCATATAGATTTCCGTATCAAGATCTCGATAAAGATTCACGGTTACCACATCCATAAGCTACACATTTAGGTTTTTAGAAACTACCGAACTGATAAGGTAGCAGAATTTTATAATGTCCTTTACAAGGGCATATGTCTCCTCATAATCAATCCTCATGGCGTTTAGAGAAATCTTGCACCACGAGGTGTGCCTTATATCACACTATCTCATTCTTGTCATCACGCTTCTTTGCGAAAATCCGTTTTTAGCTAACTGGCTTCACATGCACTAGAACCCTTATGTTTTGCAAGGGAATCAAGTTAGACCTGGATTGCTCATTTCGAAACCTCATCCAAACTAGTATAGTGGACCAAAATCTCATGATTCTCGGGAGGCGAATTCGACTCTTCAATGACACTTCCATAATTTAGAATAACCTCATGTGTTGGAACGGTTGAGTATGTGATGGTCAGATTCAATCTAGTTTCTTTAGGTTGTGCCATAGGCTACCTTTTTCGAGATTGTGAATCCTTTACACCAACAGGTCTTCCACGCTTCAGGGTGGAGGCTAGCCGCAAATGTACAAAGTCGTGTAGCAGGTGTGGCCAACCATCATTTAGGGGCAATGTTTCGATGAACATGAGGTACATCTACCATTGCGGGTGCATTTGTAGCTAGTATATGTGGTCTTGTCACTTTTGCTAGATCAGTATAAGAATCGTGCATGCCTTGAGCAACGTTCTGTTGATCTAAACACATTGCACTTCAGTTTCAAACTGTGCAGTGTGGGGATCTAAATAAAACATGGTGGGGGTAACCACAAAAATTTGTGAAGTTCTTTAAGAAAGTTAATGTTCTTATCTCCCCTAACAACGTGAACACTATGTCATTGAAGTGACAATCCGCAAATCGTGAGGCAAAAAAAATTGCCTATCAAGGGCTCTAGATAAGGAATAATTAATGACAAATCATAACCTGTTTTGATATGCAATGGTGGCACTATGGCACATAAACAGCAAACCCAAACACATGTAAGTGCAAGACGTCAGACTCGTACCCAGTAACCGACTGTGACGGTGAAAAAGATTGGGTGGTGGTAGGCCTTAAACGGATCAACATTTCTGTGTGCAGAATTGCATAACCTTAAGCAGATACCAGAAGTTTGGTGCGCATGACCAAGGTTTGAGCAATCAATTGAATGTGCTTGATGAACACTTTTGCTAGGCCATTTTGGGTGTATATGTGGGTTACTGAATGTTCAACTTCAATTGAAACTGACATGCAATAATCGTCGAAAGTTGCGAGGTAAAACCTCTAGCATTATTCGATTGAATTGACTTAATCAAATAAATGGTGGTGAGCCTTAAGCTTAATCATTTGTGCCAGGAGTTTTGTAAATATAGCATTGCGTGCATACAACAAACGAAAATGTGACCAACGATGCATCAACTAACACCATAAAATATTTTAATGGTCGGCCACTTGGGGGAACTCGCCACCATGTCTTAAAAAAAAAACTAATCTAATATTCCATCGAAGCAGATGCCTATTGAAAATAAAAAGTCTTCATTGTTAGTACGGTCCCTAATTTCTTGTAATTTTGTCGTTACAAATGTAAAATACCAAAATTTCTAGAAGGGTGCTTATTGACTTTTGTTGACTTTATTTTTCGTGACATGTTTGACGTATTAATTACTATATTCAAATAGTAATCGTCGCTACGAATGCTTGGGCGGAAGCAGAACAAAATTTCGACTTAAAACAAAGCTTTTACTGGTCATTAAATGTAAGGGCATTTTTGTAACTTTCTCTCCATTATGGAGAATTCTATTGATTTGTTTGGGTACAGTGGGACATATGGAGGACTAAACAAATTCCATGTTTCAATATCTAACTTACGGATTATGATTATGATTTATTTCTACGTCAATTTAAGGAATGCTTATTCCTTTATTATTACTTTATCTTATGGCACCACCCATATACACTTAGAGTACGGTGCCAATCCACGGCCGTATAACACAACTTGAACGTGCATAGTATTTTCAACTTGTCTATATTTTGGACATCTCCTTCCAACTTACACTAACCACAACTAGTGTTATATTTTCAACATACATTAGCTTCAGCTGGTGTGTGATTATATATTTGCTTACATGTGTATTAAGGTACTACATTTATACTTTCAGCTTGTAGTTACTTCAAGATTACTTAGTAATGACATAGTTTTACATTATATTCTCTGTTTGTCATTACTTCGAGATTACTCAGTAATGACATGGTTATACATTTATACTCTTAACTTGTCTTTACATTAAGACTACTCAATAATGACATGATTATAGTATCTAGCTTCCATTGACTACGGCTAATGGATGATATTTTATGCTATGCCACCGATAAGTATCAACTCAGTATATATGCATACTTAGGTTTTCAAAAAGTGTATTACATGTGTTTTCAAAATAGGGATTAGTATGTTTATGTTTAAGAAAAATTTTATTTTTCGTTCACTCACGCTTTTATGTTTTGCTCCCCCCCAAGGATTCGTTGTGAGCATATTCAACGTCGAGGTATCTTCCTAAGCTCTGAAAAATTCTTACTGAGTATGATATGTACTCAGCTTTATCCGTGTGACTTGCATTTTGACAACCATGCTTTGATCCTACTATCATGCATGTAATAGAGGGTCAGAGACCCATTGGTTGTGTTGGAATAATTGTTGTCACGTGCAGGTGTTCTCAATTGGTTCTAACTCTATTTTTGGGAAGTTCTGCTGAATTGTTGGTAGATTTTAATAATTGTACACTTTAGTTATGTCTTCATGCATATCTTGGCTTCATCACCTATCCGGGTGTTGGCCAACAAGCCATGGTTTCGATACCCAATGGACATTGGAGTTGGGGTGTGTCATCCAAGATGGTATCTTTGGGATTATCCATTTCTGCAAAGTTTGTCTCAATCTTCTGACGGCATGAATGATACTCATTAATAGCTTAAAAGAAAGCTCAACAAACGCAAGACAATTGTTTTTTAAAACCATATTGGTAATACATATCAAGATTAGTAGAAACTTGACTGGTTTGAGCTTTGCCCTTTCTTGAAGTTGGAAGCCTTGAGACCTATTCAAGGTCGAATTTCTACTATTGGACGAGCCTTTGCTCTATCATCCTTGGGCACGTGGCTGAAGGTTAGACTCTTTTTCATTGCCATGGCACTTCTTGTGTCCCTTGTGGCCTCGAAAAGTGGTGGCTTACACTTCAGGCGTATCATTTGAGCCAGTATGTCTAACTTAATGATTCCTTATTAAAAGCTGGTTTTAACGGCCGAATCCACTTTTTTTTCAAGTGATGGACTTTCCTCTCCTACTTCTCTTATTATTGAGCCTTTCAGAAGCCTATCCAGACTTAGCCATAGTTAGATACTTCAGTCTACCTCTAAACCTAGACGCTAGAAACAACTCAACGTTAAACTTTCCAAAAGTAGCAAAAGGACTTCTTCTCTACTGAATGTCCAATAAGCAAGATAACCTACTAAAAACCGTCAAGTTTTCTCAACTGTTCCGTCAAGTTTTCTTCTTTTCCTAAAAACTGATTTACATCCAACAACATTCTGAGAAGAAGAAGATGGAACTAAAAACCAAGTTCCTATAGTTTGAAGAGCATTGAATTCGTCTTGCATAGTTAATCCCTAATGAGCATACTTGGAAGCTTGTAATTAGGTTGTTGGACCATAATCAACTGATGCATGTAATGAATGCTTAGTTGCAGAGTAAGCTTTGGGTTTGAAGATACATGCCTTACATCTTTTGACCATAGGGTGAGTATTTTTAGCAATTTCAAGAACAATTTCTGAGGGTGATTGGGATGATGGAGGCGAAGTACTAGTATGATCTATAATAGGCAATGAAGTTGGTGGAGTGATGTGAAAAAAGGTGGAGAAACCTTATCTGTTATTAGAATTGAAGATCAATTGGTGTAGGCAGAGATTGAGTTGATGAAGATATAGAATTATGAAAAGGAAAAGTGGACTCATCAAACTGCACATACCTGGAAATGTAGAAACTTGAGCGACTGGATCAAGACGTCTATAGCCTTTATGCTACAAACTATGCCTCATGAAAACACAACTCTTGCTTTTACATTCTAACTTTGATGTAAAAAAATGGCTTTAACTATGGAAAGCAATTGTAACAAAATATTTTGAGCTTTGAGTAGTCTGGGAAATAGTGAAATATAAGTTCCCATGGAGATGTAGTCAAGCTAGAGATAAGTAATCGATTTATGAGATAAATGGTGGTGGGGAATGCTTCAACCCAATACAAGTGTAGAACATGGGAAGCAACCAATAATGTCTTTGCAGTTTCAACCAACTGTCTTTGCTTTCTCTCAGCACAGCCATTCAAGTGTGTGTAGATGAGTTGATCAGAAATAACATTTGAACAAAGAAAGGAAGTAAACAATTTACTTGTGAATTCACCCCATAACTCTGATCTTAAACAATTATTTTATATCCAAGAGAAGTTTCTACATAGTTTTTAATACAACAAATGTATAATACACATGAAATTTGGCCTTTAAAGGAAAGAACCAAGTGTATTTACTAAAAAAGGTGTGATATACACACACTCCTTTTTACTTATCACACACCCTTTTAATTTTTGGTCATCGAATATAATGAGTTGAAGAAGATCAAAGGACATAAATTAACATGGGGTGTGTGAAAAGTGAAAATGAGGGTGTGTGAAGGAAATTTTTTGTCCTATCTAAGAACATGTGAGAATATTGAACACATAAGCTTACTTATAACACTTTAAAGTAGGCATTCACTCAAAACAATTATAAAACCCATGACATTCAAAGCCTAGTGAATGGTGAACCATAAGACTTTTTAAGAAATTAAAGAGAATAAAGAGTTTGAGTTTCATTATCCTTGAAGCTCATCCTTGTTTAAACAAGGGATTCACCCAAGTGGAGTGCCCTCAAGTCACCTCCTTTGCTCCTTGGATCTTCGCTTCTTTTGCTTCTCTTTTGCTCCTTGAGGATTTGAGGAAAGGAATCCCAAAAGCACCAAAGGCTTGGTGCCTCTAAGTCTCTACACCAAAGATGTAGTGTGAAGAGAAGATGGATGACTTAGAGAGATTTTTATGCTAGTAAAAATCCTTTAAGTGGCCAGCCTCTTTGTAGAGAGAAAAAGAGAAAATGTTTCACTCTTTGCCTCAAAGAAACCCTAATGAGGGAATGGCTATAAAGTTGCCTTTATACCACCTCATAAGTGAGTGGCAAACTTGTAATAAGTCAACCAACTCACTCTCTCTTGCTTAGGCTGGTTTTGGTTTTGTGTTTGGGCTAATTTCTCATTTAATTTTAATTGTCGTACAACTTAAACTCAATGGGCCTTTTGGACCAAAACCCTTTTGGGCCTTGAAACTGATAAGCTCATATTTATATATATTTTACATCAAATTCTCTCGTTTTTTCTTAGTTAGTTCCTTATATTTTTGAGCTATTTACTTTGATTTTGTGTTTTATATGATTTGTCAAGCAAATAAAAGAAAAATAGCACAAGTGAGATTTTATGTAACAAATTCGTCAAAACTACCTGTGCAGATCAGCCCATTTTGGAAGCAATTTGCGAACGGCCCAAAATGAACTAGAGAATGAGCCTTATATGCTTAGAAAGCTACAGATGTCTATTTTCTGGAGCATTTTGCGGATTGTTAAGATCATTTTTCTAGAAGAAGTTATGAGCATTTTAGTAAGGGAAGGTCAAGAGAGCACATGGGGAAGGAATAGGCGGCCAGCAAAAAAATTGCAAGGATGACCCACGGCATGGATGGATGATTATGTTTTGCAAGTGTGCTAGCTTGTTTAATCATGAAATACAAGTGTGCTAGCTGTTTTGCAAGTGTTCTAGCTGATTCATCATGAGAAGACCAAGAGGAATCCAAGGCATGGACCAAGGAGGATGAATGCAAGTTGTTTCATCATGAAATTTCTGCAATGAAGCATGTGTGCTAGCTGTTTTTGATGATTAATTCTTGCTTTGTATTTGTTTATTAGAATCACTTGAGTGGCTCCTTACCTTTGTGCACCTATAAATAAAGCCTTCTTGCAAGGCTTAGACTCACCAATTCACACAACAATCCCATTTCACACACCCTAAACTATCCTAGCCGCAACCCCCCTTCTTTCCTCCAATAAATCTGCCTATAAACCTATCCTAGCCATCATAAACACCACCATACATCCCCCTATCCACTCCTCCATACAACCAAACCTTCAAACCACATCCACTCCTTGTGCCATAGCAAAGGAAGGGAAGGAAAGTGTTTGGACGTGCATACCACTCAACGAGGACCGTTGGAGCGTTTAGGTGTTTTCTTTCTTTCATTTTCAATGTATAAATCTATTTACCTTTGTTTTATGATTATGAGGAACTAAACCCCCCTTTTGCTAGGGGGGGGATTCAAAGCCATGTTTACATTTGCATTATGAATTACTTACTTTTGGTTGTGATTTAATAATTTGTGATTTCAATTCGCTTAACTATTTGATTGATAACTTATTTATGTATGTTGATTAAGAGTGCACGCTTAGTTTTCATGCATAAGTTTGATGCTAGAATATAAGGGAATTTCACCTAATCGTTATGAACTTATATTCAAGAGTAGTGAAGGTTGCTATCCACAATCGTGTTAAGTGAATTCTTGGCAAGAGTATCATGCTTTTCATAGTTACGAATGCCTCGTCAATATTTATAGTTCTCATGAATCTTAATGATCTTTGATTGTATCTATATTGTGCTTTTCACGTATGGAACTTTTGAAGAATGTTTTGAATTGTTATATGCGCTTTCCCATTCAATTCATTAAACTAAGGAGAACTTGAAGGTTAAAAAAGTGCTATCACGGTTAACCCGGAGTATTGAGTTTCATAAGTTATCGAAAGAACAACTAAAAATTGGTTTATATATAAGTGTATCATGTGTGGAGGAAACCCCTCTAGCTAATCCATCATCCATTCAAACAACCATATTTTGTGCTTAAATCTATGTAGTTTCCAATTTGTTTATTTTCAAGTTATTCTCATCAAGATCAAATCCCCCTTTTTCAATTTTTGTCTTTTGACTTGAATTTACCTTACTTGATTTCTTTTGCATTCTTTGAGTAATTTAGTTTAGAGTTGGTTAATTTTCATAGCTTGAATCTTTTAAATTCATTCGTGATTTTGTTTTAGTTTATTTATTAATTTTATTTTAAGTTATTCTAGTTTATTTGGAATCATTTGAATCTAGTTAAATGTTTTGATTTTAGATTTGTGTTTTTAAAGTTTTATTTAGTGCTTCTAAATCCATAGATTAGCAATCCCTCCTAATCCCCGGTTTAAGAACGATCCCTACTTGCATTTATACTACAATTGTCAACAAGAGGGTTTAATTTGTGTGTTAGCATATTTATCGCATCAGAAACCCGAAACTAACTTAAAAGCCCAATACAAACCTTTCGTATGATTAACTAACTAATTAATTAATCTTGACCATTCTTAATAAACTATTTAATTGCTTATCCATCTCATTTATATTTTCACATTCATCATTACTTAGTGTACGATCCATTAGGTTCTAATTAGGAAGGCAGTGGGGGATTATTAATCTTAACAATCGATTGTGAATTGAAACAACATTTCAATTCCCCTTTTGATGGAGATTAGTGGTGCGATGATTATGCAAACACACAAATTAAACCTGCTCGTTGACAATTGTAGTATATATGCAAGTAGGGATCGTTCTAAACCGGGGATTAGGAGGGATTGCTAATCTATGGATTTAGAAGCACTAAATAAAACTTTAAAAACACAAATCTAAAATCAAAACATTTAACTAGATTCAAATGATTCCAAATAAACTAGAATAACTTAAAATAAAACTAACAAATAAACTAAAACAGATTCTAGGGTTGTTTTAGGACGTGAATTGAATTTAAAAGATTCAAATTATGAAAATTAACCAACTCTAAACTAAATGAACTCAAAGAACTCAAAAGAAATCAAATAAAGTAGATTCAAATCAAAGGACATAAATTGTAAAAGGGAGATTGGGTTTTGATGAGAATAACTTGAAAATAAACAAATTATAAACTAGACAAATTTAGACACAAAATATGGTTGTTTGAATGGATGATGGATTAGCTAGAGGGTTCTCCTCCACACATGATACACTTGTACATAAACCAATTTTTAGTTGTTCTTTCGATAACTTATGAAACTCAATACTCCGGGTTAACCGTGATAACACTTTTTTAACCTTCAAGTTCTCCTTAAGTTAATGAATTAAATGGGAAAGCGCATATAACAATTCAAAACATTCTTCAAAAGTTCCATACGTGAAAAGCACAATAGAGATACAATCAAAGATCATTAAGATTCATGAGAACTATAAGTATTGACGAGGCATTCGTAACTATGAAAATCATGATACTCTTGCCAAGAATTCACTTAACACGATTGTGGATAGCAACCTTCACTACTCTTGAATATAAGTTCATAACGATTAGGTGAAATTTCCTTATATTCTAGCATCAAACTTATGCATGAAAACTAAGCGTGCACTCTTAATTAACATACACAAATAAGTTATCAATTAAATAGTTAAGCGAATTGAAATCACAAATTATTAAAGCACAACCAAAAGTAATTAATTCATAATGCAAATGTAATCATGGCTTTGAATCCCCCTAGCAAAAGGGGGGTTTAGTTCCTCATAATTGTAAAACAAAGGTAAATAGATTTATACATTGAAAATAAAAGAAAGAAAACACCTAAACGCTCCAACGATCCTCGTTGAGTGGCAAGCACGTCCAAGCACTTTCCTTCCCTTCTTTTGCTACGGCACAAGGGGTGGTTGTGGGTTGAAGGTTTGGTTGTATGGAGGAATGGATAGGGGGATGTATGGTGGTGTTTAGGATGGGTAGGTAGGGGTAAGGCTAGGATAGTTTAGGGAGTGTATAATGGAAGTGTTGTGTGAATTGGTGTCTTTGGCCTTGATGGAGAAGCTTATTTATAGGCTTTGAGAATGAATCACTACCATCCATTTTCTTGGTGAGAATGAATCACCACCATCCATTTTTGTTGGTGAGAATGAATCACTACAATCCATTTTGTTGGTGAGAATGAATCACCACCATCCATTTTTATTGGTGAGAATGAATCACAACCATCCATTTTTATGCTCCCCATGCATGCAATCCATTTTACCGCAAAATAGCTCCAAAATGCACCAAAATGCACTTCTTTGCTAACTTTGTTATTTAGAACCTACAAACACACGAAAATAGCTTAAAACATTCTAATAAGATGAAACTAATTAAGTAAATGCAAGGAAACAAACTAATAAAGTCACATAAATATGTTCCTATCAATTAGTGTTTGGATAACCTATCCAAGCAAAGTAGAAGAGGTTGGAGAATTTATCCAGTTACAACTACAATGCAATACGGTCTATCTCTAATAAAATACTCTTGGTCAGATTGTTTAAGTGATAGTTTGTTTCATGTCTATTATCCAATGTGATACTTCTCTATATGATTCAATTGTATATAATTTGGAACATTCTTCCTAAGTCATATTCATATGCTTTGGCCAAGACTTCTGAATCATATCTTAGAGTATTCTCCTTTCACCATGGAAGTTTAGAGGTCCCTTGTTGTGCATTCACATGTCTACATGACTAGATAGCTTGACCCCAACAATGTCATGGACACTCTCAATGGAATGCCTTTGACATAGTCAAAGATCAAAGGCTTAACCATTAGACAACTATGATGCCTCAAGTTAAATGACTACTTTGCATATTGCAGCTTATAAGTTCTTACATGACATGTATGTTCGAACTCTCTTTTGATCGTTGTTCGGTGCACTCGATTACCCTTTTGAGCACCTATGTGTTTGTCTTAGTGTCCAACACTAAATAACTTGAGACTAATCATACTCATGCTGAGTCAACATAACACATACTAACCTTAGCGGATTGTCAATGCCTAATTGGCAATCCTATGGCTAGGAACATTTTAGGAATGAACATAACAGAAAGGTCTTGTTAATTTAACTTACTTAGATCACTTTTCCCTTAGATAAAATACATACCTTAGATTCCTTTATTGCTTAAACACGTGATGCACAATAAGTTTTGCCATTCATTAAACAAATAAGAGTTTAACATAATGAGTATTCCAAAAGCTATTACATCAAATGAATGGCTTTGTGGGCATACTTCCAACAGTGTAGATAGAACACATCTTACTAAAATCATCCACAATCAATAGATAATACTTGTAGCCACAAACCAAAATAGCAATACATTACTATGTAACTAGTCCAACCTACTTGTGATTCTTAGAAATTGCACAGTCTGAGCATAAGAAATGAACATAGTGCTTGCCTTGCATTGCAATTTTATTAGTGGATCCAGTCCTTTTAAGGATAAAGGATGATGGATGCCCCAATTAGCTATGCCAGACCTTGACAAGAGCTCTAACACTAACTGGTCCCCGCAAAAACATCCCTAACTAGTCTTCGCAAAAGCATCATCCTCATAGAACAATCCTTAACAATGGATCCATTGGAATATAAAGTCAAAGAACAGTAGTTATCTTTGAGAAATTGATAAGCAGATAATAAATTCTGTTTCATTTAAGAAACATGTAAAACATTGTTCAACTTAAACGAAGTATGAGTAGTGTTTAAAGAACAAGAACTGTATGATGGATGGACAGACCTTTACCATCACCAATATAAACTTTGTCTTCGCTAGTAGGAGATGGAATATTGGAGATGTCATTGGTGATGTGGGAGGTTGCTCTAGAATCAAGAATGCAGGAAAGAATTGTCTTAGATGCATAGTGAGTGTACATGGCATCAAGTTTAGTAAGAGAAACCTTTTCTAAAAATGTCTGAATTCATGTAGTCATAACAATCAATAGCCCCATGACTAGTGGATCAAGAGATTTGACAATGAATGTGAGATCCAGAAGAATCTTATGAGCGAAACCTTGATTTTCGCAATTATTGAACCTAGAGTTAGACTGATTCAACAATTATTGCCATGAAAGTTCTGATTGCTCTGATTATTGTGAAATTGATTGTTATCGCGGCCACAGTTAGAGTTATAGCGAAAAAATTGCTGCAAAGGTTGTGCATAAGCCTGAGATTAGACCTGGCATTCGTGTCGTGTTTCTCGTGTTCATGTCATACCCGATATCTTAACGGGTCGTGTCGTGTAACACCCGTTAAAATAAACGAGTAAAATGACTTGATCCAAAATCGACCCGATAATATTAACAGGTAATATGACCCAACCCGTTACCCGTTAAGGAAAATATATTTTAAACCAATAAATAATCAAATGAAAAACATAATACTAAATAAGTATATACATATCATATTATCACATTCAAAACATAAAAACGCATTTGTCTTTCAAATATTACATATTTACATACCCAAAATAAGAACATAATAAAATATAAAAAAACATTAGAACATTACAAAATATCAAATGTTCAAAAGATTTGCAAAATTAAGGGAGTTATGTTTCAAGGTTTGGAACCTTGCACATTTTCTTATAATCAAACTCTTCAATTTTCATCAATCACCATGGGAAACAGTATTGGAACTTTGGCTTGATATATTGTCTTCAAGAGTTATATTGATGATATTTTCAGTGAGGCTTTCTACATTAGAACTCTCTTCTCATTTATCCTATGACTATTGTTTAAGTAAAGTCTTTAACAGTTTTTAATTAATGTAGAACTGTGAAAAATATAGAAAAAATATATAAACGCTTGTAATGACAAGCTTTACAACTTTCGTGAAGGGCTTAACTTTGAAATGTGCCACTATAATCATATAAATCATAGATCAAAATTTAACCGCTGATTGTTGTTTACATTTATGCTTCATTTTTCTCACAAAATTTTGTTTTTTCAGATTTTGTTTTTTGAAAACATGAGCTATTAAAGGATACAGGAAGATGAACGGCTCGGATCGTTGCTATTATTTTTAGAGTTTTACCATTAGTGAAAATATTGCTTGGTGTTTATAAAGTCTCTACAAACTATATAACATTGACTCATATTTCAATTAACTATAAATATCGGGACGTGATATCAAAGATCTGAACGTTCATCTTCCTATATCCCCCAGAAGATCATGTTTTCAAAAAAGAAACTTTTCAAAATGAAATTCAATATAAAGAATAAAGCCTAAACGATAATCGACGGTTAAATACAAATTTAAGGTTTATGGATTATAGTGTCGGCTTTCGAAGTTGACCCCTTCACGAAAGTTGTAAAGCTTGTCACTATGAGTAATTTTGTGTGTGTGTGTGTATATTATATTTCTTACACTTCTACAACAATTATTATTAATTTATTACTTTTACACTCAAATTAAAAACACTATTCATGACAGTTTGGAGGGTTTTAAAAATCTAAATGATAATGTAAGTGTAACTAGTATCTACTCGTGGATAAATGATGAATCACGAGTGTTTATATATTCTTTCACATTTTTCATACTTGTAGGGATGTCTTATTGCCTACACTAATACTATACTAGTTGATTTTAATTTTGGACAACAACATGTTAAGTAAAATTTATCCTATTAATGATAATAAGAAACTCTCATAATAAAAATAAATAAATGAATAAAACTTAAATTTTTTAACTTATATAGTATAATAATACAAATATATATATTTAATATAGAATATACCAATATATACAATATGGCTATTGTATTTTATAATAAATTTTTTAGTAATTAAACTTTAAAATTATGATTTAATTTTCTTAACGGGTCGAAATGGGTTACCCACATGTAATGAGTTCTTAACGGGTCACTAAATAATGACCCAATTAGTTATCGTGTTGACCCGAAACCCATTATTTTCGTGTCGTTTTCATCTCGTGTAAGAAACTGCCAAGTCTAGCTGAGATGGATGTGGTGAACGAAATAATGATGGCTAATCTTGTACATTAAAGGCTTGAAAAGTTCAGTGGCAGCAAAGGAAATTACTTTCTTGCGACAAGCAATGGAGAGCTCTTTGGCGAGTAAGAGATTGTAGAGTTCATCTAAAGTTGCAGATGAGAGACAGATGTTGATTAAGTCAATGAAAGACTTGAATTCCTCAGGCAAGCCATGATGTGTTGTAGCAATTAAGTCACGATAAGACACCGAATCTTCAACGACGATCATGGAATCAGATATCTCCTTGATTTATTGCAAATATTCATAGATTGTGAAAGATCCTTTCCGAAGAGAATGAAGACGAGACCGAAGTTGATGAATGTGAGCATCAGTGACCCCTCCAAACCGTTAGTCCAACTTTAGCCATAGAATTAGAGACAAAGAAACTCTAACCGTAGAGGGAATGATTTATCCAAAGAGAGTGAAGTCTAACCGTAGAGGGAATGATTTATCCAAAGAGAGTGGAGTTTAACCAGATCAAGAGTGTTTCATCCCACATCACCCAGGGGAGTGATCTTTATATATATATATATATATATTCCCATCCCTACCTAGCACGAGGCCTTTTGGGAGCTCACTGGTTTCGGGTTCTGTAGGAACTCCGAAGTTAAGCGAGAAGAGTGCTAGAGCACTCCCATGATGGGTGACCCACTGGGAAGTTGCTCGTGAGTTCCCAGAAACAAAACCATGAGGGTGTGGTCGGGGCCCAAAGCGAACAATATCGTGCTACGGTGGTGGAGCAGGCCCGGGAGGTGGCTGCGCCGGGGCCGGGATGTGACAAAGAGATTTTGATCTTTCACATCCACAATTCAAACTCAAGATTAAGAGATTGATCAGGAAGTAGAGGTGACAGACATGGCTCTGATTCGTCAATGATTTTGATGAGTTTGTAATGCCTGAAAATTGAAGCAAAAGGTGCACGCCATGGAAGGTAATTGGACCACTTGAGCTTGATCAGAACCGTTCTTCCAATATTTTGAATGATGAGAGAGGTGTATGTGTTCATCAAGTTAGTGTTTGAAACAGAAGGATTTGGGAGCAAAGAAGGCGAATCAGAAGGAGACTCTATAGATTGAGAAAATAAAGATTCAGGAACACACAACAATTGAGAAATTAAGAATTCAGAGAGAAATTTGAGCAAGAATTTGAATAAAAATAGAAACGGAAGAGGATCGAGATTTCAAGAAGCCATAAGGTGGTTGGCCAGTGATACATAAAGGAAACTTAGCTGTAAGAAAATCTCAATTGTAAAAGAACACTTTTTCATTCAATGTATAATTTCAAGGTACACTTTGGTGTATATATAAAGACATTTCTACTGACAATTTTTTCCTAGCTAAAACAACTAAATACAATGAAGCCACTAGCACACACAACTAATGATACACTTGTGTAACAAACTATTTTATAACTGTACAAGAATTACTTGACTCTTGAAGCATGCCAGTCGAATTGCATACATCAAGCTGTTAGTCAAACCACTAAAACTAGTTTTGTAAATGTCTTCTTACGTGCACAAAAAGGAAAGCAAGAAAACTATGACATTAGTAGTCCTTCACATTGTTTCCTCTTTACAATCTCCTGTCTTGAGTCTTGAGGAGGGATGTTCAACTGAGATGTATGATTGTTTTGATTAATTTCTTCAACGGAGGATTGAGGAAGACTAATGTTATCTGCCTCTTGATTATACATGGCGTTCAATCTTGATCCTTGAATGTCATTGAAGGAAAAGAAACAGAAAAGAAATGGAAAAATAAATTACAAGGGTAACAGGAATTGAACCCGACGTGAATCCTGGAGTCAGACGCGCTACCATTGCGCCGCGGATCCCCTGTTATTCTGCTTAAAAGATTGATATATTAAAAAGTAAGATGCACGGCTTTTAGAAACAAACAAAAATTTAAAAACCAGGAGATCTTTCTTATTTGCCTTAATTGGATTAATAATTCATGTGGTAAAAGGGTAGTTGTAAGATAGCCTCTGGTAAAAAAAAAAAAATTAGGATTTAAGCTCGTATGGTCAAGTTTATTAGGATTTATGTACAAAATTAAAAATTCTGTCAACTTTCTGTTAATTATTAGTACGCGAGCCAACCTCACGTGCCAACAATTAACGAAGAGTTTTGTTTTGGCCTAATATGTGTACCGAGAGTTCTGTTTTAGTTTAATATATGTGACTCACGTAGTAATAATTAAAAGAGAGTTTACAGAATTTTAAATTTTGGGCATAAATCCCAACATACTTCACCACAGAGACTTAAATCCTAACTTTTTACTACATGAACTATCTTCTAACTACCATATCACCACGAAGACTAATAATCCAATTAGGCCTTCTTATTTTTTGCCAAAAGACGAGCATAAAACCGCGCAAATTAAAAAGGAAAAAAAAGTTGAATGTTCCCTAAACCCTTTGGAAATTAGAATAGGGAATACAATATTGTTTCTAATAGTCATGTGAAATTAAAGACAATAACTATATGGGTGACTGCTGATTTAGTCACAAAATTGTCATCCAAATGAAAATTAGGTCCCTAAACTTTTTTTTTTCAGAAAAATTAATCCTTAAACTAATAAAAATCTGCTAATTAAATTCCTAATATTAGATTTGAAGCTGGTCTATTCAGTTTTTTCGTCAATTTAAGTCACATGACTTGCACATGATACACTTCGGATGGTAGATTATTAGTTTTCATAGTTTAAGGACTTAGTCTCTTCGAAGAAATATTGTGTTTGAGTTAACTATGGAAGGTAAATTAAATGTTAGATTTGCAACCTATATACAAAGTTAAGGGCTTATAGGCAAAAAACTGATAGCTTTACCCTCTAAAATGTGTCATGTGACTTGTGTTGACGAAAAATTGGATAAAATAGTTTTAAAAATAATATAAAGGATGAAATAAACAGTTTTAATGAATTCAGGGACTTATTTTACCGAAAAAAATAATTCAAGGACTAATAGGGACTAAATCGATAGTTCACTCTAGTTATATACTTAAGATTAGAGGTTGAAACTAACACATAAAATAGCCTATTTATTTTCTTACTTTTGTTAAATTTTTATCAAACCAAAATGATTAAGATTAACCATTTAACCTAACCATCTTAACAATTTGAAGCAAATAATGAAATTTTGGTGGTTCTAACAAATTATCCCCATTACAAGATTTCAAATAAAGAAACAAGATACACTTTTGACATTTCGATAATGTTTTTCACCGGTAGAAAATAATGAATTCATTAATAAAATAAGTCAAATCATGTTCATTTTGAAATCCTGACTTCGTCCCTAGTTTCACATCAAACAAAGTTTTACTCATTATTGCATTGAGCACCATCCAATCCAACCCAACCATTATGTTATAGCATCAGTTTTTAACCTTACCTTACGACGTTCATGCAAATTCACAAATTAGTAACAAGTGCATCCCTCATATTTTCATCACTACAATAACTTTATTTAAAAAAGATAACAAGACAAATACACCGGACATCATATATGGTATTCATTATACAAATACAACGTTTCAAATTTATATTTGAAGAGGTCGAAAGAGAGTCAAGTGTTTATTCCTACTGTATGCCTCTGCAGATCATGAACATTTCTTGTACCCGAGTAGAAGTTATCGGCCTGAAACAACTTATATCTTAGAGCCATCAGCAGTGACTCGACTCAAGGCAACGGCGGTCTTTGAGCCAGACGGGCGACCCAAATGCTTGCTGATGAAATCCCCAGCCGTCAAAAGCTTCGCCAAATCCACATTGGTTTTCAAACCGAGTCCATTCAGCATGTACACAACATCTTCAGTGGCAACGTTGCCTGAAGCTCCTTTGGCATATGGACACCCACCTAAACCCGCAATCGAGGAATCCAGTGTGCTAATCCCCATCTGTCCAATGGATTATGAGTTTGCAATACATTAACATTGCACCAAATTTACGGATGAGTTAGAAGAAAACAAAATGATCACGTCTGTACGCATGAAGTGAATCATTAATTAGTATGACGTTTGCATGTTAATGTCTACAAGGTACGGGTTTTTAGCTTGGATCATTGCACATGTGGTAATATCAGTAACATTATTCCAAGGGAAGGATCTGATGTTTTTCAATCTCTGCACTGATGTAATTATGCACAAAGCGAGGCTGAAGATACAAATCATCTTTTTCTCCATTACTTAACTGCTCTACACTTTTTGCTGCAAACTGTAGGTAAACTAATTCGTTGTGGGCGATTCTGAGTTCATGGAGAAGACATCAGACACATTTGGTGGGGGAAAGGAAGCAAAAGTTTTTAAGTTTATTGAAGTTGTAATCTGTTGGCATTTGAGTGGTGTTGAGTAACAAAATTATTGCTGTAAACTGTAACGGGAAGTAGCAGTTTTTAAGATACAGTTTGCTTTTTGGCATCACCGTGAGCCTTGATGCGGACAGATCGTTAATTGTTAGCTAATGTGGATTGGTAGCTAACATATTTTTCTTTTATAGATATATGTTTGAAGTTTATCAAGCTGGATGAAAGCAGCTTTGGTGCGGACAGATCGCTAAGTGTGGTCGTACTTCTACCTATTATTCATATTTTAATTTTTAAAAGAGTCTTCTTTTTCTTTCTGAAAAATATAAAAATAAAAATCATGGTTGTACACGAGGCAATTTGGACATGTTAAGATGGCTTACTTGAAGAGAGACGAGAATATTTGAGAGAGATTGCCCATAGGTGTCATGGAAGTGAACAGCAAGCTTTTCAACAGGAACAACAGCCATTACAGCTTCCAGCATGGGGACAACCGTCCCTGTTCCACAGCAAGACAGAAAAAAATAAGTACAAGGCCAAAAATACGGAACCAGAGACAGATGCAATAGTTTAAAAAGCAATAAAATGATAATCCTCCATGCCTCTGGGAGTAAAGCTTCAGAGGAAACACAAAAGTTCACCCCATGAATCGACACCAATCTTTAGGGACCTTGTCTAGTACAATGGTATAAGGTTTCGATTGATCAAGCACAAGTGCCTAAGTTCGATTCTTGGACAGATCCAAGGACCCGACATATGTGTGGTCAACAAGGGGTAATAACCTTCATTTGAAATAAAACATTTTCCATCCTAATATTGGGTATCCAATAGAGCCATCCAAATACGGCTAAAACACCTGCCTCCGTATTGGGCCTCTCCATCCTATTGCGGAATGATTTATGCCTACAATGAGGTACAATATGTGCCAAATGGTATGCTTTACTCAAAACACCAGCTAAAAGAAATCTTTAAAGCAAAAATGGGATGAACGAAATTTTGGAAAGAAAATAATATGATTGTAAAGATAAAGTGACTAATCAAAGAACAAAGTTCAGAATGTTACCAGGTGTACCAACCCCGATTGTGTCACCAAGAGAAATTTCAAAGCAGCCCATGTTGTAAAGTTCTTTTGCAACATGTGCCACTTTTGATGGAGAAATTGCTCCCTCCTCTGGACATCCAACAACGCACGAGACATACCTATCCAAGGTAAAACCATGTTTACGCATAAAGAAACCACCTAAGAAGATAATAAAACTGATACATACAAATAAAGAAGCAAGACGTTGATCTGTACTCTCGTCTAACTAAGAACACAAAGCTCGTAAACCAAACTCCAGCAAAGGAAATTTATTCATTTCAACCAAGTACAGAGTTTTAAACTCTAAATTTTAAATTACCAAAGACAATAAACTCTTATCTGCTCTAAAATACACTTTGAAGTGATATATATATATATATATATATATATATACCATTCTATCTAAGCCACCGAGTCAAACACTAAATTCTTCATCCCCTCCCTCAAAGGGAAAAAAGATAAAACATAAAACCCTACATAAATGAAGAGAAACAAGAAAAAACTACGCAAGACAAGATTCAAAGACAGAATCCATCACTATTTCCTCACATACTTTTTAAGTTTGCATGCTATGTTATTGTCTCAAAGTAACGAGATGATGCGAGGGGGTTGAAAACCAAAGAGAGACAGAAGGTTGAAAATACGAATTAGGTAGTTCAACGACAAGCTTGTACTTTCATCTGTGGTCTCCAAGGGTTAGGCCAGATTCCAGAATGTGTTAAACTAATAAGGCCAAATTGTAAAGGAAGCATGCCATATCAGAGAGAATACAGAGATCTAACCCAGACATCATGTAGGAGAATGCTAGCATAGAGTAGGGGGAACTGTAGAACACTCTACTTAACATTCGTTTTATGCAAGCACAGAGATCTAACCTCTGTTTGCATCCAAGGAGAGAGAGAGAGAGAGAGAGAGAGGAGGCTGAGAAAGTATCTGTGTAAATCCCACTATAATATTGATAAACCATCTTTTTCTCAAGTAGCTGTCATGCTTAGTTTACTTAATAAAGTCTCTGTTTCTAATCAGAGAGAGAGAGAGGGCATACCCTCGTACAGGAATTGAAAGCTCTTTCGCAGCACGAGTAACAGCACGGTAACGAACAAGACTTTCTTCAATGCTACAATTAATGTTTGACTTTGAAAATGATTCAGAAGCTGCTGCAAACACCGCTATATCCTTAGCACCTGCTGCAATAGCTGCTTTAAAACCCTATAAAAAGTGACATGATATGTTAGATAAGTAACATAACTAATGTCCGGTACTTCTAAAGATCACTCACTTGTAAATTGGGTGTCAGTACAGGCAATCTAGCACCCTCCAGACTTTGAACTGCTTCCATTACATCTTTTGCATCTGCTAGCTATATAGAAACGAAAATGGAATGGGAGTGAGTTGACAATTACAAAACATTTTAAATATCTTTGAATTAAGATAAAGTAAATTTGTGTACTTTCTCAAGAAAGGAGGAAGGTTTGTGTAATTCACTGAACCTCAGGGGAGGTCTGTACAAATAAAAATCTGATACTTACCTCGCATTATCATATCACAAATTAATGCTTAGTTGCCAAAATTTGATTCAGAAAATGTCGTCTGATTAAGCTTCATGGGACTTATAGGTTAAGCCATGAAAACCCTAGAACTTTCTACGATATTCATTAGATAGCTATTCCCATTAAAATCACACTTTCTAAGATAAATTTGAAGTCACCAATTAAAATTAAATAACAAGTAAGGGTAAATTACCTGAGGAACCCATTTGGGTGACACAAAACTTGTAGCCTCGACAACAGACAACCCAGAAGATACCAGTCTCTGAATCAGTTCAATCTTTACAGAAGCAGATACAATATTCTTTTCATTTTGTAGTCCATCCCTTGGACCTACTTCTACTATCTTCACAAACTTTGGTACACCTTTTAAAAACTGTTTCCTCCAAAGCACAAATCAGTACAGAAAAAGGAAACTTTATCTGTTAATCAAAGAAATCACGACATCCTCATACAATGTGTCAAAACAAAAGGAAAATATATCATCATCTAATTAAAGTTATCGAAGCACCTTATTTGCCATATCTGTGTCATTGCACTTGGGGTTATATTGATCCGAGAAATACCATGAATCACAAATATTGTCAAATACCCTGTGATTCCTGCGTAAGCTTAACGTCCGTTGATTGAATGAGTTACCATGGGACAAGTCCTGGTCTCTTGTATGTCTTTTCCATGGAAAGGCCTCCCTTGTAAGTTCATCATAATCTTCGCTGAAAATAAATAGAGGTTTAAGGTGAGATTATCACTCAAAGATTATTGTAGTACAAAGCAGCTGAACTACGTTACTATGAAGGCATGAAACAATTAGGAACCGACTTATTGAACTTAAACAAGGAAAGAGAAGATTGATAAATCAATTTGATCTTTAACTAAAAGGTAAGGAAGAGAAAGCAAGATCTTGCCAACAATTCCAACAATGTCCGTTTGACGGTCTGACCAGAACACATGGACATAAAATAAAAGGAACATGACAGATTTTAGTGTTTTGCAAACATGAAAAATACACCAAATGGATACACATATACATTCTAAGAGTTCCAAAAACAAATCAGAACACAAATTACTTACTCGCAGCTATTCGATGTGCTACAACTTCTTCCTTTGATCCAACAGTTCCCCAGCGCTGCATCATCTGACCTAGACCTGCAAGCAGTGGATGAGAACCTCTGAATCCGGTCCATGGTACTCATGCTAGGCAACTTGTCACAACCAAGTGGCTCCTCCACGCTCGACATGGTGAAAGTAGATAGAAAAATCCCAGCTAAAATTGCCACAAAACAGAAGTAAATATCTGCTGGAAGCACAAAAACATACTTTTCTAGCATGAACCAATAACACACCATGAAGAATTTCTTTTAACTTACAAATGGAAAATGACCATCAAAATAAACTTGAAAAAGTAAACATTAAAGTTCATACGATCCACCATACTTTCAAAGAACCAAAATATCATGTCCGGCATGTGAAGCATCGTTGAAAAATGAAAATGAACCAAAATGGCATTATACTTTTCAGCATTGTACCATTACTCTCACTTAACTTAAATGACGATTAATTTGAGTTAGTGTTAGTAATCCAGGTCAACATCTCAACAAAGACGAGAATTTAAGAACAAAGAACTATGAAAACAGTAAATTGCAATTCAATTAACTTGGAAATTGTTTTAAGATATTTAGCACTAAGAAATGAGCTACCGAAATTTTCAAATAACAAATACAGAGACTAGGATAGAGGCATAAGCAATCTGGAGGAAAATGCATAAATCTTGTCAATTCCGACCCTTTTTTATAGAATTTATCAGGATGAAAGCACATACAGTAATAACAGTTACATGAAAAATGGAGTCCAACCAAACTTGAAGCATGAACTGTTATATAACACTTGAAGCTAAAATCACTCTCACAGATGATAACAAGCACACCACAATTTGAGTACTCTATATATATCCTGTTACCGTGATAATGCTATACATTTTCCATTCAAAACAAAGTGCCATGTATCATGACAATTTTTACAGTCCACTCACTCTATGAATGGTTCAATCTTGTATAAAATCCATAGGTCATCTTTCCTCTACCAGAGCAATTGTATTCGCTTGTTACTTATACTTTCAATCGCCATTCTAGTTCCTCGAATTTCCCCTTCATACATTGACACTTCCTTAAACATTCTAATGTAGAAAAACTCAACAAATAGCCATGTATATATGGATATTGGTGCAGATCAGTATAGTGATTACATCCTCTCGTTTTCTGTCACTCACCGATCATAGACGCATCAGAGACCCTATTACAAATAATTTCCGAACTTTGGTCAATGAACAACGGGCGAAGACACATGCAACTAAAACGTAACATGAGCAATCTTATGGCCATTGTGTATTTGGTTTTACCTACTAATCTACTCTGTGCAAAAACTGATATGCAGGTAACAGTTCCCAGCGGTTGTGGAACATGAAAATACAATGCAACGAGCATCAGTATACGAGCTCGATTACACCCCACCAAAACTATGAATAGCAACATTTTCCTACCACGCCAAAGCAGCCAAATAGCCCATCATGCAATAAATACAACAACAACAACAAAACCTTATTCTACAAAGTGGGGTCAACTATATGAATCTTAAAACGTTACTGTACTCGATTTTGTGCCATATCTTTCGCTATATCCAACTAGTAAAGCAAATTAACAATAAAAACATTAAAAAGTCCAATCAGCAAAATTAAGCATCAAAAACAGAAAAGAAAAGAAAAACAGAGACCCTCTGTTTGGTTTGGTTGGCAACACAAGCAAACATTGAAAAATAAAATACTTTGAATCAAAAAATAGAAAAGAAAAAAAGGGAGGAAGGAGAGGGAAACAGACCTGAATAATTGCTTAGGGTTTCTGCGAAAGAAAACAGAAACCCTAGAAATTGGGGACAATTTAGGCAGTTTGAGATTGGTTGCTGTTATGGGTGGTTAGATTGAAGGAAGAGAAGGTGATGAAACGTGACGGAGTCGTTTAAAGCGTTTGTAATTGTAAGGATTGATGGGATGGGATTGGATGGGTCGGATGGGTAGGTGAACGACGTTAAATCCTAAACTCTGAATTCTTTTTCTTGATTAGAAATTACGCTTTTTTCAGATTTTTTCTGTTTTATAATCTTTCTTTCTGGTTCTTTCCGTTGATAATTTTCTTCTTGTTGAATGGAGAGGCATTGACATCTCTCCCGTCTCTCTTGTTGCGTGTGTGCAATGGCGTATCCGGAATGCTGTGCCAAGAGAGAGAGGAGAGACAAGGGAAGAGAGAGGAGAGAGACAAGGGACGCACTGTCGTATTCACACGTCTGTTCACTTGACAACTGACACCAAGTTTACTCTAACAGTGAAATATATGTGCTAAGATGTCATACAATTTCTCACTACTTATATAAAAATACATGGTGTACCATTCATGTTCCCGTTACAATAAAAAATTTCTCCTATCTCTGCCGCTAACCACCGCTCTGCTACGCCGTCAGTTAACCTCAGTGTGCTCTCTCTCCCTCTTTTAGAATCTTCAGGTATTAAACTTGGAATTCAATATACTTGATTGATTACTACTACAATGGCAGCAGAGTTTATATACACTTTTACATACATGCATGCAATAAACAAATGAAATACAAGTGGTGTCCTTGCTGCCCACGATGCAGCAACTAGAACACAGATGCAGAAACCATGTGGTAATCTTGCTGCCAAGGAATGTTGTATCCAAGTGCAACATTCCTTCTGTCCAGGTTGTACAACTAGTGGATTTCTTTTCCTTTAACACTCCCCTTCAAGTAGGAGCATGAATGTCAACGACGCACAACTTGCCTAGATGTGTATGAAAAATAGGCGCTCGAAGTGGCTTAGTAAACAAGTCTACGACTTGTTCTCTTGTTCTGACATAGGAAGTTTTAATTTCTCCCCTTTCAACCCTCTCACGAACAGTGTGGCAATTGATCTCAATATGCTTTGTGCGTTCATGATACACAGTGGTTGTCACAAAATAACCTTGCCAGTTGGGAATGCTCTGCCTTCACTCTTCTGCTGCCATAACCACCGTAGCCCCTTCCATAACCATTACATATATCTCCCACAAACACCACTGTCAACACCATGACAGGATCAACCTAAAGTACCAAACCTAATGAGAAATCCATGAAATTCTCATACCAATACACCATACACTACTCAGTTCATACATGGCTTATCTTGGTTTCCAAAACACTTGATGGAAACAACTACGGGCAATGGAGCTGTGCCATGTGCATAGGTCTCAGCGCAAAGAACAAGATTGGGTTCATTGATGGAACCATCAAAACTCCACCACTCTTGGACACAAAGTATACAACTTGGAAAAGATGCAACGACATGGTCACAATGTGGATTGTGAACTTAGTTCACTTGGACATAGCCAGCAGCATCATGTACACCGAAACTGCTGCTACAGTTTGGAACAATCTCAAGGACAGATTCTCACAAAGCAGTGACTCAAGGATCTACCAAATTCGACAAGATATTGTCGAGAATCGTCAAGGGCAGCTTTCAGTTTCTGCCTATTGCACCCAGATGAAAGCCTTGTGGGAGGAGTTAGCGTCCTACCGTGATCCACTCATTTGCACTTGCGCAAGTTTGAAGGGCTCGCTGAACAGGAAGAGAAAGAAAGAGTCATGTAGTTTTTGATGGGATTGAACAACTCTTACTTAACTATACGAGGCTCGGTTATATTGATAAGGCCACTTCCTGACACACGCCGAGTTCATGGTCTTATTCTCCAACATGAATGACAGATAGATGTGGTCAATCGATGTGATATGGGAACAAACTCCCATGCAATGCAGGTTCAACAAGCTTTAGCGTCGCAATCTGATGCGATGGATAAGCAAACACACAAATTAAACCCTCTTGTTGACAATTGTAGTATATATACAAGTAGGGATCGTTCTAAACCGGGGATTAAGAGGGATTGCTAATCTATATAAAATAAACTTAGAAACACTAAATAAAACTTTAAAAACACAAATCTAAAATCAAAACACTTCACTAGATTCAAATGATTCCAACTAAACTAGAATAACTCAAAATAAAACTAACAAATAAACTAAAACAGATTCTAGGGTTGTTTTAGGACGTGAATTGAATTTAAAAGATTCAAATAATGAAAATTAACCAACTCTAAACTAAATTAACTCAAAGAACTCAAAAGAAATCAAATAAAGTAGATTCAAATCAAAGGACATAAATTGTAAAAAGGGGGATTGGGTTTTGATGAGAATAACTTGAAAATAAACAAATTATAAGCTAGACAAATTTAGACACAAAATATGGTTGTTTGAATGGATGATGGATTAGCTAGAGGGTTCTCCTCCACACATGATACACTTGTACATAAGCCAATTTTTAGTTGTTCTTTCGATAACTTATGAAACTCAATACTCCGGGTTAACCGTGATAGCACTTTTTTAACCTTCAAGTTCTCCTTAAGTTAATGAATTGAATGGGAAAGTGCATATAACAATTCAAAACATTCTTCAAAAGTTCCATACGTGAAAAGCACAATAGAGATACAATCAAAGATCATTAAGATTCATGAGAACTATAAGTATTGACGAGGCATTCGTAACTATGAAAAGCATGATACTCTTGCCAAGAATTCACTTAACACGATTGTGGATAGCAACCTTCACTACTCATGAATATAAGTTCATAACGATTAGGTGAAATTTCCTTATATTCTAGCATCAAACTTATGCATGAAAACTAAGTGTGCACTCTTAATTAACATACACAAATAAGTTATCAATCAAAGAGTTAAGCGAATTGAAATCACAAATTTTTAAAGCACAACCAAAAATAATTAATTCATAATTCATAATGCAAATGTAATCATGGCTTTGAATCCCCCTAGCAAAAGGGGGGGGGGGTTTAGTTCCTCATAATTGTAAAACAAAGGTAAATAGATTTATACATTGAAAATAAAAGAAAGAAAACACCTAAACGCTCCAACGATCCTCGTTGAGTGGCAAGCACGTCCAAGCACTTTCCTTCCCTTCCTTTGCTACGGCACAAGGGGTGGTTGTGGGTTGAAGGTTTGGTTATATGGAGGAATGGATAGGGGGATGTATGGTGGTGTTTAGGATGGGTAGGTAGGGGTGTGGCAATGGTGGTTATGGGCAGATTTTTGTGGAGGGTTTTAGGGAATAGGTGCGGCTGTTTTTGGAGAGAATGAATGGATGTGTAGAAGGAAGTTGTTGTATGAATTGGTGAGTTTTAAGCCTTGCAAGAAGGCTTATTTATAGGTGCCCAAAAGTAAAGAACCACACAAGTTTTGTTTAATAAACAATACAAAGCAAGAATTAATCATAAAAAACAGCTAGCACACATGCATCTTTGCAAAAATTTCATGATGAAACAACTTGCATTCATCCTCCTTGGCTCATGCCTTTGGTCCCTCTTAGTCTTCTCATGATGAATCAGCTAGTACACTTGCAAAACAGCTAGCACACTTGTATTTCATGATTAGATAAGCTAGCACACTTGCAAAACAGCTAGCACACTTGTGCCGTGGGGTTTCCTTGCAAAAACAGCTTGCACACTTGTGTTTTCATGATTAAAACAGCTAGCAACACAAATGTTTGGTCTTTGCAAGGTATCTTCTTCATTTTGATCAAATTTTAGCATGTATTTGAAGCCCTTTCATGCACCAAAACGTCCATCCTTTATGCTCCCCATGCATGCAATCCATTCCACCCCAAAATAGCTCCAAATTGCACCGAAATGCACTTCTTTGCTAACTTTGTTATTAAAACCTATAAACACACAAAAATAGCTTAAAACATTCTAATAAGATGAAACTAATTAAGTAAATGCAAGGAAACAAACTAATAAAGTCACATAAATATGTTCCTATCACAATCGACTAACAACAAGCCCTTCAACACATCTTCACGTAAGTCACTTAAATGTACTTACTATGATGGAGATGGACATTTGGTGGACCGCTGCTACTACATCATTGGGTTTCCAATGGGACACAAATGGCATGGCAGGAACATGAAGCCCAATAACAAAAGAACAGCAGGCAACAATGCCAAGACCATCACCTCTGCATCCACCAACAAGCCTAATGAATCTGCCGGTCCCATGTTCACTATCGAGGAGTACAATCAGATCATTGCCATACTCTGCAATGGTAATAGACAACCACTTGCAAATGCAACAAGTATTTTCTTACCTAAATGCAACATAGCACAAATAGATCCAAACTTGACTATATATTGGATTGTTGATAACGGAGCAACCGACCATATATCGCATTCACCACCAACACACAGCATCATTGATGCTTAGCATGAGTATGTTGGCTTACCAAATGGGGAGCAAGCAGAAATCAAACATATTGGTTCCTTGAAATTGTCACATGATCTCTCTCTTGATAAAGTTCTTCACGTACCAAAGTTTTGCATCAATTTATTGTTTGTCAGTAAATTGACAAAAGCTTTGCATTGTAAAGTGACATTCTATTCCAATTTCTGTGTTGTGCAAGACATGGACACGAAGAGGGTGACTGGCTTGGGCAAGCATTTTGATGGGCTTTACTATCTTACACCAAAACAAACCCCCTATCTCGCCAACCACATTCATCATACCAATAGCCTTTGGCATGGGCGACTTGGACACCCATCATCCGTACCTTCACTTTCATTAGCCAAAAATAATGTTGAAATAATGTTTGATTCCACACACATTTGTGAAGTTTTCCCTTTAGCCAAGAAACTCGTCTACCATTTCATAATTGTGAAATCAAATCTTCTGCACCATTCGACTTAATCCATTGTGACATTTGGGGACCTCACAAAAATCAAACACACATTAGAGCACGATATTTTCTTACTATTGTAGATGATTTCACTTGGGCACACCTTATGAATTTCAAATCCAACACACAAACAATATTGAAATACTTTTTCTCTCGGGTCAAAACACAATTCCAACGTGACATTAAAGCTCTTCGTGCTGATAATAGTGGTGAATTCCTTTCCCTATGTCCTTACCTAGACTCATGTGGCACCTCGTTCCAACATTCTTGCCCTTACACACCACAACAAAACGGAGTGGCCGAACGTAAACATAGGCACCTTTTGAATGTTGGTCTTGCTCTTAGGTTTCAGGCCAATTTACCTTTACAATTTTGGGGGGAAAGTATTCAAACAGCTTGTTATCTAATCAATCATTTACCTACACCCTTACTCTCTCATAAATCTCCATATGAATTTTTGCATAACACACCACCAACTTACACCCACTTACGCATTTTTGGATGCCTAAGCTATGCCACCAATCTCACACCCACCAATAAGTTTGACGTCCGTGCTCGTCGTTGTGTTTTCCTTGGTTATCTTCTTGGCCAAAAGGGTTATAAGGTATATGATCTAGCCACACGTAAATTTTTTTATCTCACGTGATGTAGTCTTTCATGAGCACATTTTCCCTTACAAATCCTCACCAACCATGGACCAAACCGATGAACACGTTGCTCCTATTATTCATGCCACACATGACACCACCTCATCATTAATCCCACATCCCACGGTACTTAATTCACTACACCGAAATCAACCATTTCATAATAGTGAAGTTGAGCCTTCTTCAGTGACCAACCTTGAGCCTTTTCCACCAAACTCAAGCCTTCCCATGACACCTGCCACCACCGATACACCACATGAACCTGCCACTTGCCACTTGCCACAACTATCTTCCTCCATTCCCCTACCATCTGCAACAATACCACCTCACCAAATCCCACTACGTCACTCCACTCTTCCCACTTCAAAGATTATGTGGCTCATTATTCCACCTTGCTCACGCCATTGGAGATCCTCTCTTTGCCCATGTCTAGCATGCGATATCTACTGCATCGGTATGTTTTCTATTCCTTCTTATCTCCTAGACATCAGCATTTTGTTTCTCATATTTCACACTTAGTGAAGACTACTACCTATGAGCAGGCTTGTCAAAATCTTCACTGGGTTGCAGCGATGAAGGCTGAACTCACCACTCTAGAAGAAAATCAAACCTAGAGTTTTGTCCCTCTTCCACCGAGACAACGACCCATTAGTTGCAAATGGGTTTACAAACTTAAGTACCAATTTGATGGCACTCTTGAACATTACAAGGCACGTCTCGTTGCTAAAGGTTTCACCCAACGTGAAGGTATCGATTACAAGGAGACCTTCGCATTGGTAGCCAAACTCATTACCGTGTGTTGCCTCTTGACTGTGGCTGCTGTCTGCAATTAGCCCTTACATCAAATGGACGTTCAAAACGCCTTTCTTTATGGCAAACTTCATGAGGCCATCTACATGTTGCCTCCTCTGGGTTGTCATCAACATGGGAAGAATGTCGTATGTTGACTCCACAAATCTCTATATGGTCTTAAACAGGCGTCTAGAAGTTGGTTTCGAGAATTCTCGAAAGTAATATGTACCATTAGTTTCTGCCAATCCAAGGCAGATTATTCTCTATTCACTTAAGTCAAGGGTACTTCACCCACTATTGTATTATTATACGTTGACAACAATGGTGATTACAGGCAACAATGAGGCAGAAATGGCTTTCCTTAGCAGTTAATTTCAAATTAAAGATCTTAGACCTCTGAAATATTTCCTTGGAGTTGAGGTCGTATGATCAAAAGCTGGAGGCACAATCTGCCAACGAAAATATACATTGGACATATTGGAGGAGGCTGGCCTTCTTAGCGCCAAACCTACTAAAGTCCCAATGGAGGCCGATTTGGTGCAAACCCCTGCACGTAGCACTTCACTACATGAACCTGCGAGATATAGGTACTGTTGGAAATGTGCCCTAAAACCAATCATATGATGATACTTTACGGACATTTCACATGTTAAACTAATCTAGTTTAATATCAAGGGCAAACATTATTGTTTGAGCGGTCTCATATAAATGTTATATGCTTAAACGATAAGTCAAAGGAATATGTGATTGGGAGAGTGCGATCTAAAGAAGTTAGATTCATGAGACCATTCTTTCGTAGACACATCCTAAACGTTCCTGATCATAGGATTGCCAATTGGGCATTGGCAGTCCGTTAAGATCAGTATGTGCTATGTCTTCTCTCAGGGAGAGTGACTGGTCTCGAGTCATTGGTGTGAGTGACACCAAGACAAGCACGTAGGTGCTCAATAGAGAATGAGTTCACTGAACACGATCAACGAGGAGTTCTCATACTCATGTCACATGAGAACTCATGGTTAGGATAATGCAAATTAGTCCTTTGACCTGAGGCATCACAGTTGTCTTGTGGTTAGGTACTTAATCTTTGATTATGTCAAACGTCACTCCACATAGTGGGTGTTCACGACGTCGTCGGGGTTAAGCCACTTAACTATGGAGGCAAGTGAATGCGCAACAAGGGATCTCTAACCTTCAAACCGTTTGAGGGAGAATACTCTATGATATGATTAAAATCTCTGATCAGAGTATGAATGAGATTTAGGAATGCGTTCCAAATCACATTCAAGGGAATCATATAAGCACGAGATTCACATTGGATAGTAGACATGAATAAACTATCAAGCCAAACAATGTGGTCAAGAGTATTGTATTAGAGAAGAACCGTATTGCATTTGTAATCCTAAACTGAATAGGTTCTCCACCTCTTCTGATTAGCTTGGGTAACCATGATATGCTGCTAGGTGTCACTCATGGTTTGTGGAAGCCCTAAACGTGTGTAATCACTAAAGGGAGAATTGAAAGAAGTTTCAATTCACAATCGATTTAAAAGAGTTTGAATCGCCCACTGCCTCGCTAAAAGGAACCTAATGGATCGTACACCGTGTAAGGTAGAGATTGAAGATTCAACGGAGATGAGTAAGAATAATTAAATGGTTTAATTATTTATGGCAAGGATTAATTAATATGTTAATTAATCAAATGAATGAGTTCGTTAAAGACATCGGGATAGTTTTGGACCTTAAGGCCCAATGGGCTTCGAACGTCAAGTCCATTAACTTAAGTTGTATGACAACTTAATGAATAATGATTCACAAAGGCCCAAATAGCCCAATTAATCCCTAAGGCCGGCCATGTTAGAGAGGGTAGCAAACTTGGACTTATTTACAAGTTTGCCACTCAAATGAATTAAGGTATAAATATGACTTTATAGCCAAAATTCATTAGGGGCTTTCTTTTGGGGAAGTTGGAGAAAACACAAACTCCTTTCTCTCTAAAAATGGCCGGCCACCCTTGAGGAAAATAGCTAGCAATCTTACTTCCTCAAGGTCACTCATTTCTTCTCCAATCTAACCTTGGTGTAGAAACTTAGAGGTTCTCAATTTTGGGAACTTAGAGAACCTATTCTTCCAGCTAAATCCCTAGATCTAAGATGCAAGGAATGAAGGCCCTCTCTTTGGGTGATTAGCCTTTGCTTATGCAAAGAGGAATCTACAAAGGTATAAATTTCAACTCACTTTGTTTTGAGTTGTGTATTGGTTCACCAAACTACTAGGCTTTGAACATTCATGGGTAATGTTTTGTTTTAAGTGCATGAAAGCATGATTCCGCCTTTAATTTGTTAATTGCATGCTAATGATGTTACTTAAATGAACATGATTTCTCAAAATAATCCTTCAGGTACTTGGTTGGAAAATTAATTTATTTGACCATTACAAGACCAGAAATAGCATACACTGTCAACATGTTGAGTCAGTTTATGCAAGATCCACAACGACACCATCTTGATGCAGCATATCGACTTCTTTGATACCTTAAGGGAGCCCTTAGACAAAGCTTGATGTTCTCTTCCCAAAGTGAATTGCATTTAATTGGTTACCGTGATGCAGATTAGGCACATTGCCCCATTACCCGTCGATCAATTACTGGTTATTGTATCTTCCTTGGAAAGTCACTAGTGTCCTAGAAAAGTGATAGGAGCATATTTATGTGACTTAGTTAGCTTGTTTCTCTGCATTTATTTAGTTAGTTATTGTTTATTTGAGTGTTTTAAGCCATTGCCATTTTTGTGTGTTTGTAGGTTCAAATGACAAAGTTGGAAAGAAAGTGCAATTTGGAGCATTTTTGAGCAGTTTTGGGCTTGGAATGGATAACACAGCATGAAGCAAGGTGGATGGACGTTTTTGACGTTCAAGAGAGGATAGGAATGTGCTAAATATCTGGAGGAATTAATTCAAGGCTTGGGAGATAAGGAATCAGCTCAAAAGAAGGAAACATTATCCAAACTACCTTATCTTATCCTTATCTTATCTTATCCTATCCAAATCTTTTCCTACCTTAATTTCAGCTGCAAGAGGGACTTATTTTCTGATTAGAACACATTAAAACACGTTTCTAGAAGGCTTATCCTTCCCCTAAATTGGTGCCGCACCCTATCTTTCTAGAAGCCTAAATATGGCGCCTGGTCTTTAGTTCTTCTTCTAGAAACCTGCAATGCACTCCCTATCCTTTTCCTCTTTGGTTTCTACCATATAGCTAAGCTTTTCCTTGTGGGATTGAAGTGCTAAAATCCTTTTCCTAAGCTACCTTTGTGCCACATCTGAGCACTATAAATACACCACATATCTGCCGCATAAAGGTGAGAGCCATACAGAGACAAATATAGTGAAATTAAGCACTTTGTGCCACAACAAGGAAGGAAGGAGAAGAAGGAACTTGGAGCCGTGCCTGCCATTCGAGTCTTTGGATTGCTAGAGCGTTTCTAGGTGTATTATATCCTTAGTTTTTGGTTCAATGTTTGTTTTAATTTGGTTTTCAGTTATGAACTAAACTCGTTTTAGCTAAGGGTGAATTCAAAGCCATGAACATATATGTGACATGAGTTGATTCCATCCAGTTATTGTTTCATAAATCGTGAATGCAATTTACTTAACTATTTGATTGAAAACTTATTCTTGTATGTTGATTAAGGGTGCTAGGATTTGATGCTAGAATATAAGGGAGTTTCACCTAATAGTTAAAAACTTATATTTACAAGTAGTGGAGGTTGTTAGTCATGATCGCGTTAAGTAAATTCCTGGCATGAGTGTCATGCTGTTCATAGTCACGAATGTCATGTCAATGCTTATGATTTTCATAGAACTTAATGATCTTTGATATGTATCTCTACCATGCTATTCATATAGGGAACTTGATAAGAATAATTTGGTTGCGTCGCTGAGTCCAATTCAATGAATTTAGAAAAATCTGATGGTTAATTAGTGTTGTTCACGATTAACTTGGGGCATTGTCATTCATGGTTTATAGGAATAATAACTGGAAATTGATTTGTGTTGTATATGTGTCATGTGTGGAGAAGGACCCTCTAGCTAGCCTTTCACCCATTCATTCACCTTAATTTCGTGCCTTTTAAGTTTATTTTACAAGTTAGTTTGTTTAAGTGTTAAATTCATCAAAACAAATCCCCATTCAATATTTTGAGTCTTCTTAGTTTAATTTTCGTCCAAATCACCCTTAAGTGTTAGTTTTGAGTCATAGTAACTTATTTTGTGTGGTTTAAGTCAGTTTAGCTTGTTTTGAGTAGTCTAGAGTCTAATTTTGTGTTTTTTTAGTTAAATTTGTGTAGATTAGTATCCCTTTTAATCCCCGGCCTAGAACGATCCCTACTTTCACATACTACATCTATAGGGTTTAAGTTTGCGTGCTATTTTATATCACATCAAAAAGTAAGAAACAAGTTACAGTAGCTCATTCCTCCGCTGAAGCGAAGTATCGATCTATGGTTGCAGTTACTTGTGAATTAAGTTGGCTGCGATATTTATCGGAAGATTTACGTGTTGAGCATTCCCAACTGGCAAGGTTATTTTGTGACAACTAAGCGGCTTTACACATAGCTGCAAACCCTGTGTATCACGAACGCACAAAGCATATTGAGATCAATTGCCACACTGTTCGTGAGAAGGACGAAAGGGCATAAATTAAAACTTCCTATGTCACAATAGGAGAAAAAGTCGTAGACTTGTTTACTAAGCCACTTTGTGTGCTTATTTTTCATACAGATCTAGGCAAGTTGGGCGTCGTTGACATTCATGCTTCGACTTGATGAGGAATGTTAAAGGAAATGAATTCCATTAACTGTACAACCTGGACAGAAGGAATGTTGCATGTGGATACAACATTCCTTGACAGCAAGATTACCACATGGTTTTTACATCTGTGTTCTGGTTGCTGCATTATGGGTAGCAAGGACACCACTTTAAAAGTGTATATGGTATCAGAGCAGAGAGGATTCAATATACTTGATTGATTACTGTTGCAATGGCAGCAGAGTTTATATACACTTTTACATACACGCATGCAATAAACAAATGCAATACAAGTGGTGTCATTGCTGCCCACGATGCAACAACCAAAACACAGATGTAGAAACCATGCGGTAATTTTGCTGTCAAGGGATGTTGTATCCACGTGCAACATTCCTTTTGTCCAGGTTGTACAACTAGTGGCATTCTTTTCCTTTAACATCATGGCATACTAATTCCACGAGGCTTATTAATTATGGAGCAGGAACAATTGAAAAAAAATGACCAGATTGAAAATTTTCATACATTCAATTAAAAATTGGTTTGATTTATGTCAACGTTGTTTCTTTTTCTTTTTTTAGTTTTGTTTTTAGTACTCCAAAAAAACACAAAAACATTTAGAAAATTTAAAAATCCAAAAATATTGTTTTGTTTTCTTTATTGTTTTGAAGTAGATTTTTGTTAGTTTTCCGACTTAATGATATAATTGGATTGAATTCAAATCATAGTGATCGAGAACTTAGTAAGTATGTGTTGTATGAAATTCTTTATTCTCTTGTTAGCTTTGTACTTATTTGATTATCTTTGAAAAACCAATTGTACATGGCCCTGTTGATGTGAAACTAAAGCATGACTTAAAGCTTTAAATGTGAATATAGTGACCTTATAAATCCTATGTGAGTTTTTTAGCCTATTGAAAGTGTGCATTTTTCATACACTCATATTACTTAATGTGTGATGAACTTATGTGAATTACATCTCTAGAACTTGCGTAAAGATCTTTCAAAATGTTTGTCATTTAATTGCATGGACTTTAAAAGGATAGAGGCAATATATTTATAACCACAGCCCATATAAGCATGTTTCCTAAAGAATGATATCATTAGATTGTCAATTTGAGTCGTATATGTTGAGCTTTTCATTTCTTATCATCAAATATGTCTTGCCCTTATACCTTGCAAACTTTCCCTTACCCTTATTCAAGCTAACTAGTGGAGCAATGTGAGATTATCTTATGAGAAATACTTGTGAAGTACATATGAAGGAGTTTAGCAAAAGAATAAGTGTGGGGGTATTTATTTTTGTATTTAGTTATGTGCAAAATTGAAAAAAAAAATGTCAAAAGAAAAAAAAAGAAAAGAAAAAATTGTACACAAAGCAAATAGAAAGTTTTTAAAATTTTACTTTAGGGGTGTTGTGGAGCCAAAAATAATTCAAAAAATCATAGAAGTGGCACATGGACTTTTGGGTTAAAAAGACAAGATTATCCTCGAGGCACACTGAGATTCCCACACGCATGGAATAGACAATAACGGCTCAATCAAGGAATAGTCAAAGGTGATCAATATGGTATTTATTCAAATCATTCTCATCACTCCTCATCAATCACTTATTGATTTTATTCAAAAGCTAACTACCAAAACTTCTTATTTAATTTAGAAATAATTGCAATGTTAATTGCAAGATATTATTTCACATAATATCTTGCAATTATTCTTCAAATATCACCATATATGGCCAGCCGTTCACCACCCTAAGAGTCGACCACCTTCCTATAAATACCCCTCTTATCTCACTAAAATGCTAATCTATTTACTGCCCATAAACTCCTAAAGACATTTTTTTTTTTTTAGAATTATAACTTTGGCATCGGAGATTCTTTGGCCAAAGCCCTCACATTCATTGTGGGTGTGTGAGGCTTTTGTTCTTAATCTTAGGTGTTATTATTTTGCAGGAGCATTTTCGTCAAATGAGAAGATGGCGGAAATTTGCATCCACAAATTGGTGCTTTCATTGAGAGTATGATTCACACGCTCGAATAAGACTCTCGCATTCAAAGTTTCTCATTTCTCATTTATACGTAAATTTTTCATACATTCTTATTCCTAATTTTTTTTAATTCTTTGAATAGACGTAGGAGAAAAATACAATGGTAGGAAGTTCAGAAACCACGACGAACAAAACTTTATACATTCAAAGATCCAGATCAAATGATTAAGATTACGATGTAGCCCCACCACGACGATCACGAAGCTCAACGCGGCGGCAAAAGAAGTAACTTTGCCACCACGAAGTAACACCACCACAGGAGCCACAACAACCACCATAGCAGTGAGGAGTGGGACAACTCCAGTAGCAAGGCCAGGAAGTAACAACAGCTGTCACCTTGCAATAATGAGCTCATGCCCATGCCATAAGGCAGTCAACCCAGCACGAGGTAACCCAGATCCAGCAGGCCCATGATGCTGCCATAGCTGTTGAGGCCCAAAGCATCGCTCAAGTAGCTAAAGCTGCGACAAATGGAGTATCCCAACACTTGCGGCCTAAGGCCAACGCAATCCCAATGCACCCTCGGCCCATGGCTAAGCATGCCAGACTGCACTGTGCCTATATGCCCCGGACATGGCTCGGCCCATTTACGCTGTCCAACACACTCCTGCGGTCCACCTAACAATCCTAACCGGTCCAAGATCGATTTAACCATCTCGGTTTTAGATTTTTGGACCGACAATTGAATCGGGGGTATTTCCACCCCATTTTTCCATAGATTTGACATATCCCAACTCAAATCTCACTCCTGAAGTCCATTACACTGGCACTAGTTAAGGAGACATATACCATCCAAGCCATCCAAGCTATTTCATCCTAAATGGTGAGCAACACTTGTCTCAACAACTCATAGAGTTAACAAGCGCCTTCGCGCAACAGATGACCTTGGTGAATCAGCTCTTGCAGCGTGCCTCAGACGAGGTGTCCTGAAGTAGAACAAGGGTAGACGACGAACCTCTCCAGCAGTGTCTCGACAAGCAGCCCTTTGACCAATCATGAATCGAGCATTTTGCTAGTGTACACTTTGACTGGGCCCCGCGATAACGTGCATTCTCGGTTAGGCCAACAGATGAGCATATATTCACTGTTAGGGCCATATTCCGATAACCAACATGAGCAACCTTCTAGACAAAGTGTTCATTCAATGCTAGGCTTGCAAAGAGCATTCTCTACCTCACATTGGAGTAAGTAGCACAACAGACGGAGAGAAGCAGTCATTCAATCTGGCTCAAGTTCAATCGGCAACCTGCGAGTAACCCACAGCTTGCCAAGAGTGTACCACATGCACCGCAGCTGTGACATAAATGAGCCGATCATAAGGAAGAGTAGCCTAGACCAATAGGTCACAACTGGGGGCAGCTGAAAGCTTTGCTACCCCTAATAAATGCAAATTCAAGAAAAAGTAGAGAGGCTCATAATTAAACGATCGTGCGACTTCCAGTGCAATGAAGTCATTGACAAGGTGCTCCAACGAGACATGAACAACATAAATAGGTCACCCTTCATTAATAAGATCGAGTAAACAAAACCATCTTCATATATTGGCGAATACAAAGATTACTTATGTTTAGACAAATTAGCAACTTAACCTAATGACGCATCGGGGGCGCACGGGTACCAGAATGACACGCCATCCCAACCACTATGAACCAAGAGGCAGGTCTTGTTTTCATCACTCTAGACGATTCATTGCTAGAGCAGCACATCACCAATAGCCGAGCACCACAGACCCAATGGTCCAATTCCTCATGTTGCGCATAACCTGGCCCAAGCCAGCCTTAGCTCCGCGCTTACAGCCGTCCCTACTTACTTATTGGTTCCCAGCCACCCTCGATCTGTCACCATGGCTCCCAGCCATACCCATCTTGCACCATGGATCCCAACCGTGCCGATTTTGTACTGGCTCATACCCGTGCCGATGTTGCTATATGGCTCTTATCTGAGCCGACTAAGCTCATGACATATCAAACGATGAAACAGATTATGAGGCTTTACTATCAACCTCTGTTAGCGAAAGAATTAGCAGTGATGAAGCCTGTAATCTATTCAGATTCTCAGCTGATCACCACCCAAGCCTTAAGAGAGCACGTGATGAAACATAAAATGATGGAGCAATAAGGTCAAGAAGCAGTTTATTGCGCTCCTATGTACGCCCTTACATAGGTTCCACAAAGAGTTCAAATTCTCAAGCAGATTTTTGAACAAGAGCTCATAGGCTGAGGATTATTTCAGTTGTCTAGCAGTCTAATGCGAGAGGGGTAAAGTAAACCCTTAACACCCATCTGGGTAAGCTCTCTAGTGTGAGAGGGTAAACCAATTTCTCGACACCCATCTGGGTATATTTTCCAGTGCGAGAGGGTAAACCAATACTCTGACACCTATCTGGGTAAGATTTCTAGTGCGAAAGGGTAAACTAATTGCTCTCCAATGCGAGAGGGTAAATTAATTCCCCAACATCCATTTGGGTAAGCTCTCCAGTGCGATAGAGTAAACTAATTGCTCTTCAGTGCGAGAGGGTAAACCAATTTCCTGACACCTATATGGATCTACTCTCCAGTGCAAGAAGGTAATTCTCACATCAATTTTTGGCGCTGTTGCCGGGGATTAGCAACTTTGCTAATCCCTTGGAATGTTTTATTTCTGTTTTTAAGTAAGTTCAGATTCTGAGTTTGTTTTTTTTTCTTGTTTTAGGTACTAGTTTATGACTCGGAGTTCTCATCCGGTTCGTGAACATATGATGTGAGAATTACTTACACTCAAATTAAACCCTATTGGTGACAATTGTAGTATATAAGCAAGTAGGGATCGTTCTGGACCGGGGATTAACTAGGGATGCTAACCAATGTGAAATTGACTCAAAAACGTAAAAACAAAGTTTAAAACACTAAACTAGACTCAAAGAATGCAAAACTAAAGTTTAAAACACTAAAACAAACCAAACGACTCAAAACAGCACAGAAACACTCAAAACTGCCTTAAAACCACTTTCTGGGTAGCTTTGAACACAAACACTAATTTGGACGAAAATAAGTTATAACTAGACTCAAGACTCTTAAAAACACAAACTAACTTAATTTCTAACTAATCTAACACTTCAAAATAAATGGGGGATTGGTTTTGACGAAATTGAATTTAAAACAGAAACTTGTAAACAAACTTCAAAGTAAACAGATTATGATGAAATTGAATGATGAGAAACTAGTTAGAGGGGTCCTTATCCACACATGAACATATGCATATAATTTGATTCCCAGTTATGATTTCAACAAACAATGAATGACGATGCTCCAAATTAATTGTATTGAACTAATCAATTCTTAGATTTCCCTAGATTCATTGAATTGGACGGAATACGCATCACAACCAAATTATTCTTCATCAAACTCCCTAACTATGGAATACGCATGATAGAGACATTCAACAAAGATCATTAAGTTCAATGGAAATCATAAACATCGACTAGGCATTCATAACTATGGAATACGCATGTTAATCCAACCTAGGGTTTACTTCACATAATCGTGACTAGCGATCTTTACTACTCATGAATATAAGTTCATAACGATTAGGTGCAATTCCCTTATATCCTAGCATCGAATTTAGGCATGCAAATTAAGTGTCGACCCTCAACCCACACACATAAACAAGTTCTTAATCAACACAGAAAAGTAAACCACATCCAAAGTTCATGAATTCATAATTGGAGTAAATCAAATTATAACCAACATATGTCCATGGCTTCAAATTCGCCTCTAACTAAAAAGAAATTAGTTCCACATGTTTAACATAATTGAAAAGCAAATTAAATTAAACATGAAAACAGAAACAAGAGAAGAAAGAACTCAGAAACGCTCCAGCCCTTCAATGGCAGATTTCGAACCCCCTTGACTGGCTAGGCACGGCACAAGACTCATTTTCTCTTTCCTTGCAAGCAAACACGCACAAATCTTCAAGAAATCTCCCCAAAGATTTGCGGCACAAACTCTCAAAACTCTCTAAAATATGTGTGAATGGGTGCGGCTGAATGTATGAATGTGTATAGGGGGTGGTGAAGGATGGTGGTTTGCGGCAAAGGTGTATGAAGGCTTGAATGGATGAATGAAAGGGAATTGGTGCGGCACAATTTAATTTCTAAGTGAATGAGTGGTTTTTTCGGCCAACTCTTAAAACACATATATATAGGTATGCAAAACCCTCAGAATTAGGTCTAGGGTTTAAAAGGGTGCGGCACAATGTGTAAATCCACCAAGGAAAAGGTTTTATGGCCCAATTAAATCAGAAAAGGTTTTGCACAACCCAAATCCACAAGGAAAATGCCTAATTAAATCAGAAACCCAAAGGGAAAAGGGATAGAGGCGCCAGATTTTGAGGGGTTCTAGAAACAAAGTGTTTTGTGGCAGAAATTGGGACTTCTAGAAGGATTTGGGGCGCCACTTTTATAGGGGATTCTAGAAAGAGTGTTATTTGGCTGATTTCTAGAAGAACAAGGCCTAAAAACATGCAATACCAATGTAGGAACAGATAAGAGCTTCTAGAAAGGTTTCTAAGTGATTTAAATCAGAAATTAACTCCCTCTTGTAGCTGGAATTAAGTTAGGATAAGATTAGGATAAGATAAGACAAGATAAGATAAGGATAAGGTTGGTTAAGATAAGATAAGATAAGATAAGGTTGTTTGGATAATGTTTTGGATAATTCTCCTTCTTTTGAGCTGATTCCTTATCTTCAATGATTTGAATTGATTTCTCCAACTTTGAAACACATTCCTAACTCCATTTGAACTCCAAATTCGTCCATCTTCTTGCCCATTGCTTGTGCTATCCATTCCAAGCTCAGATTTGCTCCAAAATGCTCCAAAATGCATTTTCTTTCTTCACTTGCCATTTGGACCTACAAACACACGAAAATAGCTTAAATCACTATAATAAGCGATAACTAACTACATAAGTGCAAGAAAACAAGCTCACTAAGTAGCATAAATATGCTCCTATCAAAGAAGGTAAACTAATTGCTATCCATTGCGAGAGGGTAAACTAATTCCCCAACACCCATCTAGGTATGATCTCGAGTGCGAGAGGATAAACTAATTCCCCAACACCCATCTGGTAAGCTCTCTAACGTGATGGGTTAAACCAATTTCTCGACACCCATTGGGGGTAAGCTCTCTAGTGCGAGATGGTAAACCAATTCCAAGCTCTTCAGTGCAAGAAGATAAACCAATTTTTGACACTCATTTGGGTATACTCTTCAATAGAAAGGGGTAAACTGCCCATAAATTTCCACACAACTACTCATTTTGATGCGATTAGTTAACAATTTTCATATTCTACAGATCTTTATCATGTTATGATGCAGGCTACACAACTCAAAAGATCGAATACTCGAATACCAGCTAAGCAACGAATTGTCAGGGGGCAACAACCAATGATGAACTCAACAGCTCGAAGCCAAAACTCACGGTCATAGTGACTCTGTGAGATCATCAGCCTTTTTTGAAGCAGTGTGCCCAACCGACGGTTTGATGGCTAAAAGTTTTGCAGGACGCTTCAAGCAAGCAAAGTTTCAAGAAAAACAAAGATGGAGTAAAACAAAAGCAGTTTATTAAATTTCTAGCAAATTGATAAACTTATATGAAGGTCACTGAAATCCTACACAAGCTAAACAGAGCAGACTACTCATTTAGCAGTTTGGATGACCTTGTGATCGGACCATATTTATACATATTTTTATATCAAATTCCTCGTCTTTTCTTAGTTAGTTCGTTATATTTTGAGCTATTTACTTTGTTTTTGTGTTTTAATAGAATTTATCTAGTTAAGAAAATAAAAATAGAATAAGTGAAGTGTTAAGTATTAATTTCGTCTAAACTATCTTGTCTGTTGAATTATACTTATCATTTAGAAAATATATATATATATATATTAATTTATATATATATGTTTATTTATATACATTTATATTTATATATTTAAATATGTGTTTGTGTGTGACAGCTGCCAAGCAGCGTGATAAAAAAAGAAAAGAAAGGCAGCAAAGCTGCCTTGACAAATGCGGTACAGGGCAGCGCCCATTTTGGAGGAATAATCAAAGGAAGGCAGCAATGATGGCAAGAAAACAAGCGGCACATGTGGGAAAAAGAATAAAAACATAAAAAAAAAAAAGAAATAAAGAAATGGACGGTGAGCTTTTTGACGGGAAGCAAACAGGAGCTGCTTATAAAGCAGCGAGACAGAGAAAACCAGGGGAGTTCCTGGGGGGAGTTCCTGGGGGAGACACGGAGGACTAAGAGGCGCCATTTGGGAGTGGAGAAGGCGCTGCCTCAGACAGAAAATAAGGAGGCGCGCAGCTTGGAAGGGTTTTCTGGGCAGCTAGCAAATTAAGCGTGCCAATAAGGCAGCCTTGGCAGGCCACCTGGACAGGCAGGAGTCAAAGCAGAAAATCGGGGAGAACGCTGCCTCTTGGCAGCGAGAAGGACAGAAAGACAGAAGCTAAGGAGAGCTGCCACGGCGTGAAAGCAAGCCACGGAGCTGCCCTTTGGAGCTGGAACGCACGGGAGCTCGGAGAGGAGTTGTGACGTAGGGCAGAGCTCGGAAGTGCAGTAGGGCAGTGCAGCAAATCAAGAGGCTGCACCGAGTGCAGCCAAGCAATTTCTGCGTGAAGGCAGCAAGTGCACAGATCCTTGTGCACACTCCCTACTTCGGTCAAATCCCTCCAAACTCAATTTAATTTCTGTTTTAATTTATAAACATGTGTAATTAATTTATTTTGGCTAGAGGTTAATTCGAAACCATGATTATATTTGTAATTTAAATTGGTAACTTCAGTTGTGATTTCTGAGTTGTGATTTAATTTGCTTAACTGCTTAATTGATAACTTATTTGTGTATGTTGATTAAGAATGCATACTTAATTTACATACATGAATTTGATGCTAGAATATAAGTGAATTTCACCTAATCGTTATGAACTTATATTCATGAGTAGTGAAGGTTGTTATCCACAATCGCGTTAAGTAAATTCTTGGCAGGAGTATCATGCTTTTCATAGTTACGAATGCCTCGTCAGTATTTATAGTTTTCACAAAGTTTAATGATCTTTGATTGTATCTCTATTGTGCTTTTCATGTAGGGGACTTTTAGAGAATGTGTTGAATTGTTGTATGCTGTTCATCCAATTCAATAACTTAAGGAAAACTTGAAGATTAAAAAAGTGCTGTTCACGGTTAATCTGGAGTATTGAGAATTAATAATTTATTGAAAGAACAACTGAAAATCAATTTAGGTTGCATATGTGTCATGTGTGGAGAAGAACCCTCTAGCCAGTCCGTCACCTATCCGTTCACTTTTAATTTATGTTTTTGTCAATTTTATAATTTAGTTAAGTTTAATTTACGTTTCATCCAAACCAAACCCCCCCATTATTATATTATATTATTTAGTTAGTTTTTCATTATTTTTAATCTTTTAATTTTAATTTCGTCTATTTTAATTCTTAGTGTCTAGATTGAGTTAATTTGATTGTTTTTATTATTTTGAGTCATTTTAAGTGTGTTTCGAGTTTTTAGCTTAGTTTGTATTTTCTAGAGTCTTGAGTTGTTTTGAGTCTTTTGATTTGTTTTAGTTTATTTGTTAGTTTTATTTTGAGTTATTTTAGTTAAGTGTTTTTATTTTAGTTTAGTGTTTTAAACTTTGTTTTTACGTTTTTAAATTATTTTAGAGGTTTTAGCAAGCCCTCCTAATCCTCGGCCTAGAACGATACCCTACTTACACCTATACTACAACTGTCAAAAAGAGGGTTAAATTTGTGCGGTTTTAAAATCCCGTCACCTTGGCCTCTCTAACAGCCATTCTACCTTCAGCAGCAACTTCGCACTCAATAGTTTGCTCACTCGACATTTCATCTTTAGTAGTTGTTATCTTGGTAGCAACATCTTTCATTACTCCATCTACGACATCTGAGAAATCAAGTAGTTTCTCCTTCTTGGCAAGCAGCACAAACATGGCAGCCTAAATTGTGGCCCATGCCACACCACTTTTTCAGCCCATACCAAGCCAGCCCTTGGCTCTGGCCAAGTTAAGCAGCCCAAGCTGTGGCCCCTGCCACACCGCTTTCTTGGCTTATGCCGAGCCGACTTCTAGCCTTTGTCAGTTGACGTGCCGCACCACCTCGATGGCTGCCCCGCAGCAACATTACCCAAGAAGAAGACAAAGAAAATTAAGCTTTTCTCACCTTGGTGTGGCATGGAGAAAACAAAGAAATTAACAGAAGATGGTACTTTGCACAGGGCAAGCGAAGAAGAATGCTAGGGGAGGGGGAACAAATATCCTCTAGCTTTCTCTCTTTCTTGTAGGGATAAATAATTTCCCTCCAAAGTTGATTTAATCCCTTACTTAAGATAGGCTTAAATAGGCTTTGGTGGGTATTTATTTCCCTTTTCCTAGAAGAATATAATTCTAAGTCCAAGTGTGAATCTGCATCAAAGTTGGAGATCTTTACACCTAATGTCATTTTCTGCGAGCAACCCAATAGATGTGAGGGCATTTGTGGAGCGAAAATAATCCAAAAAAATCATGAAGGTGCTACGTGGACTTTTGGGTTAAAAAGACAAGATTACCTTTGAAGCACACCAGGATTTCCACGCGCATGCAACGAACAATAATGACTCAATCAAGGAAGAGTCAAAGGTCAATATGGTATTTATTCAAATTCCTCTCATCATTTCTCATCAATCTCTTATTGATTTTATTCAAAGGGTAACTCCCAAAACCTCCTATTTAATTTAGGAATAATTGTCATGTTAGTTGCAAGATATTACGTGAAATTTCACATAATATCTTGCAATTATTCTCCAAATACCAACATATATGGCCGGCCATTCTCCACCCTCCTATAAATACCCTTCTTATCCCACTAAAATGCTAAGCGCCATTTGCTAACCACAAACTCATAAAGACATTGTTTTTCAGAATTCTAACTTTAGCATCAGTGATTCTTTAGCCAAATCCCCGTCCCAACAAATTCATCGTGGGCGTGTGAGGCTTTTTGCCTTAATCTTAGGTGTTATTATTTTGCGAGAGCATTTTTGTCAAAGGAGAAGATGACAAAAATTTGCATCCACATGTGTGGTTGGAGGTTTTAGTAGAGTGCTTGGAGAGCTTCAATTCTTATAAATCTCAACAAGAAAATTGCTTGCAAGGTAGCTTGGAACTTGTGTTTACCTATCCTTTCATTTCTATAACCCTCTCCCTAAGCCTCATTACATCCAATAAAAGTCCTCTTGATATAAGTTTCACAATTATGATTGTGGAGATGAGATCTTTATGCAAGCTTATGGTAGATATTTCACATTTGATTCCTTGAGCAAAACAAGTTAACCCAGACATACATGTTAATGAGTGTAGAAGGTCACTTGTCTGTATGTGGTGTTTTACAGAAACTTGAATTTGCATTAGAATTGCTATTATATACACTACACTTCACGGATGATTAAAAAGTTATTGCTAACATTTGAATAAGGAAGATTAGCCTGTATTAACTTGTTTTGTGCTAACTATGGTTCTTGATGTTTTGTTCTCTTGAATAAAATTCTATGAGGTGGGGAAGCTAATGTTTTTCATGTTTTCTTTCTTTTGCTCGAGGACTAGCAAAATGTAAGTTTGGGAGTATTTGAAGAGTGCATATTTTACTATTTATTTTATCCCTAAAAACTACATTTTCTGGTGATAAGTTTGCCATTAATTTACGTCATGCCATGTTTTGATGTTTTTTGTGATAGAGTAACATTTTAAGGAATTATATTATAATTCTTAAGTTTTATGGCTAGTCAATTGAATTGGAAATTATCTTGCATATCGTTGACTTGCATTTGTATGTGGCATTGGGTTCTATTGATACATCTAATTTTTCTTGTTCTGCATGAAAGTTGATCACCACGTGTAGAATGGCCTTACTCTTTCTTTTTCATGAAAAAGAGAAGCTTCGCTTTCTCTTTGTATTCCCACCAGCTAATTAACGCACTGCTTCAAATATCAAGGGAAATGGAAATAAAGATGAGGATTAAGTGAGAGTAATTGGCATAAAGGCTATCAAGGAGTTACAATTGTTTTTCCATTTCTTCTTCCTTATTGTCATCACTAAAAGGAAATTAAGTTTGGTAAGTTATGGAGAAGAAACACATAGAACAAAATCAAAGGAAACAAAAGGGGAGCTGACGAGAAGAAAGGGGCAGGAAGGAGGAAATCTTGGCATTCTCTTCTTTTGGTTTCTTATAAACTCTTGAAACTCATGTCTTTATTTTGTTTTAATTATGAATTATGTGTAACTAATTTCTAGAAGTTAGGTGCTGGTTTGAAGCCCGTTTATGATTGCAAGTTTGTTATGACATTTTGTTTGAATTTCTTTTCTGAATGGATGAAAATTGGTTCACTACTTATGTCAATGATGAATTCTTTATGTGTTCTATGGATGCATACTTAGTAAGCATATGATTCTAATTCTATGAATATGTGTGTGCATGCCCTTACAGAATGGGCGCGACGCCTAGCTGCCGTCTAGACACCGATTAATAGCTTGCCAATTTTTTGAACGATTTTAGGATAATTGCAGCAGCGGATTGCAATCAAGCAGCTAGGCACCGCCTTGGTTGCTTTTTAGAACAGTGCTCTTAACATACTATGTGACAGAGAGTAATAATAAGTTGAGTTCTAACAGTGAGCCAACTTGAGCACCTTCATCCAAAAATAAAGGGAATTTGAATGAAACATAAAATGTTTGCATGATTATTTGATGGTGGATAATACTTCTCCTAACTCGTTTTCTTAACTTGTGAACTAAATTATGTTTTTCGTCATGTTATCATTGTTGCTGTTCTGGCTTTGTTGGATTTAATTAAAATAGAAAATCAACTCCAAAAATCCCGAAATTTTGTATGAGTGTACCTCTTTGTGTCTAGTATTTACATATAAAATTACGTTGAATTTAGATAAGCATAAGTTAGTCTAATAATTACTTTTCAGTGGCTGGTCAGTAGGAACAGCTGCCCAGTTTTTGTGATGTTTTAAGTAGTTAGGCAGACAATCTTCTATGGGAACTTATTCTCGTATGCTATAATTGACAAATCTTACTGTTAATAAGGAAAATCATTAGGAAATTTTTATGCTACTTTGTCGTGTAATTGGGAAACGTAGCGGAATTGGGAATTTTACACAATTTTGATATGCAATTGCAGTTTTAGGGTTAGGGTTTCTCAAATAAAAAAGAAGGGAAAACCCCATCTCGAAGAAGAGGGAAAGATGAGAAGCAAAAAAGAAAAAGGATGGGTGGTTGGGAACTTGATCCAAAAATGGGAGTACAGTTCTCTTCTCTGTTTTGGTTTCTCATTTTCTTTTCATTTTTTGCTTTATTTATTATTTTTAAAATTTTGATTTTAGTTGTTGTTGTTGTTGTCGTCAAATGATAGATTTTGTTAGATTAAATGTTAGATTAGCCACTGATGAAATTTGAACCCACAACGTCATGTAAGAGCTCAACACCTTTCCAACACTACGGTTAAATGACCACTTGCTTAATTTTTGGTTGAATAAAGTTAACTTTTTTTTTCTTGGAACAAACATTATTATTTATTCTAAAAGGGTGGGGAGGGGGTGAAGGAGTGGGCTAACAATAATATAATTTAAATTCGCGTTTGATATGAATCAAACTTAAAATATTTCAATTTTTTTAAGCGGTACGATATTCATTAATTAAGAGAAACGTACAAATTTTGAGAATAGTGTGTATAATAGGCCTCGATAAAAATCTTGTTGAAAATTTTAAGCTATTTCAAGGGAAAAAGAGTGTAGTACTAAGTGGCAATTTACCTTGTTAAATTGGTGTCAAATGAAGGGACACTTGTCATTTGACACTTGTCAATACCAAAATGCAGGTAAAGGGTGGCCAAAGGAAATCTCGGCACTGCAGGTCTGAACTCGATAGGTAGTTGGATGTTGGATTTTGGAAGTTGGTCAATTTGTTTTATTAATTTTTAGGGGCGTGTTATCTACACACATCTTTTTACTTCTCACACACCCTTATTAATTTATGATCGTTAGATCTTCTTCAATTCATCCAATTTGACGGCCGAAATCTAAAAAGATATGAGAGAAGTAAAAATGGGTGTGTGGATATCACACCCTAATTTTTATTGTTTGGTCTCTCCTATGACACGGTTCCATTAGTTCCCCACCCTAGCAATTCCTAGTCTATTTTTTTATTTCTTTTTCAATCATAAATATGGTTTTACTTCTAAGTTTTTGTTTCAATGCTACTCAGTATTGAATGTTGCAAGTGTTTTATTTGATATCACCTAGTGTCACGTATCATTGAAAGAAAATTGCTTTATTTCATTGATAATTTAATTAACCTAAGCTTCGAAAATATGAAGATACGTTTTTCTAAGCAATTTACGAGAAAATGGCTCTAGTCTAAAAGCTAGGTATTGGCAAATTCCATCGTCAATTCTTTTTTTCTTTTTTTTAATTTTTAAGAGGCACTTGGCATTAAGAAGAGTCACCTTATAAAAAACAATGAACGGAATAGAACACGAAAAGAAACGAGAAACACGACACAAAAAAAAAAACAAAAAAATTTAAGGACATCATTGTTTACCTTGTCCCTTGTTATAATCGAAAGATAATTTTAATTTTGAGCTTTATTTGCATAAATTATTTTAATTTGTGATTTAGAAAATGACCAGTTTCATAACATGCATCCTGTGATCAATCATATTATACGGACAAGAAAGTAGGTGAACCTACGTATTGTATGAAGCCTTATGATCATGAGGCTCAAATGATTGATATCCTAATTCACTCTGAAAAAAATGAGTCCAAATCTTATGCAACGAAAATTATATGTGGCCTCTCTATGGCTTCTCTAAATTTTGGACATGTCCCCTCATTGACTCCAACTTAACTACCCTATCATCATTGTTACATCTGCACCCTAACCACCACACTCTATTATTGGTACAAACATCACACCCTCACCATTGCCGCTGCCTACTCTTGCCACCACTATTGCTGTCACCACCATACTACTATTTCCAATTTTGTCACTATATATAAATATTTCACTTTTACATAATTTACTAAATGTTTTTACACTGCTTTTCATAATCACCACTTTTAAAACCGATCATACACAAACCTACTTAATTTTATAGCTGATTATTCTTAAAGCACATCAGAAAAAGTTTTTTAAAAAGCACAGCAATCCCACTCTGGCATTCCTTGACAACACAACTAGAAATTCGTAAATGTGAAATGTTTGGCTGGCGCCTAAACACGAATTGTAATGACGAATATTGATGGTTGGTAACAGATCTCAATCGAACTAATTATGTACCATGTAGAATAACAGGTCTCTATGCAAAAATTGACAATTTGTATCATGAGCAAAGTGTGAGCAGTTAATTAAAGTTGCTTGACAAACAGGTAATATGACCCGACCCCAACTCAAAGTGTTAATATTAACAGGTAATCTGACTTGACTCGTTAACCCTTAAAGAAAATATATTTTAAATCATAAATAATCAAATGTAAAACATAATACTAAATTAGTATATACATGACACACCCCGACCTGGAATGTCCACCTAGACTCCGAATCGAGCTGTGCTAGTCGACACCAGAAAGGTGACGAAGCCATAAAGTGTAGTGATATGGAAATATGAGTAGATTTAAACCTAAAAGTGCCTAAATGCAAGAGCGTGCTTGTGAGCTGGAATGAACCCATTCACATGTGATGTCAGAGTATAAGTAAAGTACAATAAAAATAGAATGAGAATTTTTACCAGCGAAGGTAATCTCCAATACCAAGATTTGCCAAGAATCCTCGTCGATACAAAATTTCTATCACTATAACCTGGAGCCTAGAGGGGCGAAAAATAAAGATGAGTGGGCCTAAAAATAAAGTTTTTAAAATCTGTTCAAAAATGTAATATACCCTCGCCATAAAACAAATGTAGTTTCCAAAATAACATACAGCGTATAGTATGAAAATACTTACTATAACTGGCAATATCTCAAGAATTAAATACGTCACAATATTTTGAAAATAAACACTTAATGTCTGGCAGTCATATAATCTCGCATAAATAAACATATCATATCGAGTGCTCATCAACATATGCTGACACACGAGTTCATACAGAGGTATTCTGACATGAACAGGACATGGTGTAATAATTATTTACGCTCTAGTAATACAATCGTGTGAAGATTGGCGCTATGCGCATCACATACAAGTCCTAATTGCCTATAGCAATCTAGGACAAGACTGGCACCTATAATGGATCCAAAGTTAGCGTATGGTATGATGTGAACATACATGAGGACTGGCCTAGGCCCCGGCGAGTACTAACACCAGTGTAGCACACGATGAGCAAATAACGTAAATATGATCATGCAATGGTAAAACAATAATTCTAGTCGACATAATACTATTCATAGCCATAAGTATAAATAAGGCATGCCATAATAATATGCGTACTTGTGCATCCCGTAGGATTCATAATGATCTCATAATTTTTCATCATTGCGGCAATTCTTATAAAGCCAATTTAATTATGGCATCACTTAGAAAATGTAATACTAATATATATACTGAAACTCAAATAATATATAAATATACTATATAAAAGAAAAGACCCACTCACATAAACCTAACTTGCTTGTTCTCGATAAGCCTTGTCATTCGTTGATCCGAATATGCTTGTATTGGAACCAAAGCCCTTGTAAGTGGCCGAGGAAATCAAATTTCGCTAGAATGTTGAGCATGCAAGCTCTCCTGCTCCTCGTGACAATGGAGGTTAAAACCGATGACCTAGTTTTTCCTAGAACGATGAGATTTCAAAAATCGTTGTTGGAGTTCTCAAGTCGAGAGCTCGAGAACTCGTTGGGGGTATATGATGAATATTGGTGGAACCCATTGTGCAGATCTAGGGTTGTTTTGGTGTCCTTAGTAGATTGTATGAGGGTGTTGGCAGCTATCTGTGTGTGTACGAAGAGTTTCAACAAGCAATGGTGATGGGTTTTCTTTACTTGGCCAATATAAATGGAGAGGGTAGGGAGAAATAGAGACGGTTAAAAGAGTGTGTGTTGAATGGGTAAAAAGAAGTAAGGCTTGAGTGTAATGAGAGTTAGTGAGGTGTGGATGAGAGGAGAGAGGAAGCAACATAAGAGAGGGTGAGAGATGTGAGGTGACAAACCAAAAAGAAGGAAAATAATGATGTGATGTGTGTGGTGGAGAAAGTGTGGGTTTCTAAAACCCAAGATAAATATTATTTTAATGGCCCATTTGTCCACAACCTATGTGATGTTCAATTTTTCAAACCCATGCATGCCTTCGGTCTGCACCAAGGTATAAAATATCGATGATATCGGAAATATTGGTAGTCCAGAAACACGGAAATATCAGGATAATATCATTAGTATCAGCAGGATCTTGTGGTTGTGTAGGATTGGAATAAGGTGGAATTCTAATGTTTCTTGGTCTTGGGCGCAAAAGTTCTTCGAAAGAGTCAGCGTTGCTAGATCCCACCTCATCCTTTAATACTCTTTCTACATTTATCCCTTCATTACGTGTTTCTTCAGTAACTCTTGGAGCTGGGTTGCCTTCATCATCATCTAAATGAAGAGGTCTAATCCATTGATAAAGTTCGTTACCCTCTGTATCATCATCTTCAGCAACAATATCAAACACATCTAGTGGGTCACCACGGTCGACATGATCTATTTCTGCTTCCTTATCTCGAATTTGAAGCTTCATGTTGTAGTAGCAATAAACTAATTTTTCCAACCTACTATGAGCCAACCTATTTCTTTGCTTTGTGTGTATGAGTGCAAATGTGCTCCAATTTCTTTCACAAGCAGATGAGGAAGCTGTTTGTGATAATACTTTGATTGCTAACTTTCTCACAGTTGGTGCATCAGTCCCATACATGATCCACCATTCAGCTACAATGAAAAACAATGTTGATAAGCCTAATAACTCCAACAAATTCTATTATAAACTGATAGTGAAATATGTTTACACTTACTAGGAGACATTTTTGTTCGAGCAACAACTGATGTTGGTTCTCCAAAAGTTCTTCTTGCATCTTTAAACCATGTTAGCTGAATTCAATAAATCGTGTTAGTTTAATCCAACAAAGTAATTATTATAATTTAAGTAATTGTGTACCTCATTTCCAAATTGGCTAACTGCTGGTGATGCAGGGTCTAATTTATAGTATACATTATGTACAGCACGTATAAGGGTACCATCATCTCCAACACCGGGTCTGTATTGGTATCGAGGATTCAAATAATATGTTGTTCAAAGAAACACATACTCTAATAAGAGAAATAATACTTATGCAACTAAAGAAATGAATTACAAATTATGACATAATTTATACCTTCTACATGCAAATCGTGGTATAATGTTTTATACCATCGGTCATCAATTATCTTTATGACCCACCTTGCACCATGTTTTCTTTCCAACTCCTCCTTCACTACATGCATCAACTCATATATTGCCCCCATAGTAGGATACACTTATGTGTCAACAATCTGTAAAACTTTGTAAAGAGGTTCAAACACTTGGCACACATGTTCTGATTGAGTCCAAAAAGCTTGATCAAGCACTATACTTTCCACCATACGACCTACATTTGAGCGGCTGAAATTGTGGTTGGCCCAATCGTCACTAGTGAATAGTTGCTTCAACCCTGCTTTCTTCTTAAGTAGGCTGTTTAATGCAATATAGTTGGTAGCGAATCGAGTGGTAGCTGGACGAATAATTTCTCCTTTGCAAAATTCACGCATCTTTGCCAACAACCAACCGTGATTGTAAATATAATTTGTGATCGTTCTAGCTCTTTTTACGACAGTAGCAACATTCTCTCTCTTCCCCATTGCCTCAAACATGAGATCAATACAATGTGCTGCACATGATGTCCAAAACACATTATGATGCTTCATTAACTTTTTTCTAGCTTTGACAAATGCAGAACCGTTGTCGGTCACGACTTGGACAACATTCTCCCACCTCCATGATTACATCCCTTAATAATTTGTAAATATACTTGTAATTCTTTATATGGTCTGAAGCATCAACAGACTTCAAAAAAATTGTCTTTCCCTTAGAGTATACCATGAAGTTTATGATAGACAATCTGGTCGGGCCAGTCCATCCGTCACACATGATTATGCAACCATTAGTTTCCCACTTTGACCTCAACTTGTTAACATACTCGCCAATGTCTTTATACTCCATATCCAAATATTTGTTTCTTACCTCATAGGGAGTGGGAGGTTGTACTCCAACACCGGCCTATTGACATCCCAATACCATATTTTTGAAATGATGTGATGATGCCTTCTCAGCAGGGACATTGTCATAGATAAAGAACTTGCTAATTAGACGCCCCATTCCCTCCTTCACATTACCTCCAGTGAAATAACTCCAAACACTCTTTTGACGTGCTTTGGATGACTTATAGAAACTTAGGGCTATTGGTGGTGTTGGTTGTGATTCTCTAACACTTCCTCCCCGTCTCATTTGTGCACCACCACTTGACCCGGAACCTTGTGCTCTATTAGGAATTTTATGAAGGTGTTCTCTTTCCCATGCTGACTGTTTGGAGGCACGTAATGCTTGTTTGAAACTACGTCGTTCTTCAGGTCCCATGTCATCATCACATTTATCCTCATCATCATCATCATCACTGTCAACCGTTTGGCCAATGACTTCTCCTCGTAGCCCAGCTCGAATATTTTCCATTCCATGTGTTATCTTTTCCTTCTCCTGTGTTTTATTTTTTAATAATGTTTTGATGAATGCCTTCACTTCTGGGAGGACATTATCGCATCGTTGGACATTTTTTGCTGGATCTAATCCACTAAGATGGTACTTCAGTCGTGCCACTCCGCCATTCTTCATTACCCGACCACAATATTTGCAAATTGTGCCATGTTTGTTTCCGTCTATTGGGTCTCCATGTTCCCAAGCTGGATCACGTTTAGTAACTCCACTGGACATCTTAAACGTACCTATATTTATTTTTCATGAAAATTAGACAAATTTTTTTTTGGCCAAAAAATATAGTAGTGATGACGGTTATATAAGAGAACCTAAATAATAAAGTTATTTTACAGAAGAATTAAATACAAAGTAAAGAAAATGATTGTTAAAATTTAAGTAATTATAAAAATAATATGGAATAATAAAACCTAATATTAATGAATAATAATCGAATTTGATAAAAAAATAATCCTAATATTAAACATAGCGATGAATAATAATCCAATTTGATAATAATCCAATTTAATAATAATCCAATTTAATGAATAATCCAATTTGATAATAATCAAATTTGATAATAAAAAAAACCTAATATTAATGAATAATAATCCAATTTGATAATAAAACCTAATATTAATAAAATAATAAATAACATTAAATATATTAAAATTATCCTAGGGAATAATTATACAACATTACTTAATTACTTAAAAAAATTAACATGTCATTGTTAACATTACTTAATTACTTTAAAAAATTAACATGCAAGTATTAATTACTTAAAAAAAATTAACATGTCATTGTTAACATTACTTAATTACTTTAAAAAATTAACATACGAGTCCACACAAATTTTTTTGTTGTTGTATAAATTACAATAATATAAATATAAGTTTGTAAACTTACCTTAAAATAAATATGGAACCCTTTATGTTGAAGCTCTAGAATGGATCTGGAATGGCTGTGAAAGGGGTAAGGGAAGAAGAAGAAACGAAAATGCTCTAAATGACTCTGAGAATGTGAAAGAATATCACAGACTTCACAGTGCACACGGTTTTAAATGTGAAAGAATATCACACACAGTAGCACACAGTTTCATTATAAAACCACTATTATTTTTGTCCTTCTCCCACACACACGCACAGAGACCCAAGGTCTCTCGATCCTTCTCCCACATCGACTTCTGCTTCTTCCTCGTCGGTGCCGCATCTCTCTCGAACTCTCATCTCTCTCATTTCTCTCTGCACCGAGGTCCGAGACCCACTTACACACACGCACACCATCGCACCTGCTTCACCCACACACACGTACAGAGACCCAAGGTCTCTCGATCCTTATCCCAAATTGACTTCTGCTCCTCCCTCGTCGGCGCCGCTTCTCTCTCGAACTCTCATCTCTCTAATTTCTCTCTGCACCGAGGTCCGAGACCCACTTGTTGGAAGTATGCCCACAAAGCCACTCATTTGATGTAATAGCTTTTGGAATACTTATTGTATTAAACTTTTATATGTTTAATGAAGGGCAAAGCTTATTGTTAATCACTATTTATTGTATCTTGTGTTTAAGCAATAAGAGAATCCAAGGAATGTATTTGATCTAAGAGATAAGTGATTTAAGTAAGTTAGATTAACGAGACCTTTCTCTTATGTTCATTCCTAAAAAGTTCCTAGCCATAGGCTTGTCAATTGGGCATTGACAATCCGCTAAGGTTAGTATGTGTTATGTCGACTCAAGCTTGAGTATGACAAGTCTCAAGTCATTTAGTGTTGGACACTAAAACAAACACATAGGTGCTCGAAAGAGTAATCGAGTACACTGAACAACGATCAAAAGAGAGTTCGAACATACATGTCATGTAAGAACTCGAGAGTTACAATATGCAAAGTAGTCCTTTGACCTGAGGCATCATAGATGTCTAATGGTTAGGTCCTTGATCTTTGATTATGTCAAAGACATTCTATTGGAGTGTCCACGGCATTGTTGTGGTCAAGCTACCTAGTCATGTAGGCATATGAATGCACAACAAGGGATCTCTAACCTTCCATGGTGGAAGGAGAATACTCTAAGATATGATTCGAGAGTCTTTGGCCAAAGCATATGAATATGACTTAGGAAGTTTGTTCCAAATCATATTCAATTGAATCATATAGATAAGTATCACATTGGATAGAAGACATGAACCAAACTATCACTTAAACAATGTGATTAAGAGTATTGTATTAGAGAATGACCGTATTGCATTGTAGTTGTAACTGGATAGGTTCTCCAACTATTTCTACTTAGCTTAGGTAACCATGATATGCTGCTAGGTGTCACTCATGGTTTGTGGAAGCCCTAATGATTAGCAAACGCTAATTTTAAGGGAGAATTGAAATGTGGTTTCAATTCACAATCGATCGTTAAGAGTAACGATCGCCCACTGCCTCGCTAATTGGAACCTAATGGATCGTACACCGCATAAGGATGAAAGTGAAGAAATTAAATGAAATGGATATGCAATTAAATGGTTTAATTGAAAAATGGTCAAGGTTAATTAATTAGTTAATTAATTATACGAAATGTTCGTATTAGGGCTTATACGTTGGTTTTGGGTTACGGGGCCCAAAAGCGTTTTGGTCCACAAGGCTCATTATGTTTAAGTTGTATGACAACTAAAAAAAAAAGGGCAAATAGCCCAATAACATTAATATGGCCGGCCATTAGGGTGAGAAATGCAAACTTGGATTAATTACAAGTTTGCCACTCACAATTGATGAAGTATAAATTCAACTTTATAGCTTTATTTTCATTTAGGGTTTTCTAAGAGCAAAAAAGGTGAAACACTTTCTCTCTTTTTCTCCCATTGAGGCCGGCCACTTAGAGAAGAAAAGCTAGCACTGTCTTCTTCTCTAAGTCATCCATTTCATCTTCACAACTAATCCTTGGTGAAGAGACTTAGAGACATCAAGCTTTTGGTGTTTTGGAGAACACATCCTCAAATCCTCAAAGAAGCAAAGGAGGTGACTTGAAGGCCCTCCACTTGGGTGAATCCCTTGAGTAATCAAGGATGAGCTTCAAGGGTAATGAATCTCTAAATCATTTCTTCTCTTTAATGTAGTTAAAGAGTTTATTGGTTCACCATATACTAGGCTTTGAAAGTCATGGGTTTTATGAATTGTTTTTTAATGCATGCCTACTTTAATGTGTTAATAGTTTGCATATGTATTCAAATATTCTCACATGTTCTTAGCTAGGACAAAATTTTTCCTTCACCACTTACACACATGCATACCATCGCACCTGCAAGGTCCGAGACCCACTTAATCATGTTTTTGCAAGGTTTTTGGGACGAAATCGGCTCGGGAATAGGCACACCCATCTCCGGCGACCTCAGGCGTTCTTCTTCGATTCACACAGATCCAAACTTCCAACATATCGCGATATTATGACGAAAACTCAATGGATAACAATTAAAATATCGTTAAGTGAAAAAACCAATATTATCGGCGAAATATCGCCGATAATATCGACATTTAATACATTGGTCTACACGAGGGTCATTAGATAGACAAAACCAAGGTAGGCCACTGCATGAAGCCGTTTAGATTTTTAAATTATCCAGTAGTTTTTACACAGTTTCGGACATAACTGGTTCGTCACAATTCCGAATTGAGGTCCGTTTGCGGTCACATGTTTGTAAAAATGAGTACTATTCAAAAATAGTAAAATAAGAGTGGAAAAGTGAAGGGAAAATTGAGGTCCATGTGGAAGGCCTACATGGCATCCCAAGGACATTTTGATAGTTTTCATACTATTGAGAATAGAATATAATAAATCTCGGGACAGCATGTCACAATACATATCACATTATCATATAAGTATTACTTCAAAACATAAAAACACATTTATCTTTTAAGTATTGCATACTATAAAATAACAGCCTATGAAAAAACATTATTTGCACTTGTAGATTAATTATTATAAAAGGATTAAGTACCTAAAATCCCCCAACCTTTTAGAGTCATTCCAAATTGGTCTCAACCTTTCTAAATATTCCAAGCAAGTACCCAACCTATTAAAAATGTCATTTGTTAAGCCTCAGTTAAAAATTTGTTAAATTAACTAGGTTAACGTTGTCGCCAAAATCAATAGAAGGTCATGAAAGCATGATGCGATGTAAACAACACACAAATTAAACCCTCTTTTTGACAATTGTAGTAAAGATGTAAGTAGGGTATCGTTCTAGGCCGGGGATTAGGAGGGATTGCTAATCTACTCTAAATTGATTTAAAAATATTAAAATAAGACTCAAAAACACAAAACTAGGCAAAAGACACTTAACTAGACTCAAACAATGAAATCTAACTAAATTGGATAGATTCTAACTAAATAATACAACTTAACAATGGGGGGATTGAGTTTTGACGAGAAGTAAACTAAACCTAAATAAGTTGCAGATTTGACAAAAACATGAAATTAAGGTGAATGGATGGGTGATGGACTAGCTAGAGGGTTCTTCTCCACACATGACACATATGCAACGTAAATCAATTTTCAGTTGTTCTTTCAATAAACCATAAATCTCAATACTCCAGATTAACCGTGAACAGCACTTTTTTAATCTTCAAGTTCTCCTTAGGTTATTGAATTGGATGGGAAAGCGCATACAACAATTCAACACATTCTCTAAAAGTCCCTTACGTGAACAGCACAATAGAGATACAATTAAAGATCATTAAGTTTCATGAGAACTATAAGTATTGACGAGGCATTCGTAACTATGAAAAGCATGATACTCTTGCCAAGAATTTACTTAACTCGATTGTGGATAGCAACCTTCACTACTCATGAATATAAGTTCATAACGATTAGGTGAAATTCCCTTATATTCTAGCATCAAATTCATGCATGCAAACTAAGTATGCATCCTTAATCGACATACAAGAATAAGTCATCAATCAAGCAGTTAAGCAAATTGAATTCACAACTCATGAAATGACAACTGAAGGTAATCAATTCATATTACAAATATATTCATGGCTTTGAATCAACCTCTAGCCAAAACGAATTTAGTTACACATTATTCTTAAATTAAACCATAAGTAAAATATGAGTTTGAAAAGATAGAACCGAAATGAGGAGAGTGCAAAGACTTCCTCTTTTGATTAGCTGCCCTCTGCCGAGCCTTGCTCTGTCCTCTTCGGTGCCACTGCACCGACTGCCTCTGTGCAGTTTTCAGTCTGTCCCTGTGATGCTGGCAGCTTCTCTGCGCTTTTTTTTTTTGCGCCTGTGCGCGTCTCTGCCTCACTGTACCGCTGCTCTACCTGGCAGCTCCCCTATTGCTCTCTGAGCTCTCCTTTTAATTCTTTTATTTCTGCCTTTCAAACCCCCCCCCCCCCCCCGCACTGACTTGCTGCCCACCTTTTCGCATGTGGCCTTCATTGGCTGCCAGCCTTTTTATTCTCTGATTGCTTCTAAGCTTTTCTTTTATGCTTTGCTATATCCCACTGACTGCCACTAAGCTTTTCTTTGCTATCTGTGCTGTCCGTGTAGTGCTGCCCTGCTGCCTTCTTTTTATTATTATTTTTTATTTTCTTTCTCGCAGCGCTGTGCTCCTCGCTGCCTTTTCTTCAATTTTCCATATGCTTTGCTGCGTCTGTGCACTCACCGACTGCCAAAATAGTATAATATATGTTATGTATTTATGATCCTGGAAAGTTGATAGCTTCAGAGAGGTTATGCAATGAATTTCAAAGAACAATGGACCCAGGCCTAGAGAAAAAGAAACTGAAAAGATTAAAATAAAATGTAACCAGAAAGATTGAGGAACTTGCATTATGCATCGTAGTCAAGGTTTTAATTTTTTTTAGTTCAACGGCAATATCCAGATAATTTTATAATAAGAAATAGATAATGTGCAGCTATGGAGATATCAGCCACCTATAGCAGACACTTAAAATTTCACTTATTCTATTTTTATTTTCTTTGCTAGAAAAATCAAATAAAACACAAAAACAAAGTAAATAGCTCAAAAATATAAGGAACTAACTAAGAAAAGACGAGTGAATTTGATGTAAAATATATATATAAATATGAGCTTATCAAAGCATAGCATCCACTAATTAACAGTCACCACCACCCCTATCAAGCCATCACCTCCAAACTTAACGCAAAACCACCAACTCCATCCTACAACTTGAGCTGTTAACGTTGAGAAAAGGTTACGGAGGTTGATAAAATTGTATGGACTGCCATGATATGGCCACGACCATCTTCACCGTCGACAAAGAAGAATTAGAAGCTTTACGAGCCGAGAATCGGAGAATGAGAAAATCACATGAGGAGAAACAAGCTCCTTGAAACCTTATCTGAATTCTTAACCCTTTTTTTTTTGTTAGGAGATTACACTCCTGATGTAACTTCAATTTGGGTCCATTTTCGATGCAATTTTATATTGATCATTGGATTCCATAGTATACAATCATTGTTTGAAATTTAGATTTTAAGGCAACTAATTTTAATGTTGACCATGATATACCTACTTGGTAGTGTCGATGCAAATTACCATCGTCTTCAGCCTTGACGAAAATGTACCTGCAAAACAATCAACACCTTTGATTAAGGACCTAAGCCTCACGTGCCCACGAGGTCCCGGGGGGGGGGGTGGTTAGCAAAAGCTTCTATGTGTTTATGGCATTTTAGGGGTAGCAAAAGCTTCTGAAATTTGGTAGAATATAAGGATATATAGGGGAGAGGGCCGGCCATAGTATTAGGGTTTTACCCTACACATGGCGGCATTCTATTGGCCAAGGTTTATGGAGAAATATTCTCAAGATATTAAATAGGAAATAATATCTTGAGATAATGGAGTAATTATCTCTAATTGAATTAAATACGGATTACTTACTTTAATTGGGAAGGTATTAAAGATATAAATTGGGTAATTAATTCTTATATATAATGCTTTGACTTTTCCTTGCCAAAGGCAGGTGAGCTGTGTGCAGTCGTATCCAGCTGCTGGTGACCTTTAGGGGTGCGAGCTGCGCATGGAAGTATCTGGGGAGCCTGCCCATTTATTGAGGGCAATCTTGTCTTTCTTAGGCAAAAGTCCACATGTTGCCTCTAAAAATTTTGGGATTATTTTAGGCTCCACAAATGCCCCCACACCTGCTGGGCTGCACGTAGAAAAGGATAGTAGGTGTAGATTTCCCAAGTTAAACTAGATCTCATTCTTTGACTTGGAGATAAACTCTTCTAGGAAAAGGAAATCAATTACCCCCAATACCTATTCAATTCTGCCTTAAGCAGGGGATTAAATAAATTTGAAGAATAATCTTCATTCCAACAAGGAAGAGAGAAACTAGAGGAAATTGGTTCCCCCTCCTATTTTCTCGTTGTTGTTGTTCTTCTCCGCATCGCACCTAGGTAAGGAAAAAGTAATTTTCTTAGTCTTGTTTGGTGATGTTGCCGCAGGGCAGCCATTGGGGTGGTATGGTACGTCGGCTAGCAAGGGCCAAGAGTTGGCTCAGCGTAGGCCAATGAGGTGTGTGGCAAAGGCCACAGCTTAGGCTGCTCAGCATAGTGCATAGTGAACCACAATGCTTGAGCTTTTTTTAGGGCCTGAATCTAACATGGACCAATCAGGAGTGCTGGATGGTGTGGAGTAGCTGAAGTCTCGCCATAGGTTGCTCGACGCCTCAAGTAAAGGTGATTATGAGTGGGCGAGGTGAACAGTGCGTTTGGCGCGGAACTGGGCGAGCCGCGAGGCTGTAGCCCTTCTAGATTTGAGCTTGATGCGGGCCAAGTATAATAAGCATGCTTGAGGTTTTATATTTCTTGCTTGTGACTTGGGCCACAAGCTGGGCTTCATGGACCATGAATTGCATAGCTAGGGCCACGGATTGGGCGTGAGGCGTTGTGGTTGGCAGACTAGACCAATGGTCGTACTGTTAAGGAGAGAGAGATATAGGCCAAAGTTCATGTAAGTCAGGTGTCAGCTAGAGAGAAAAGCTTGTTGTTCATCTGACGTTTCCCAACGGGAAAAAGACTGTTGAGTCCGAGCCTGTGAAACATACTGATTCAAAGGTAGCCACGACCATTGTTGAGAGAATTACGTAGCAAAAAGGTTCGGTGGTGCCCCTGGTGTCTGGGTTTGTGTCGAAGTGCACGTTGGGGGCTAAGTCTAGTTCTGCTTCTGAGAGGCTTGCCGCTATAAAGACCAGGAAGTTAGATTTTGCTACTAAGGTGGCACTTGGGTCTATTCTTCCTTCTGTTGCGATTGATTCGTCTACTAAGAAATGGAAGTTTACTCACATGGACAATTGTGAGAGATCTACCGAGTCTAAAGCTAGGGAGTTTCCCAAGATTTATGTGTTGCTGAAGGCTGACTTGCTTGAGGATGTTGATGTATGTGCCAAGTATGTTAACAGTGTTGGGAAAGTTGTCGTCTGCTCAAACTCTTTTGTGAAGTGTCCTGCCTACTTAAGGAGATTCTCTTTACTTGCTATAATGCATAAGACTTTGATCCTAACAGCTGAGTCTATACACATTGATCAAAATGCTATAAAGTGTGTTAAGGAGGCTGAAGTGGCATTGATGGCTCAGCTTTACTTGGCTGCTAAAAAGTTGAGAAACTCAAATCTAAACTCGCCATTTTGAAAGGGTCTTATGTCTCTACCACCCACTTTTATGTAGCTAGAAACCGTTCATCAAGAGGTCTTCCATCTAAAGGTTAAGCTTAGTGCAACTCATGTGATGTTGGAAGTTGCAAAGAAGGAAGTCAGTCGTGTTGCACCGGTAGTCAAGGACCTTAAGCGTGTCAATTCAGAGCTACGATTTACTTGTTTTTCCAATGATGATAAGCTTATCTTCATCCATGCTGAAGTGTCTCATCTCAAGGATGTTGCCAGTAAGCTTGAACCCAAAGAAGTGGATCTGCAAGGTGCGCTGTCAGCTAGCGAGAACTTGAAAAAAATGAACTGGGTAGGCCGTTGGATTATGATTTTTTTCGAGAAGAACTTCGAGACTTTCTCCATTTCTCTAGTTAATTTTCTTGATTTCTCATTTGAGGCTGCCTTTGGTGGAGTAGTTGAAGGTCAGGCAGTCCAGGCATGGGAGGTTGAGGATGAGCTAATGGAAGCTTTGGTTGCTAGGAGTAGTGTGGCTGCTAAAGGCTTGGCAGTCGAGGGATAAGTGGTTACGTAGACTGTCAATGAGTAGCCTTTTTGCTTAGAATCAGCATTTTTTTCCCTTCTTGTTCTGCTTTATTTGAACTTTGTTGGCCTTCGAGCCAGTTTATCAATTTGCTAGAAATTTAATAAACAACTTTCCTTGCTTTGCTTCATCCTTCTATTTTCCCATGTCTTTTGCAAAACTTTACTATAGGACGGACGGCTGGGTTAGCTGCTTCAATGAATCATTTCATCCCAATCGTCACTTATGTTTTAGTTTCGGCTTTGATGCTTAAATGCAAGAGGAAAAAATGTAAGATTTCTAATTTATAAAGCCGACGGCCGAACTCGTAGCCTCTGAAAGAAGTAGATGAGTTCGCATAGCAGTTATAGTTGTGAATCTCAGCTTTAGTGGCTGCACGAGCCTTGGCCTTTTCCGGGGTGTGTTACAAAATTTTTAACTTATAGAGCTAGTGACCAAATACATACTTCTTGTAGAAAGTAGAGGAAATCCATGTAGTTGTTATAATCGTGAATCTCAGCTTTAACTCTTGCAAAACTTAAACCGTCGATCGAAAGTGCTACTTTTAAATAAGCAGACGGGTCCATGTAGTCATAGCAGGTGTAAGTCTCGGCTTATAAATTGCCTTGGGCTGCCAGCCATTGGGTTGTCGGTCAGGCATTTTACTTACAGAAGCAGATGGCTTATGTGACCACTTAGGTGTCGTCCCTGGCTCTTGGAGGCATTTTAGGCTTAAGGTGTAGGTAGATTTGCGCCTCAGAGGCCACATCATTCTGAGTTGTAACTTGATTTTGCAAATCGCTTAACTAGTATTACAACACTTTAGAGCTAAGTTATGTTCATGAAGACTTGCACATCGAGGATGGATCATCTAGTCATGCGAATTATTTCATGGGTAGGGATCCTGCACTTAGCGTCTCTTCCAGTTAGAAACACATGCTCCTGCGGTATTGAATTCTTCAGTCGGCTAAGTCTTTTTAGGAAAAAGTCTATTGTGGCCAATTATGGGAGTCATCCGGCGCAGGTTGTCGATGCATTCAGAGGTAAATGAGCAGTTATACAACCCATCCACATCTGGATATTTCAGAGTAGTTTACCCTTTCGCGTTGGAGAACAGACTTTAGATGGGTGTCGAGGAATTAGTTTACCCTCTCACACTGGAGAGCATACCCATATGAGTGGCAGGGAATTAGTTTATCCTTTCACTTTAGAGAGCATACTCATATGGGTGTCGGGGGATTAGTTTACCCTCTCGCATTGGAGAGCATATCAAGATGGGTGTCAGGGAATTAGTTTACCTTCTCGCACTACAGAGTATAGAAGACTATACCCAGATGGGTGTCAGAGGATTGGTTTAACCTCTCGCACTAGAAAGTATGGGTCGGGGCGGCGGGGAGCCACGGGATAAGTTTGGCATGGCTGGGAACTATTGTGTATGATAAACGCAGTTGGGAGCTACAGTGCTGAGGTCAGCTGGGGCCGTGTTCCGTGGGGTAAGAGGCAGTGCTCAACTGCCGATATTGGGCTATTATAGGGCTAAGTTACATACAGTGGGAGGTGGTACTCGACTGCTGGTGCTGAGATGCTTTATGTATGAAACTATCTACATAATAAAGACTAAGCATGTTTTCAATCCCTGGTAGTTAGAGGAACTCTCCTACAACTTGGGTTGATGTATCCTTCTATGTTCATCTGCCCCAGTGTGGCTTTGAGCTAAGTTGTCGTGTTCATCGAAATGTCAGCTAATGTTTGAGCCTGTAACGTCATGTATCTGGATTGTGCAGAATATCGCGTTATGACGATGACTGTGTACGTCTGAAGTTAAGGCTTGAGCTTTCGAGTTGTAGCACTTAGCGCTAGAATCAAAGTTTTGATTTTCGGGTATTTGGTTTTCGCATCAAGGAGAGCTTTTGAACTGTGGAATATATGTGGTCAGGCCTCTAGCTCTTCTCATATGAGGGGTAGAGCTCATTACTTTCTCGCACTTTTCGTCCTATTTGTCTCTCTGCGCCCTTTTAATTGCCTTGAAGAAGGGTTTGTATTGGTCAATGGATCGCGAGAGGAAACGATTGAGTGCAGCTGCTCGTCCAGTCAGATTTAAGATCTCCTTCAGAGTGGTAAGGGACTTCCTATCTAGGATTGCTCACATCTTTTTTTGGATATGTGTTATGTGTGGTCTAACCACTGCTTAGGGTTACAGGAGATGTGCTCAACATTATCTTCGGGTTTTCATCCTGATTCATTTGCTTGGGCATTGTCGACCTTGACGCCATCTTCTTGACCCATCTACTATGTTTGCTACTTTTTTAGAGGTAGAATCATCTTTCTGCACTTCAGCTACTACTACTAGGGTCAAAAACTTCTTCTTCGACTCCTTGAGAACTTAGTGTACGTCTTGGGTGCCTTGCCTCATTTAGTCGGGGATTAGTCCCTGCGTCTGCTTCCTGGCTTGTTTTTGTTATTGAGTGGTTTATCACCCGCCTTCTTTTGAATTGGCTTTGCGTCCTTACGTGGTTACTTAATGGGAGAGCTTGGCCTCATCCCAAAGGAAGTGCTTTTCTGCGAAAGCATAAGTGTTTGCCAGGGTCAAGTTCTCACCCATGATCAAATTTTTTGAAAAATGTCTGCCAGAATGAGTGTTTTCCAGAAGGCTAAGCATGCAATGCTGTCATCATATTCAATGATCTTTACCTTCTTCGCCTTGAACCTCTTGACGTATGTGTGGAGCGACTCGTTCAAGTCTTTCTTCATGTTGAAGAAGTGGTCAGACTTCTTCTTGATTGAGCGGTAGGATGAATATTCCTTAGTGAAAACCAAGGAAAGTTCGCTGAAGTTTCATATTAAACGTGGCGGCAAGGTATATAACTAGTCCTTTGCCTCGCTTTGAAGTGTTGTAGAAAATATTTTGCACATGAGAGCATCATTACTGCAATAAAGTGTTATGGCGCTTTAGTAGTGCATCAAGTGCCTGTTTGGATCTTCATCTCATTTGAACAAAGTGAAATGTGGCATGCTGAACTTCCATGTTGGCTCCGACTGCTCCATCTCGTCTATAAATAGTGACCTGCTCAGGTTGGCCATGTCTTTACGAAGAGCATCATCGGTAGTATCAATGTGTTAGAATCCATGCAGCTTCTTATCTACGAGTCTTTGTACTTCCTCCTGGATTTGTGCTTGTTGGGATAGCAAAAGCCACCAGATGCCCTCGATGCTGACCTGCTACTCCATGCTGCTCTAAGGCAAGTCCTGGTCATATATGTCGCGGTCGCGGTAAACATGGTTCATTCTATGTTGCTCGCCGTCGTGCTTAGCGAGGGCTGCCAGTGGAACTTGAGCTGGACTATTCTTGTGCTCTCCTCTATCTGTCATGCGGCTGCCTACTCCGGTGCCTCGCATAAGAATCCCCTTGTGGGCCTAGCCTCGTGTGGACGTTTCACTTGGAATGTCCTAAATGCTCATCGGAGTGTGGACCCAACCTCGAATAGACACTGACTCATGAGCTGAGTTGGGAATGAATGGTTCTCTCTACATCTCAGTGGGAGAAGATGTTTTCTCGGTGGTCCAAACAAAAGTGCACACTAGTCAAATGCACGGTTTGTGGCAGACTTAGCAGCTCTTTGTCGGGACGTCATTGGAATGAGTCATTTTTTCTTTCTTTATCTTGCTTTGGGACACCTCGTCTGGGGCGGGGTACATCTCGATGCACTCGAAGAGTTGGTTCACCCAAGGTGGTATGCTGCTTGAGGCGCTCGTCAAATTGGCAACATGCTGGGGCCGGTGGTGTTCGCCATTCAGATTGAAAGAGTCTAGATAATGGGTGTCTCCATGTGTGGTGGAAGTATAATGGGCTTCAGATACAAAGTTTGAGCCCAAAGTGGGCATTCCAGTAGAAATGTGGGGTGAAAATAACCCTGGATCGATTATGAAACCAATGGTTAGAATCTGGATCGCTGGAGGTGGCCTCAGATTGGATTGGGGCGTAGGTTGGGTAGTCGGAGTGGGTCGCGAGGCGGGCCAAACCTGCTGGGTAGCTGGGCCACATGTGTGGGCATGCTGGGCTTGCGCATTGGGCTGACACTAGCTCATTGCGGGCTTGGGCTTGGTTAGCAGCTGGCTGGGCTTGAGCCGCCTGTCCGTGGGTTGCTCCTGTTGGCTGGGCCAATTTTGCTGAGTTCCTGTGGGTTTGAGCATGGGTCTGGAACTCCTGGGCTCGTTGGAAGGCAGCTAGAATTGCTACACTGGGCTGGATCTTCTACCCGTAGCCTGTTAATGCCCTAGTAGTGCGATGGGCTGCTGCAGCACACATCTGGGCCCTCTGGTTTGGGCTGCTGCTGCTGTGGTGGTCCTTGATAAGCTCATATTTATATATATTTTACATCAAATTCTCTCGTCTTTTCTTAGTTAGTTCCTTATATTTTTGAGCTATTTACATTGATTTTGTGTTTTATATGATTTGTCAAGCAAATAAAAGAAAAATAGCATAAGTGAGATTTTATGTAACAAATTCGTCAAAACTGCCTGTGCAGATCAGCCCATTTTGGAAGCAATTTGCGAACGGCCCAAAATGAACTAGAGAATGAGCCTTATATGCTTGGAAAGCTACAGATGTCTATTTTCTAGAGCATTTTGCGGATTGTTAAGATCCTTTTGCTAGAAGAAGTTATGGGTATTTTAGTAAGGGAAGGTCAAGAGAGCACATGGGGAAGGAATAGGCGGACAGCAAAAAGATTGCAAGGATGACCCATGGCATGGATGGATGATTATGTTTTACAAGTGTGCTAGCTGTTTTGCAAGTGTTCTAGCTGATTCATCATGAGAAGACCAAGAGGAATCCAAGGCATGGACCAAGGAGGATGGATGCAAGTTGTTTCATCATGAAATTTCTGCAATGAAGCATGTGTGCTAGCTGTTTTTGATGATTAATTCTTGCTTTATACTTGTTTATTAAAATCACTTGAGTGGCTCCTTACCTTTGTGCACCTATAAATAAAGCCTTCTTGCAAGGCTTAGACTCACGAATTCACACAACAATCCCATTTCACACACCCTAAACTATCCTAGCCGCAACCCCCTTCTTTCCTCCACAAAATCTGCCCATAAACCTATCCTAGCCATCATAAACACCACCATACATCCCCCGATCCACTCCTCCATACAACCAAACCTTCAAACCACATCCACTCCTTGTGCCATAGCAAAGGAAGGGAAGGAAAGTGCTTGGACGTGCATACCACTCAACGAGGACCGTTGGAGCATTTAGGTATTTTCTTTCTTTCATTTTCAATGTATAAATCTATTTACCTTTGTTTTATGATTATGAGGAACTAAACCCCCCTTTCGCTAGGGGGGATTCAAAGCCATGATTACATTTGCATTATGAATTAATTACTTTTGGTTGTGATTTAATAATTTGTGATTTCAATTCGCTTAACTATTTGATTGATAACTTATTTATGTATGTTGATTAAGAGTGCACGCTTAGTTTTCATGCATAAGTTTGATGCTAGAATATAAGGGAATTTCACCTAATCGTTATGAACTTATATTCAAGAGTAGTGAAGGTTGCTATCCACAATCGTGTTAAGTGAATTCTTGGCAAGAGTATCATGCTTTTCATAGTTACGAATGCCTCGTCAATACTTATAGTTCTCATGAATCTTAATGATCTTTGATTGTATCTATATTGTGCTTTTCACGTATGGAACTTTTGAAGAATGTTTTGAATTGTTATATGCGCTTTCCCATTCAATTCATTAAACTAAGGAGAACTTGAAGGTTAAAAAAGTGCTATCACGGTTAACCCGGAGTATTGAGTTTCATAAGTTATCGAAAGAACAACTAAAAATTGGTTTATATACAAGTGTATCATGTGTGGAGGAAACCCCTCTAGCTAATCCATCATCCATTCAAACAACCATATTTTGTGCTTAAATCTATCTAGTTTTCAATTTGTTTATTTTCAAGTTATTCTCATCAAGATCAAATCCCCCTTTTTCAATTTTTATCTTTTGACTTGAATTTACCTTATTTGATTTCTTTTGAGTTCTTTGAGTAATTTAGTTTAGAGTTGGTTAATTTTCATAGCTTGAATCTTTTAAATTCATTCGTGATTTTGTTTTAGTTTATTTATTAATTTTATTTTAAGTTATTCTAGTTTATTTGGAATCATTTGAATCTAGTTAAATGTTCTGATTTTAGATTTGTGTTTTTAAAAGTTTTATTTAGTGCTTCTAAATTCATTTTATATAGATTAGCAATCCCTCCTAATCCCCGGTTTAAGAACGATCCCTACTTGCATATATACTACAATTGTCAACAAGAGGGTTTAATTTGTGTGTTAGTTTATTTTCGCACCAGTCCTTGTCGTGGGCTGCAAAGTGGTGGTTCCGCAGCGATGGTGCTCCTCTTGCAGTCGCGTTGAGCCTTGAGGATCTCTGTCATGGGGCTATGTTCTTGTCTCCACTTTTTGGTCCAAATCCTTGTACGTATAGGGTTCCGTTCGTTGTGGTTTTTGAATTTCCTACCATTGTATCCTTTCTCTAGTGATTAATCAAGAAACTTTTCTAGAAAAAATTAATTGATACAACGTGTGAGAAATTCAACGTAACAAAAAATTCAAGAAACCAAATACAAGAGGCTTCTTTGAGTATTTGAATCAGCACTTAATGAAAACACCAATTTGTCAATGCAAATTTTCGCCGTCTTCACTCTTGGGGGGGGTTAGGCCAATGGATCTCCGATACCTAAGTCAGTTTCTTTGAGAGAGTAAAGTGTTTTGAGCTTTTTAGGGGTAGCAAAAGCTTCTGAAATTTGGGATAATAGAGGGGAATATATAGGGGAGAAGGCCGATCATAGTGTTAAGGTTTTACCCTACACATGGCCGCATCTTATTGGCCAAGGTTTATGGAGAAATATTCTCAAGATATTAAATAGGAAATAATATCTTGAGATAATAGAGTAATTATCCCTAATTGAATTAAATAGGGATTACTTACTTGAATGAAGTCAATCTTCTATTGGGAAGGTATTAAAGGTAGGATTTGAGTAATTACTCCTTACTTTAATGCTTTGACTTTTCCTTCTCAAGAGCAGGTGAGCTATGGGCAGTCGTATCCACCTGCTGGTGACCTTCAAGGGTGCGAGCTACATGTGGGAGTATTTGAGGAGCCTGCCCATTTATTGAGGGCAATCTTGTCTTTCTAGAGCAAAAGTCCACATGTCGCCTCTAGAATTTTTGGGATTATTTTAGGCTCCACATGTAAGTTTTCAATATAACATCTATGTTTGAAAAATTAATTGGGGTTAATGGATGTGGCTTTTTCAATAGATTGAATACTTATTTGGAATATTTAAAAAGGTTGAGACCAATTTGGAATGACACTAAAAGGTTGTGGGGTTTATGGTACTTAATCCTAATGTTTTTTTAATGTGTTTTGTGTTTTTAAATTACTTCGATATAATTATTTTTAATGCTTTTATAATGTTTTAATCTCACTTTTAAGAGGATAAAACATTTATGATATGATTATATGAGAGATAGAGTAAAAAACTTGTTAGGTTGTTGACTCTAAAATTGAAAGTATGTTTTTTTTTTGTCAATACTAATACTATAATAGTTTATTTGAATTTTGGACAACAAGTGTGACGACGTGTCCCTAATTTTCCATGTAATTTCCTTCCCAAGGGTGTGAAATGACAATTATGCCCTTGTTGGCAATTGGAACCTTATGTGGACATTGTTATTCGACTTTTAATTTATTTTTCCTATTATCGTAATTAAATAGTACTCGTTGTTATGAATACATGAGCACGAGTTAGACCCCGAATAGGATTTGTAATGAACTTACATTTAGTTAAAGTACATAAACAACAGGTAAAATTGTACATATATGTGTGAATTAATCAATGTTAATGAACATTCCTTTGGATAGGGTGAGCTAGATATTTTGTAGTTTTAAATTGTGTAAATTGGACGGTTTCCCTCTTTAAAAACCGGTCCCTTATTGGTGACCTTACCTCACCAACCAATCAATTTTTTTCCATTTTCTCACCCAATCAAAAACCCTGTATCTTTTGTCCAATTAGAAACTCTCTCTCTTCTTCTCATTCTCTCTCACGCCTTATCTCTCGCCTCTTTGCAACACAAATACCATCATCAAACAAAATATAGCAGACTTCAAATCATCACCATTGTACTCCTCTCATCCCCACGAGTCAATTCGTACGAGCCGATTAAAAAATGACTTGGACCTCCGACTCGAATGTAGATTCTCTAGCGACTTTCTATTCGAGTTACAAGGTTTTGGAAGGTTTAGAAGCAACTACACAACTCTCTGAGGTCCCTAGCCTAAGTTTGAAGTCTAGCCAACATTTGGACATGCGACTTTGGGACGTGGAAATTAGGGGCTGAGATATTCGAGGCATTTTCAATCCATTTTCATCCACTTTTTGGATTTTCAAAAGGTACAAACTTGTTCTTTTCTTCCTAAGCTTCATTTCCGTTCAAATTATATTGAAAATAGTTGAGAAATGAGGAATATATGAAATTTTAAAGTTTTTACCAAAATTTGACCAAATTTTCTAGATTTTGGTGAACTAGCCCGCCGCTGCTTGAAAATTTGGAGAAGAAGGAGAATATTCCTTTAAAGTTGACGGAATATTCTAACGTCGTTATTGACACTGTTAAGGTAACACTGTTAGACTTAACAGAATATTACACTTGGATCTACTAGTGCATGTAGGCTCGTGGCCGAAAGCTGGCGACTCATTAAGGCGCGTGCCACTTCTGGCGGCGCGTGGTCAACAATGTACAGGTTTGTGACATCGTGTACAATGTTTTTGTATATTTAAACCCTCCATTTGATCAAACTATGTTTGATTTTCCTAGCCTTTTCGTGTATGTTTAATTAATTAATTACTATAATCATTTCACATATAGGAGAGAATTATCCCTATGAGGTACCAGGTCAAACAAGGCTGGAAGGCTAAGATCCATCTACATATCAGTGAGTGGGCTTTTGTTTATATATATATATATATATATATATATATATATATATATATATATATATATATATATATATATATTACAAAGTTTTATGGTTTCCACAAAATGCTTTTTGATTAATATTATGCCTCCATGTTTTATTTCATTTTAAAAGTGCTATTATATGGTTGAGATTTATAAGTTGTCATGGCATGTTCATATACATTTTACCTACTCATCATGCATGCTTGCACTGGTGTAGTACTTGCCCCCGGACAGGGCCAAGCTTCACGTGTATGTTCACATAGCACCGCACACTCACTTTGGATCCATTGTAGGTGCCAGTCCTGTCCTAGGTTGCAATAGGCAACTAGAACTCAAATGTGATATGCCTAGTGCCAGTCTTCACATGATTGTAGTACTAGAGCGTATATTATGACTACACCCAGTCTTGTTCATGTCAGAATTTCTCTACATGAACTCATGTGTTAACATAGATTGATGAGCACTTGATTTTCTTCTGCCACAGTTGAGATATTATGATTTATGTATTTCTTGAATTATTGCTGAATTATCTTTGATTTCATACTTATACATAGTATGATTTTCTGGAAATTATACTTGTTTTACGGCAAGGGATTAGTATGTTAAAAAAATAAATGTGTTTCATAAACCTTTGTTTTTGCCCACTCACACCTCCTGTTTTTCGCCCCTCCAAGACTTAGTTAATTGAATCCTTTGTGGTATACAAAGGATCTTTGACAATTCTGAAATTCTCCCAAATAAATGTAGGAGCTTATTTCCTGTTGTGTAATAAGTACCTTAACTAGATTCAACTGCTTTATTTATGTCGTACTGTCATCTATGCTCTGACTACTTATGTTTTGTGGGTTGTTCCCACTAATGAGGACTCTCTTTATTAGCTTAAATAAATTCTAGCTTTGGTTTAAATTTATCCACAGTTTTATATCACTTTTCTTTTTTGCTACGTCCATTTCGGTGTCAGCCAGCATGCCTCGACTCCGGTTGGGGTGTGTCAGTTTGGTATTAGAGCATAGGTTTGGTTGTCCTACATTCTTCATATGTGTTATATGTTCTAATAATTTTTTTATCTCTTATGTCAAAATCATGCCACCTTGTAGAGTGCCACCTATTCCACCTAAGGCAAACTTTCCTAATTTTGGACGATTTGGTAAGGCCATCGCCACTGCCATTTAGACAACAATTCGTCCTCCCTAAAGGACTATAGCATCTCATATTCAAATAAATAATTTCTTTGGCAACGAGGGACCCGAGGTAGCTGAGGTTTGGATTAAGCATGTTGAAAAGACTTTTCGTGCTATGCAGCAACATGAGAATTTTCCAGCAAAATGATACGTGGAAACAATGACGTGGTTCATTCATTAAAGCAACGAAGTCATGGTGGGCATATGAGTCATGCTAGCTGTTTGCATAGGATGCAATGAGTTGGGATGTTTTCAAGTGCCTATTTGATGCCAGATTCACACTTTCTGAACACAAGGATTGAAAAAGAGACAAGTTTACAGAGTTGAAACAGGGTAAAATGTCAGTAATAGGGTATCACCGGAAGTTCACTAATTTATCTTGTTATTGTCTTGCTATTGCTGAAAATCCTATAGAAATGATTTGTCAGTTTAAGAAAATGACTCGTAAGCAATTTCGTTCTTTGGCGGCGTCTACTCCATGCTCCACTTATTAAGAATTCTTTGACATTTTGCTTCGTGTTGAAGATTTTGAAAATGGCCCTGATGACGACGATGATGAAGAGGAAAATAGTAACACTCAGAAGAATAATAATAATAAGGTGTAGTCATCCTTTGGTCCTTGAAAGACTTAATATTTCAAGAAAAATAGTAACAATTTTGGATTGTCTAGTTGGGGTTCAAATTCCAATACACCTCAAAGGGGCGGCAAATCTATTGGCAATTCATGTTTTCAGAATCAAAGGAACTCCAACAATTTTGGTGCTTAGTTCTGTCACAAGTGCAATAATCGTCACTACAATGAATGTAAGAAGGGAAATAATGGATGTCACACATGCAGTCAAGAGGGGCATAGGTCTAATCAATGTCCTCAGAATCAGAAAAATCAGTTTCCTACACTACTAGTTGTAGTCCCTCCACAGCAGAAATTACTTACGGGACCTAGTGCCTACTAGCAAACTAGTTATGATAGTGTTTTCCACTACCAAGGCGACATATCCTAGTATAGTGAAATCCAGGAACGGGATTTCACAACATGCTCACTTTGGATCCATTGTAGTGCCAGTCTTGTCCTATGTTGTAAAAGGCAATTACAACTTGTATGTGAAGTGCCTAGCTCCAATCTTCACGTGATTGCAGTACTAGAGTGTATATTATGATTACATCCAGTTCTGTTCATGCCAGAATTTCTCTACATAAGCTCATGTGTTAGCATAGATTGAACTCGTGTGTTTCTTGAATTATTGTTGAATTACCTTTGATTTCATACTTATACGTAGTATGATTTTCTGGAAACTATACTTGTTTTACAGCAAGGGGTTAGTACGTTCAAAAAATAAATGTGTTTCCAAATCTTTGTTTTTCCCCACTCACACCTTCTATTTTTCGCCCGTCCATGACTTAGTTGACTGAATTCTCTGTGGCATACAAGGGATCTTTGGCGATTATGCCATTCTCCTAAATAATTATAGGAACTTATTTTCGATTGTGTAATAAGTACCTTAACTAGATTCTACTACCCTACCTATGTCGTTCTGTCATCTATGCTCTGACTACTTATGTTTTATGGGTTTTTCCCACTACTGTGCACTCTCTTTATTAGCTTAAATAATTTCTAGTTTTGGTTTAAATTCATCCACATTTTTACATCACTTTTCTTTTTGGCTACGTCACTTTCGGGTATTAGCCAGCATGTCTTGACTTCGGTCAGGGTGTGTCAACATGCCAAGTAAATTATATCTCAGTAATGATAATAAGAAATTCTTATAATAAAAATAAATAAATATATAAAAATTAATTTTTTTAAACTTATTTAGAAATAATAATGCAATCATACATATTTACTATACACATGACTACTATATTTTATAGTAAGTTTTTTAGTAATTTAACTTTTAAATCATTTAAATAACTTTTTTCGTATGGGTCGAAACGGGTTACTTGCTTGTAAATCCTTAAGGATCTATTATTATTGGGTTCTTATCAGGTGACTCGATAACGACCCGATTAGTTATCGTGATGACTCAAAATCCGTTATTTTTGTGTCGTGTTAACTGGTCGTGTAAGAAATTGTCAGGTCTAACCAAAACCGTTGAAATATCAAAATGGTCCACAAAGTGGTTGAATGAGCTCACAAATATAGCCTTGAATTCTTTGAAAAAATGATGGGAATCTAGTATCAATCTTTGATTGAGATGGTCTAATTACTAACATGACGTGGGCTTTTTCGGAACCTTCAATTACATTTGATTGGCCAAATATTATCGTTATTTTTGCTTTTGTAAAATATCAAGCTTGAGAAATATTTTTTATATCGAACTACCGTATAATTGATGAGTAAGACAATTTGAGTTAAAAACAAGGTATTCATAATAAAAAGAAACTGCAATGCAACTTTTATTGAATTAAATTACAAGCTTCAAACAAGAAGTTTAGATAATGAAACAATAGTACATAGAATAAAATTGATTTGAGTAAACTTATAAACTTAATTTCTCATTTCCACAATAAAGTCGAAACCATCTAGATGGGTTGTTCCAATTGACCTGATAAATCAAATAGTAGATCAGGTATATCAAACGGATCAACTTGGTTGATGAAATTAGTCTTGGCATTCTTTCTTTTGAGGGAGAATTGATAAAGATCCACAAAATGTTTCGGGATACGACATATAACTCCTTCAGAATTTCTGAGCGTTATTCATATGAGTTTTTCGTTTATAGTGCATTCTTGATCCTGAAGTAATTTTTCACTCCACCGTTAAAAAGCATAAGATAGTAATAGCTCTGATAATGTTTAGTGAAAATGTAAAATGGCATGGGAAAGTTGTATTGAATGAGGTAGAGTCTGAATCAGATTCATGTTGAAACTGTTAACTAAAATTCCTTGGGATCGTATAGAAATCGTATTTATCCATATAAATTGTTTACTAAAACACATGAATCAGAAAGAAAAGTAAACGCATGAATGTTTCGAACACAGTGCAATTCTGTTTCTTGCTATTCCATTCCCGTTTCATAAACACGCCCCGAGTTTGAAGGCACTTTATAGAGGGGGATCCCAAGCAAGGAAAAACTTCAACGGTTCACTAACTATACTCTTAGGAAATTACATTCTCAAGTAATAATAATAAAAAGATTATTCGTACTAAAAGCTAACATTAACCTCTAATAAATGGTCGCACCAATGATCTAAATCTGAGAAAATCTTTCAAACCGCTGGATGCTGCATTCATCATTCCTCTCTTTGGGTTATAACAAGCAATCGGGGGCAATCTGCAAATTTCAAGTTACAAATACCTCTGGGTTGGATGATAAGTCTGACTTAATCTCCATACCCTTTCCGTATGCGGCAATGAGTAGTGCATCGGCCCTCCCTAAATATCGGGAAAATTCACGACAATCTTAGAATTCAATGAAACAATGAATGTATGATGATATTTCAACAATAAAGAAAGAAGTGAGAGAACATTTTAGAACATTGAACTTGATTTACTACAACATTTGATCCTTTTCCATATGATTACAGCATTAGCTCCCTCGCTCATATAAGATTCATGTAGCAATGAAATTGTCTAGAAAATGACTTTAAGTAAAGTCACTTACGAGAGACAATTAGGAAGGTTGAGTTTATATTGAATTTGCTCCAAATCGATATGAAAATCTCCCAAGGGGACACATCCAAAAGTCAAGAGATGAAAACAGCAGGCTTTTTTTTTTTTTTTTTTTTTGAACAAATGATATTATCTATACTAAGGGAGGAACTGACATCACAATAGGCTAGCAATAATGTGGTTTAAATTTGCCTTTGGCGAGAATCGAACCTAAGACCTCTCACTTACAAGAAGAATACTACTAGACTGTAATAATAAGCGGCACTAAAAGGATCATAAGATAGGAAGATAAGCTTTTGCAAGGATTGGCACAAGCATATATATCACAGAGGAAAAGACAGGTGATATGAGCAAACATGTCTACCACATAACAGAAGCTCAAACCTATAGAATATAGAGACGCCCTTTGAAACATGCACTTCTAACATTCCTTTATTCCTAGATTAGGTAAAAGTAGACTAGGAGCTTCTAGTCATATATACCACGAGTTTTTTCTTTCCTTCCATATGTCCTCAATTTTGAGAATTTTCTTTATTTATCATTTATTGGCATAAAATAGTAGAAACAAAATATGCATATTACACACACACACACACACATATGTATGTATGTGTGTATATACTATATATATATATATATATATATATATATATAATTAAGAAGATAGATTTAGTACCATGATCTTTTTTCCTTTCCAACATGGACTTCAATGATGGAAATAATGCAGACGCAACCCTCCGGCTATCATCCTATCAAGTCAATACATAGAATAGAATTAATACCATCTTTTTTCCTATCCAACATAGAACTCAATGATGAAATTAATGCAATTCCAACTGTCCGGATATCATCAAAACTTAAGAGTTTGAAATTTATGCAATGGAACAATTCACAGGACATATTCTAAAAAATTAGTTAAGCAATGTCAAATACAATAAAGTTGTCCCGGTTTTTTTTTTTTTTTATATACAGATGAAGGGAATCGTACCATTGGGCTAGCCTATTGTTTCTATTCAACAAAAAAATTATGATAAATTCTGAAATTAAAATGCTGTAAATAGGCTGTGAAAGCACATATAATTGAGACCAACTAACCTTTGTATACATACTTCCGCTGATTTCAAATTTGCTCTTCCATGAAACAGATGACACTGGAACAACAGAAAACCCCATCGCAACTAAGATCCCAATCCATAGTCCATACCCGAAACCTCCACTCCACCATCCCTTCATCCAGGAAACGGCTCTCAGCAAGAATCGAAAGAATTCAAACAGATTTCTGTTTTCTTTTTCCTATTCACTTTCAAGGCAATCAGTCAAGCAAAATGGAAATTATAACAGTAGTCTAGGCTTACAGCTAAAATAATTGGCCAAAAGGCTTCTCTATCGCTAATTATAAACGATAAATATCTTGATATAAACTGGAAAATATGAAGAAATATTCTCTTACAGAATCTACTGGAACTGAAAATCAGTTTGTAAAACTTGACGGAAATTTACTTTAGCATAGTCTCACATTTTCAAGGAATATGTAGTGTACATGAAACCTTTCTTTGTAAATTAGTTTCCCAAGGACAAGTTGAACCCGTCGGTTTAACATGGGTTCTGATCCCAACTTCCAACTTGTAAGCACGGTTTGCAAGGTGCAGAGTGGGGCTGTACCTGCACATTTCTCTTTTTCTTTCTCCCTCCATGTGTTGGCTTGAGGATGGGCGGTTACTTAGCTGATATGCATTGTTGGCCCATTCCCTAAAAACTTAAGTTTTTGGAGTCAAATGGTTATCTAACACAGCATCAGAGCTGGTGTACCACAGGGATGGGTCGGCTTTGTATCTCTATGACAGTAATCTGATTCCAGATATCAAATTACAGATCGAATGATTTGAATCTAGCCAAAAGTGTTCATCACACAAACTGCTTAGTATATTGTCTGTTATTTAACTTATTTTCAGGATCAACACATATGCAAGCACTACAGACTCTACTATTAAAGACTAACCAGCCTGCTAGTAATCTCTTATGCTGAAATAAAGATTAGTGTTTTAAAGGCCCTGATTTTTTCCAATTTTTCGTATTACTGGGGATGACAATGGTGCCGGTCATATGCACAATTTATAAAAACAAAGGAACCAGATGTAAAATAGTTTATAAAATAGCATAATGAGACCAAGGAATAGTCTACTGAGAGATATCACACTAACCTGCTTTCCATCTTTTGGAAAGGGGGTCGACTGCTCCACATATGCAATCGTACCTTAAACACGAAAGCGCAATTAGGATTGAGGGGAAAGAATCAAAGGAAGAAGAGAGCATACCGGGAGGAGCATCAAAACTGCCGAGCAACTGAACAATAGATTTTGCATCTAAACGCCTCCGAACTCTTTTACCAACCAGCACTTTCAAATGTGGAGAATCATATAACTGGGAAATCGGAAAGCAAAAGGACATTGCATAAGTTGACAGGGACAAAAATCCAAAGCAGGATTAGTAAGGAAAAATTCATGGCATTGTACCCAGATTTATCAAACTCATATAGGAATCTCGTAAGTGTATAAAACAATTTATCTTAAACAGCAAAGAATCTTTCCTCGAATCGAAACAAACTGAGACAGTTGATACCCAGAATGACAAACAATGATGCCATTAAACCGAATAACTAACTAACTAACTGTTGCTAAAAATTAAAAGGAAAACAGGGGTGCAATTTGAAAACAAAGAGCATTTGAAGCAGGAAGGCAGTTAGTTAGTTAACCTGAGCAGAAGAAGAAGCAGGGTCATCATCATCTGCTTTCAAGAGGGCCAAAGCACCAGAAACATCCGGGTCGACCCCAATGACCCAACCGGAATCCGAATTGGTACGGGTCGAATCCAATGTCTCAGGGGCGTGAGGAAAAGGGCACGAGAGAGAGGCCAACCAGTTGTGCTTGAGCTGAGCAGCGTCGGAGACCTTGGCGGCGGTGGCGGCCTTAACCCCATCCCCGGAAGCGGAGGCAGAGGAGAAGGGTGTCGTCGAGTGAGAGTAAAGCGAAAAACATCGATTGAGGTTGAGTTTGGAAGAGAAGGAGAGAGGAAATCTTATCATGAGCTGGGGATGAAGTTGGGGGTGGAAAGCTTCCATCAAAATCCAATTTCAGATTTCAAATTCTCACCCACTCCCACTTCACTCCACCAACCAATTGGTCCAATTCATTCATTCACATCATGCCCACGTGTTAAAAGTAATGCATTTTGCCTATGAGTTGTATCAGTTGATAAGTAAAGTTGTGTCTCTTGAGAAGAGTTATGTTTAAGAAGAGTTGTATCTCTTTAGAAGTCTAGGGTTGTGTCTGTAACTTTTGGAACTAATCTAAGAGTTATATCTGTTATGAAAAGGTCTAAATGTTATTATAAATAAACAATAAGATGGCCTAGTGTTGTAATCAATTTTAGAAATCAATAAAGCTTCAGTTTTTTGTTTAAAACTTTCTTCCATATTCTCTCATATCCATCTTCCTCCAACAAATTGGTATATCAGAGCCAATCGATCCATCCGCTGTGTTAATCATGGCATCAAGTTCAAATTCCTCAACCATTGGAAATATTCAAAATTTAATGCCTATTTTCGATGGAGAGAATTATGAATATTGAAGCCTACAAATGAAAACCGTGTTCATCTCTCAAGATCTTTGGGATCTTGTAGAAGATGGTTATGAGGAACCGAAAAAAACATCGATGGAAAAAGCGACACCAGAATCGCAGCAAGCACTTAAAGAAAATAGGAAAAGAGATGACAAGGCCTTATTCCTAATTCAACAGGGAGTAAGCAAAAATCTCTTTCTAAGATTACTTTCTGCAACTTCATCAAAGAATGCTTGGGAAATACTCAAAATTGAGTTCCAAGGTTCACAGAAAGTGATCTCCATCAAACTCCAATCCTTGTGGCGAGAGTTTGATAATTTACTAATGAAGGAGAATGAATTCATTCAGGTTTTCTTCACAAAAGTTTCTGGAATTGTTAACCAAATTAGAAGTTATGGGGATGCAATTCCAGACAAGAAAATTGTAGAGAAAACTCTAAGTAGTCTACAACTGAAGTTCGATCATGTTGTTGCAGCAATAGAGGAGTCAAAAGATCTTGATGCACTTTCACTCCATGAACTAATTGGTTCTTTGGAAGCACATGAAAAATGGATTAATAGGTCTACAGACCAATCCTTGGAGCAAGCCTTTCAATCTAAATTGGATTCAAAGGAGAAAGAAGACAAACAAAAAGGAGAATATCAAAAGTCTCAAAACAGAAAAAGTAAATTTCATTGGCAGAAGAATTACAACAAAGGCAACTATAACAACAACAATCAGCAAGGACGCAGCTATCAAAACAACCAAAATGGTAGCTTTGTCCCTGAATGTTATGTTTGTAAAAATACTGGGCACAAAAGTACAGATTGTCGGTATAAGTGTACCCGATGCTGAATACCCAACCATTCTCAAAGAAATTGCAGATATCAGAAAATAATGAAGCCAATTTCACAGAAAATAATGATTCTCCAGAGCAACTATTTTATACATGTCTCAGCGCTCGTCAAGAACCACAAGATATATGGTACGTGGATAGCGGATGCAGTAGCTATATGACGGGAAACAGACAATGTTTTGTCAAATTTGAAGAAAATATGAATTCACAAGTCAAGCTCGGAGATGGAAAGCTTCACAACGTGGAAGGAAATGGTATTATCTTTGTTCAAACTCAAGATGGTACACCAAAACTAATCTATGATGTGCTATATGTTCCTAATTTGGCACAAAATTTATTAAGTGTAGGACAACTCCTACAAAAAGGTTTCTCTGTTAAATTTGATGTTTCTGGTTCCTCGAAAAATCTTGGTATTTCACCTTGTTTGTTTCCCATCTCCATACCTTGAATTCATCAAAAATAACATCTCTCGAAATTACAAACTTATTAGTTCTTGGATCAACCTACAAAAAGGCTTCTCTGTTAAATTTGATGATGATCACTGTGTTATTTTTGATAAAAAGAATAGCACTGTAGTGGTTAAGATAAAAATGACGGCAAACAAAGTCTTTCTGCTGATCATGACATCAAAAGAAAACTATGTTTTGGAAGCCGAAAATGTAGAAGAATCTCTATTATGGCATATGAGGTATGGACATCTAAATCAAAGAAGTCTACACCTCTTACACCAGAAAGATATGGTGGTTGGCCTTCCTTCCATTCAGTCTGAGAAAGAAATATGTGAAGGTTGTATTTTTGGAAAATTGCACCGCTTACCATTTTCACAATCAACCTGGAAAGCAAGAGCCCTTCTTGAGTTGGTACATGCAGATATATGCGGACCGGCTCGAACACCATCTTTTAATGGCAAGAAATACTTTCTTCTCTTGTTGATGACTATAGCAGGATGATGTGGGTTTATTTTCTAGAACAAAAGTCAGAAGCCTTCTCTTTTTTCAAGCAATTTAAGGCCTATGGAGAGAAGCAAAGTGGATACAATATGAAGACATTGAGAACTGATCGTGGTGGAGAGTTCACATCAAATGAATTTTTAGAATTTTGCGAAAGCAATGGAATTAAAAAAGAATTGACGGCAAGCTACACTCCACAGCAAAACGGTGTTGTGGAACGAAGAAATCGAACCATTGTTGAAATGGCAAGAAGCATGTTAAAAGCAAAAGGTCTACCAAATTTCTTTTGGGCTGAAGCAATTCATACCTCAGTGTTTATTCTTAACAGGTCACCTACCAAATCTGTCAAAGACATGACTCATTTCGAAGCATGGCATGGGTTTAAGCCAAAGGTTGATTTCTTTAAGATTTTTGGTTGCATAGCCTATGCACGTGTTCCTTCTCAAAAGAGAGAAAAGTTTGATGAAAAGGGTGAAAAATATATTTTTGTGGGCTATAGTGAGAAGTCCAAGGCATACAGATTGATTGATCAAAGAACTAATAAGTTGGTAATTTCTAGAGATGTTATTTTTGATGAATTCAAGGTATGGAGATGGGAAAACAAACAAGGTGAAATACCAAGATTTTTCGAGGAACCAGAAACATCAAATTTAGAAGAAACTCTGCTGCCTCAAAGTCCAATTTCAAGGGCAAGAAGTCCAGTTCCAAGTGCAAGAACATCTGATCCTAGTTCACCAGATTCAACTCCTAGACTAAACGTAAGAACGCGTTTATTGGCAGACATATATGAGTCGTGTGATCTTGCTTTGAGTGCTTTGGAGCCTCAAAAATTTGAGGAAGCAGTGAAAGAAAAAATTTGGCAAGACGCAATGGAAGACGAAATTAGAGTTATCAAAAATTCTACATGGGAACTTGTTAATCGGCCTAAATCAAAGGACATAATTGGACTTAAATGGATCTACAAGACAAAATACAATCAAGATGGCTCAATCCAAAAGCATAAGGCTCGGCTGGTTGCCAAAGGCTACTCTCAACAACCTGGAGTAGATTTCAATGAAACGTTTTCTCCAGTTGTACGAATGGAAACTATACAAACTGTGTTGGCTTTGGCAGCACAATTGAAAACTCAAGTTTTTCAATTGGATGTCAAGTCCACATTTTTTAATGGAGAACTTGAAGAAGAAGTTTATGTGGAGCAGCCGCAAGGATATATTGAAAAGGGCAATGAAAACAAAGTTTGTCGACTTCGGAAAGCACTATACGGCTTAAAGTAAGCGCCAAGAGCCTGGAATAGCAAAATTGATCTATATTTCTATCATAGTGGATTTGTAAGAAGTCCAAGTAAGCCATCACTTTATCTCAAGAATGAAGGTACACATGATTTTCTTATTGTGTCATTATGTTGATGACTTGATTTATACGAGTACCAAACCAAGGATGATAGAAGCATTCAAGAAGGATATGATGAAAGAATATGAGATGACTGATTTAGGTTCTATGAAGTATTTTCTAGGAATTCAAGTCCAACAATCGGAAAAAGGGATTTTTATGTATCAAGAAAAGTACACAGAAAATCTCTTGAAAAGGTTCAATATGTTGAATTGCAAGCCAATGGATACTCCAATGGCAATTAATTTAAAGCTTTCAAGTAATGATGGAGCACCAAGAGCTGATGCTTCTATGTATAGAAGTGTTGTTGGCTCACTTATTTATTTATCTAATACAAGACCAGACATAGTTCACGCAGTTAGTGTTGTATCTTGATTCATGAATGATCCAAGTAATCATCATTTTGCTGCTGTTAAAAGAATACTAAGATATGTGCAAGGAACCAAAGGATATGGCATCAAGTATGCACAAGAGGAAGAAACATTTTTAGTTGGGTTCACAGACAGTGATTGGGCTGGTGCAATTGATGATAGAAGAAGCACATCTGGGCATGTGTTTTTCTTGGGAAGCAAAGTTATATCATGGTTGTTGAAGAAGCAAAGTACAATGGCATTATCAACAGCTGAAGCAGAATATATTTCAGCCATAAGTGCAACACGTGAAGTAGTTTGGATTAGAAGAATATTAGCTGATCTTCGTCAAGAACAAAACACTCTAACAAATTTGTACTGTGATAACATGTCCACAATGGCCATGACAAAGAACCCGGTTGTGGAGCCAAAAATAATCACAAGGCGACACGTGGATTTTTGACAAAAAAAGACAAAACTACCCTTGGGGCATACCGGGATTCTTATGCGCAAGCAGCAGACAATTATCCCTCAACCAAGACAAAAGTGCCCAAAATAGGTATCAACTTAAAACCTAATTTATTCCATATATTTCCTATTTCATTATTTAGCTAAGTTATTAGCTAAATAATTATTTATTCTATATTTCCTAAAACCTTCTTTTTAAAACTATAATAATTGATAATTAAGAGATTGATTATCTAATTAATCCCCTAATTATCAATTGAATCACCCACATTAATAGCCAAAACCGGCCACCTCCCTTTGCTCCCTACCTTTTCTGATTTTCTCCACTTCATTACCCAAATAAAAGCTAGTCATTCAATTAGGTAACCCCCCCCCCCCCAATTTTATTCTTCTCATATCTCATATTTAACTAGCCAATTTATTGGCTAATGAAACCACAAAATTCAACAAAAAATAGACAAGTTGGCCGGCCACTTTATCTCCTAGGAGGACCGGCCTAGCCTTATAAATAGGCTCCTATTTTCACCAAAAACTCATTCCATTTCTCTTGCAAAAAATCCTAAATACTCTAAACACTTTTTCTCTCTAAAATTCTAACTTTGGCATCGGAGGTTCTTCGGCCAAAGCCCCCCCCCCCCATTCATCGTGGGCGCGTGAGGCTATTGGCCTTAACCTAAGGTGCTACTTGTTTTGTAGGTGCAAAATCGTCCAAGATCGAGGAGGAGAAAATTTGCATCCATACCAGTCTTTCATAGCAGGTCAAAGCACCTAGAACTTCGTCATCATTTTATTAGAAAATTGGTTGAAGACGGAGAGATTGAATTGAAATTTTGTGGTACTGATGAGCAGATTGCAGACGTTTTCACAAAAGCATTTCCAAGAGAGAAGTTCTACTATTTCAGAGAAAATTTAAATGTCGCAGGACAAATGCATTAAGAGGGAGTGTTAAAAGTAATGCATTTTCCCTATAAGTTGTATCAGTTGATAAGTAGAGTTGTGTCTCTTGAGAAGAGTTATGTTTAGGAAGAGTTGTATCTCTTTAGAAGTCTAGGGTTGTGTCTGTAACTTTTGGAACTAATCCAAGAGTTATATCTGTTATGAAAAGGTCTAAATGTTATTATAAATAGACAATAAGATGGCCTAGTGTTGTAATCAATTTTAGAAATCAATAAAGCTTCAGTTTTCTATTTAAAACTCTCTTCCATATTCTCTCATATCCATCTTCCTCTAACACCACGCCCATCTCCTCCAGTTTATGTCCAAGTCGAAAAGGGTAAGACTAAGAAGATCCCTTTTCTTTTTTACTTTTTCTTTGGGGGAAATTTTGAAGGCAAAAATTATGTATTTTCATCTCTTTATTTCTAGCCTCGAACAGAACTAAACACAGTTATGTTTGAGAATAAAATGTTGTAAAAGTCGTGGGAATTGAATGTCCACGTGATTTAACCAAATGTAGTTGTATTTTCAAATTTTCTTGTTGAAAGACATGGTTTTCAACCTGCATTAATTTTCTTTGTAGACTTTTGCACTTAAATTAAATGGCTCTTTATAAAGAGCCTGTAGTATATGATCAAACAACACACAAGATCAAGAGTAAAAGTAACAATACCAATTTTCTTCCCCTCTCTTTACCTACATCTTTTGTGTGATACAGTTACGAAAATAAGCAGTGTGATACATGCACTCGTTTCACTTCTATTTCTAGCAAATTTTATCTCTATCATTTTTACCTATTTATAACACATTTACAGCACATCGCTCTAACCCTAACTAGTTTTCATTTCCTTTGCCAAAAAATGTTTCCCCTAGGATATTGTTGTTCCTCTTCCTTATCTGCCTCACTTGCTTTGTGTTTCCTCACCAAGAGCTGCTAGCACCATGCATCTTCCTAGTCCTCAATTTAATAATTACTTATATTTTTTATTTCTTATTTGGCTAGCTCCTTATTACTAATTATGCACTGCAATTTTGGATGGTTTCTGGTATAAACGCCCATCTTGAACTAAATATTTAATTTTATTACAATTTTAGATGGTGCGGTATATGTCACCCAGATCGGCTCTGCCGTAACATGATATTGTCCGCTCTGGGTCTGGCCCACACGGTTTTGTTTTTGGGAACTCACTCGAGAACTTCTCAGTGGGTATGTCACCCAGACCGGCTCTGCCGTAACACGATATTGTCCACTCTGGGCCCAGCCCATAAGGTTTTGTTTCTGAGAACTCACCTGAGAACTTCCCAGTGGGTCACCCATCCTAGGAATGCTTTCGCTCGAACTCACTTAACTTCAGAGTTCCAATGAACTTCGAAGCCAATGAACTCCCAATAGGCCTCATGCTATATGGAGGTGGGCATGTACATATAAGGCACATCACCCCCTCTCCGTTGGTCGATGTGGGATGTTACAATCCACTCCCCTTAGGGGCTAGACGTCCTCGTCGGCACACTCGCACCATACCCACTAGGAAGTTCTCGTGTGAGTTCCCAAAAACAAAACCATAAGGGCGTGCCCGGGGCCCAAAGCATACAATATCGTGCTACGGCAGAGCCAGTTTGGGGCGTGTCAGAATGGTATCAGAGCCATTCTACCGTGTGGTACGATTGTGCTTACGAGAACGTCGGGCTCGTAAGGGGGTGGATTGTAACATCCCACATCGACCAACGGAGAGGGGGTGATGTGCCTTATATGTACATGCCCACCTCCAGATAGCACGAGGCCTTTTGGGAACTCACTAGTTTTGGATTCCATCGATGCTCTGAAGTTAAGCGAGTTCGAGTGAGAGCAATCCTAAGCTGGGTGACCCATTGTGAAGTTCTCATGTGAGTTCCCAAAAACAAAACCGTGAGGGCATGGCCCAAAGCAGACAATATCGTGCTACGGCAGAGCCGGTCTGGGATGTGACAGTATAGTCACTCATTTTGCACTGCATATTTAGTTTTCCTGCTACTTGAATGGTGCAATATAATAAATATTCTACGCTATATTATCTTAATGAGAGTGGTGAAGTATAATCGACTTCCTCATTAATTTTCTTTCTTTCTAGTAGTAGTGCATAATACTAATGGCAGTGTCTATGTACTACAGTATTACTAACTACCTAATAATTTTTGAATTAATGTCTAAATTATGTAAATCTCTAGCATAAGGTTTCGAGTGCTTCTCATTTTGGCCTGAAATTCAAAATGAAAAATTTGTAAGAACCAAAAGTTCCAACACTACACTCCTCTAGAATTTATATTATTACAAGTTCTTACACATCTCATTTTTCTTTCAGAAAAGGAAAATGGTGAACTTGGCAAAGATTGATTTTGTTGCCCTTAATATCACTAGAAAAAACCACCTTACCTAGGTTGTGATGCCAAGATCCATCTAGAGGCAGGAAATCTTGGAGACACCATCAAGGAGGGAAGCACTGCATCCTCCTAAGATCGGGCGAAAGCCATAATCTTTATTCGCCGCCACATCTATGAAGGATTAAAGAGCAAGTATCTGACAGTTAAAGACCCACTAGCTCTTTAGAATTCATTGAGAAACATATATAATCACCAGAAAATGGTGGTTACAAGTGGGCACGCATGAGAATCCAAAATTTTAAGACAATCGTTAAGTATAACTCTACAATGTTCAAACAATAGTTCATAAAACAGTTAACACAACATAGTGTAGTGCCATGCATAATCAGAAGTACGATCATGCAATTATTACAAACTATATAAAAGTGCAGTAAAGGAGTCATTACCCAAGTCCATAGGTGGAAGCCTCACTGCCAAGCCCACTCGTCACTCCCAGGAATTTCCTTGTTCTCGCTATGTCCTGGGGGGTCAACAAAACATAGTGTGAATGGATTAAGTTTATCTAATCAAAATCCTTTGCACTTACTAACCTCCATTTTTAAATCACTTATATAGTCAAAAACTACATAAATATAATACTACCATAATAGTAAACAAGTTCTCATCGTAACACTCATAATATCAAAGAAAGTAAATCAATCAAACACTCCAAGTAAATCAATTTGTGTAGCAAGCATGTGAAATGACATCTACCTGATTTATGACTAGCGTTTATTAGTCATAAATCAACATACATAAATAACCTCTATTAGAAATAGTTTATTTAAAAACATTTAGTTTTCGAAGGATATTGAGGGCGAGGGATAAACAACAAGGAGAGAGAGATATTGACGAAAAGTCATCTTCCACATGATCCAATCCTTATCTCATGTAACTTTCAGTTCTCGATATCACTACATAAAATAAAATAAAATAATATAAAACCTTTTCCAAACAAAAGGATTTCATCAGGCCAAATAAGGTTTCGTTAGGCAACATTCGCTACACCAAAGTTTGCTCGACTAAAATTTAAAATCCATCGACGAAACTACTGACGATTAGTTTTGTCGAGCGAAATGTGTTGACCAACTTGGCCCGACAAATATAACTTGCCTGATGATAGTTTTTTGGTTAGTTAACTGTATATTTATAAAAATAAAAGCTAAAAAATTGTTTGCCTAACAACCGTTTCGTCGAGCAAGACTGCAAGTAATATAACAAAAAAAAAACATAAAGTACATGCTTGACGAAATTATTCGTTGGGCAAACTGAGCTCTTTTCAACACGATGTATTGTCAGCATCTTTGCTGACTTCTTTGCCTTCACTATCTAAAACAATACCAGATTTGGCAGTTGATGCCACCTTTTCAGTATGTAACGTGAAGGTAGAAGCTCTATTTGTTTCATTCTCAAATAGGCCAGTATATGCCGACAAGAAACTCCCTAAAACTTCATCTCTTTGCAGCTTCATTTAGCATAATTCGAGACCGTATCAATCACTAACCTTTCATTTTTGTCACCCATGCAGCCCTCTCAAGTACTTCATTCACTTCATTATTCTCACATTCTGAGTTCTCCCTTAAGAACCAAGTCACACTCTACAATTCTTCCACTTGAAACATTTCAAACATAAACCAGGTGTGCAATTTGGTAATTTGAGCTTCCATTGGGGTGCGAAGCTATATAGAAAAGGCTTAATTTTTTTCATTATGGTCACTAACCACCTCTTTCTAACGCTGTCTCCCAAGAGTTCGAATAAAACAAATAAAAAATTCAATCAAAGAGTGATTTCTATGCACATACTGCTAATAGGAGCATATTTATGCGACTTAGTTAGCTTGTTTTCTTGCATTTGTGTTGTTAGTTCCAAATTATTTTAGTATTTTAAGCTATTTTCGTGTGTTTGTAGGTCCAAAGGGCTAAGGTGGCAAGAAAGTGCATTTTGGAGTAGTTTTGGGCTTGGAATGCATAGTACATGTATAGAGCAAGGTGGACGGACAAAATTGAAGACCAAAGGATGCTAGGAATGAGCAAAGAGATGAAGGAAATAAATTCAAGACAAAAGAAGATAAGGAGCTCAGCAAAAGAAAGAAGGAATGTAAACAAGTTTCCTTATTTTGTCCTAAACCTTTCCTAATCCTAATTCACCAAAGTTCCAGCTGCAAAGGGGTGTCCTAAATATATTAGGACACTTAATTACATGGTTCTAGAAGGATAATCCCAGCTAGAGAAGGTTGCCGCACATATCCCTTTAAATTTCCTTCCTTGCCGCACAAGGAAGCACACTCCCTTTCCTTTTAAGAGCTGCCGCATATCCTTTCCCTTTTCCTCTTGAATTCTGACATTTATTTACCTTTCCCTAAAGGTGCCGCATCCTACTTGCCTTTTCTCCACAAAATTTTCCAAGTAGCCTTTCCTACTTCTCATTAATTTCTGACCTTTACTTACCCTTTTTCATTGTGGGACTAAATAGCTAAGTTTTAATCTTTTCCTATACCTTGTCGTGTCCTCTACCCTATAAAGACACTTCATCTGCACGATTCAGTTTTCCCCAATCATTCTAGACATACTTCCACCCATTCTACACACCCAAACCCTTGGTGCCACAACTTTGCAAAGAGAAATGAGAGGAGGCCTTTGAGCTGTGCCCTGTCATTTAAGTTTTGGATTGCTGGAGTGTTCTAGGTGTCTTCTACTCTTTTTTTCAATGTTTAAATTTAATTGTCTTTGTTTAATTGCGAATATATGGAACTAAACTCATTTTAGCTAGGGGAAATTCAAAGCTATGAACATATTTGCAATATGAATTGATTACTTCCAATTCTGATTTCATAAATCGTGAAAGCAATTTACTTAAGTATTTGATTCAGAACTTATTCTTGTATGTTGATTAAGGATGCATACTTAGTTTACATGCATGAATTTAATGCTAGAATATGAGGGAGTTTTCACCTAATTGTTATGAACTTATATTCATAAGTAATGGAGGTTGCTAGTCACAATCGTGTTAAGTAAATTCCTGGCAGGAATATCATGCTATTCATAGTTATGAATGCCTTGTCAATGCTTATGATTTTCACAAAGCTTAATGATCTTTGATTGTATTTCTATTATGCTGTTCATGTGGGGAACTATTGAAGAATAATTTGGTTGCTGATGCGTTTTGCATCCAATTCAATGAGTTAAGAAAAATCTAAGGGTTAATTAGTGTTGTTCACGGTTAATATGGGGCGTTGAGGTTCATGGTTTATTGGAAAAGAAACTGGAAATCAATTTGTATGCAAGTGTGTCATGTGTGGAGAAGAATCCTCTAGCTAGCCAATCGCCCATATTTCCCCTCAATTTCGTGCCAAACTTGTTTAAGTCTTTAATTTACTTGTCTTTACTTAAAGTTACTCATAAAAACCCAATTCCCTTTACTTTGTTGTGTCAAATTAGTTAGAATTTGTCCAAACTTATTTTTTCTAGTGTTTTGAGTCAAGTTAAATCAATTTTCGTCCAAATCACCCTTTAGTGTCTTGTTTGAGTCTATTTGATTAGTTTGTGCTGATTTTAGTTTGCTTAGGTGTTTTCAACCTAGTTTTGTATTTTTGAGTCAGTTTTAAGTGTATTAGCAATCCCTCCTAATCACTGGCCTAGAACGATCCCTACTTACTTACATCTTTACTACAATTGTCAGTAAGAGGGTTTAATTTGAGTGCTATTTTATAATGCATCAAATTTTTGGCGCCGTTGCCGGGGATTAGCAATTTTGCTAATCCCCCTTGTTTCTTTTTCGTGTATTTTTTTTAGTTTCTGACATTGTTTTGTTTTCTTGTTTTTAGGTACTACTTTATGACTCGAAGTTCTCAACCGGTTCGTGAGCATATCTTTGATTTTGACGACGATTTTGAAAGAACTTTGAGAAGGAAGGGGAGTCAGCAAGAGTCTGACCCACCTAACCTTGAACCAGAGCTTGAAGAAAAAGAAATAGAAGTGGAAGAAGTGGCCATGGCTTAGGAATTAGAGGAAGCACAAGTCATGGCAGCGAACAATCGAACAATCAAGGAACTCTCAGCTCGGGATTGGACAATGTTATGCTCCTATGCATTCAATATCCCACGACAGCTTAAGGCAAGACCGAAGAGTTCGAGTTGAAGTCCAGTTTGCTGCATCACATTCCGAAGTACCATGGGCTGTCCATGGAGGATCCAAACAAGCATTTCAAAGAATTCAAAGTGGTTTGTTCAAGCATGACCCCAGTCAACGTCGATGGAAGGATATTAAAGATGAAAGCTTTTCCATTCTCTGTTTTGGAAAAGGCTAAGGATTGGTTGTACGAATTGGCACCTGGAACCGTCACTTCTTGGGAAAACATGAAGAGAGCATTCTTAGAGAAGTTCTTTCCAACGTCAATAGTCATTCTTTTGAGGAAAATGATTAGTGGCATTTAACCAAATCAAGGAGAATCATTTTCGGCGTATTATGAGTGTTTCAAGACTCTTGTTGCATCATGTCCTCGACATCAAATGAAAGAAGAACTTCTCCTTTAATATTTCTACAAATGACTTCTTCCAATTGAAAGACAAATGTTAGATAGCTCAGCGAGATGCCTCAGCGGGAGGAGCTTTGGTTGACAAAACACCTGTTGATGCCAAGACCTTAATTGCCAACTGAGCCTTGAATGCATAACAATACGAAGGAGTTGGACAGAGAGACCCCCCCACGGTAGCAACATGTGAATGAAGTAAGTGCAATATCTGAAATTCAATCTCAATTGGCTAATCTCACTCTTCTTATGTCACAGGTTGTTGAAAGACCCCAAGTGCAAGAAAACACAATCTTTGGCGTGTGCTCTATACAAGGACATCAATCTGAAAAATGCCCTCAATTGATCGAGAATGAAGGATGGGAAAGTGCCAACGCTATTGGGTTTCAAGGCCATAATCAACCCTAATATTATCCATACGCCAACACTTACAATCTGGGCTGGAGAGATCATCCAAATATGAAGTGGAGGGAATCTCAAAAACCTTAACATCAAGGAAGATTTTGACCACCACCCCCTGGGATGTTTCCAAGGCCATACACACCAACACAACCCCAACCACAATCTGCCCAACCAAAATCAGGTTTGTCCATGGATAATGACCAAATTGTTTAATTATTAACCACTGTGGCGCAAGGAATGCAAAATAAAGCCAAAAATATGGATGAATTGGAGGAGCAAATGGCAGAATTCATGGGCCAATTCAGAGAACAAGGCAGATTGCCTAGTTCAACCATTGTCAACCCGAAGAGATGATTTGAATCTACAAAGGCCATCACGTTGAGAAGTGGAAGAGAAGTTGGAGCTGACCCAAAACCATCCAAATCAACCCAAAAGAAGGACAAGAAATTACAATTCGAGGAGGATGACCAAGACAAGACCACGGCAATGATTGAGCAATCCTTGCCGCAGCCTCCTACACCCCATCATCAGTCCAACACTGGTAAGATGGGTTCAATTTCTGTTAATTCTAACCCTATTCCACCCAATGTACCTTTCCCTCGCAGATTTATGCAATCAAAGAAGGAAGAAATTGACAAGGACATTCTTGAGACGTTTAGGAAGGTACAAGTTAATATCCCGCTCTTAAATGCAATCAAACAAGTCCCAAAGTATGCTAAATTCTTGAAAGAACTTTGCACAACAAGGAAGAGGATTTCGAACAAGGAGGTGGTAAGGGTAAGTGAGAATGTTTCAACCGTCTTGCAACGAAAACAGCCCCCTAAATGCAAAGATCCCGGTAGTTTTACAATTCCTTCTGTTATTGGTAATACTCGGTTTGAACATGCCATGTTAGACTTAGGTGCATCCATTAATATCATGCCCTATTCTATTTATGCATCTATGAACTTAGGAGAGCTAAAAAATGATAGTGTTATTATTTAATTGGCCGATCGTTCTAATGCATATCCAAAAGGAGTTTTGAAAGATGTTTTGGTGCAGGTCAATCACTTAATCTTTCCGGCGGACTTCTATGTGCTTGAAATGGAAGATTTGGACCATTCTCCTTCATTGCCAATCCTCCTTGGCAGGCTATTCATGAAAATAGCCAGCACCAAGATCAATGTGTTCAAAGGGACGCTGACAATGGAATTTGATGGCGTTGCTATTGATTTTAATATTTCTAAAGCCATGAGGTATCCTAGTGATGATCATTCTTATTTTTCTATTGATATAATTGATTCATTGGCGTAGCAATACCTTGAAGATTTGAATGAGGATGCCTTTGAAACAACCATTACGAAAGGAATTGGCCTAAAAAATGAAGGGGCAGGACCTATGCTCACCCACAGGATGCATGAAGACATCCTTGCCGTGCACCCTAGTGAAGAAGTGGTTGAGATGGTGGCTGCCCTAGAATTGTTGCCACAACAATATGGTAAGCTTTTAGTCCCAATTTTAAGTTTAGTTTCAACTAATAAATTGCTACCCTCAATAATTCAGGTACCTTCCCTCGAACTTAAACCGTTACCAAGCCATTTGAAGTATGTTTTCTTGGGAGACCAAGAGACTTTGCCCGTCATAGTCTCTTCCTCACTCACGGCACAAGAAGAAGAAAAATTGGTGAGGATGTTAAAGGAATACAAAATAGTCATGGGATGGACCATGGCTGACATTAAGGGAATAAGCCCTACCACATGCATGCATCGTATACTTTTGGAGGAGGGGGCTAAACCATCTCGAGAGGTTCAACACCAACTCAACCCTCTAATGATGAAAGTCGTGAAAAAAGAGATTATCAAGCTACTTGATTGTGGAGTGATCTATCCAATCTCTAATAGTGGTTGGGTTTCGCCAGTCCAAGTTGTTCCAAAGAAATCTGGAGTCACTGTGGTGAAGAATGAAGAGAACGAGCTTGTGCCTACCCGTATCCAAACCGGTTGGAGAATTTACATTGATTATAAGAAGCTCAACGCCACCACAAGGAAAGATCACTTCCCTTTGCCGTTCATTAATCAAATACTTGAAAGGTTAGCTGGTCATGCATTTTATTGTTTTCTCGATGGTTATTCAGGTTATAATCAGATTGTCATAGCACCGGAAGATCAAGAAAAGACCACTTTCACTTGCACATTTGGTATGTTTGCTTATCGTCGAATTCCATTCGGTTTATGTAATGCACCAGCCATATTTCAAAGATGCATGGTAAGTATTTTTTCAGATTATGTTGAAAAGATCATTGAAGTCTTCATGGATGATTTTAGTGTTTTTGGTAATTCGTTTGATGATTGCTTGGCTAATCTCACCTTAATCTTGAAGCGATGCATTGAAACTAACCTTGTTTTAAATTGGGAAAAATGTCATTTCATGGTAAAACAAGGCATAGTTTTGGGTCACATAATCTCTGAAAAAGGAATTGAGGTTGATAATCAAAAATAGATCTTGTACGCTACTTATCCTCTCTCACTTTGGTGAGAGAGGTTTGGTCTTTTCTTGGACATGCAGGATTCTATAGACAATTCATCAAGGACTTTTCAAAGATATCCCAACCTCTTTGCCATCTCCTTCAAAAGGAAGTGCCCTTTGACTTCAACAAGGAATGTGAGAAAGCCTTCAAACACCTCATGGAATTGCTCACTTCGACCCCTATCATAATTCCACTAGATTGGAGCCTTCTTTTTTAGCTCATGTGCGATGCCTTAGATTATGCAATTGGAGCTATTTTAGGCCAAAAGAAGAACAAGCAGCCACATGTCATCTATTACGCCTCCAGGATCTTGAATGACGCCCAATTGAATTACTCCACCTCTGAAAAAGAAATCCTTGTTGTTGTGTTTGCATTAGATAAGTTTCGTTCTTATTTACTTGGTACTACAGTCATTGTTTATTTTGATCATGCAGCCTTAAAGTATTTGCTTACGAAGAAAGAAGCCAAACCAAGGCTTATTCGCTGGATGCTTCTTCTCTAAGAGTTCGATATTGAAATTAGGGATAAGAAAGGGAGTGAAAACGTGGTGGCTGACCACTTGAGCCATTTGGTGCATGATGATGAGTTTGTATCCATTCCAGAAATGTTTCCAAATGAGCAGTTGTTGTCCATTGAGGTAAGTGAGCCATGGTATGCAAATTGGTGAATTATTTAGTAGCTAAACAAGTTCCAAGCACCCTAAACAAGCACCAACGTGATAAACTTAAAAAGGATGCACGATTTTATGTGTGGGATGAGTCGTACTTATGGAAATATTGCCCTGATCAGATTCTACGTAGGTGTGTGCATAAGTCCGAATTTCATTCAATTTTAACTTTCTATCACACTTATGCATGTGGGGGTCATTTTTGCACCCAAAGGACATCATTTAAGGTTCTTGAATGTGGATTTTATTGGCCGACTCTATTTAAAGATGCTAGAAACTTATGCATAACATGTGATCGTTGCCAAAGAACAGGAAACATAGGTTAAATAGACCAAATGCCGTAAACATCCATTCTCTCTGTCAAAATTTTTTATGTTTAGGGCATTGATTTTATGGGTCCTTTTTCCTTCTTCACATGGTTTCAATTATATTTTGCTTGCGGTTGATTATGTGTCAAAATGGGTGGAAGCAAAAGCCACCCGTACTAACGATTCCAAAGTGGTTGCAAATTTTGTTAAAACTAACATCTTTTCCAGATTTGGGATGCCTAGAGTGCTCATCAGTGATGAAGGTTCTCATTTTTGCAATCAAACCATCGAGGTGCTGCTCAAGAAATATAATGTCATGCATAAGGTTTCAACACCTTATCATCCCCAAACAAGTGGCCAAGTTGAGGTTTCAAATAGAGAAATCAAGCAGATTTTGGAGAAGACCGTTGGACCAAATAAGAAAGATTGGAGCTTGCGTTTGGATGATGCACTGTGGGCATATCCTATGGCTTATAAAACACCCATTGGAATGTCCACATTTCGACTTATTTATGGCAAACCGTGCCATTTTCCCGTGGAATTAGAGCACAAAGCGCATTAGGCTGTTAAAACATTCAACATGGACATAGATGCGGCTGCATTCATAGGAAGCTTCAATTGAATGAACTTGAAGAGATTAGGCACGAGGCTTATGAAAATGCTCGCATTTACAATGAGAAGACAAAGGCATTCCATGACAAGATGATTCATAGCAAGACATTCTTAATAAGGCAAAAAGTGTTACTTTTCAATTCCCACCTCCGTTTGTTTCCCAGTAAGTTACGTTCTAAATGGATTGGCCTGTTTGTTATTACTAATGTCTTTCCTTATGGTGCAATCCAAATCCAAAGCTTCAAGACCGGCCAAGAATTCAAAGTGAACGGGCACCGTTTAAAGCCTTACTACAACCTTTTTGAAGAGCACGTTGTGGAGGGAATACCCCTCCATGCCGTGGGCTCTAGTGAAGCATAATTGAAGGTATCGTCTGGTTGGAAGACGTTAAAGCAAGTGCTTATTAGGAGGCAACCCATGCGTTCAAATAAAGAAGACCTAGAATTCTCTGGCTCCATAACCAGATTTGCGTTCCTCAACCCTACTCTTTAATTGCTTTTACTTTGCCATATTTGTCATGTTTGTTAGTTATGTTGTTTGCTTGCTTGTGTGTGAGTCTATGTTTGAAACATTGAGGAGGACAATGTTTGGTTTAAGTGTTGGGGGGGGGGGGTAAACAAAGTGTTTTTAATGCAAATTCGTGGGATTTTATCACCTATCACTTCTAGAGTTGTTACTCATTGTTTTTAAGTGTTTTTAGTGTGTTTTGAAGTGTTTTTATGTGTCCTGAAGGAAAAATACAAAAATTTGAAAAAAAAAATTTTGAAAAACCCAAAAAGAGTTGTTTTTAGAGTTATTTTTGTGTGTTTGTGTCTTAGGGTACCTTCCAACACAATGATGAGGATTTGGTTTTTAATTGCATGACTTTTAAAGAAAATTACAAACATGGATTGAGGTTTGATATGCTCTTGGTTTATGCTTAGTTGTAGTTGTTGTTTACGAATTCACATGTAATCGCAAAAGGAAAAAAAATCAGTTTTTGTAACATGCTTGAAAGAAGGAACTCAAACTAACACTACAACCCTAAGAGACTTGAGCCTATACCTTCTTTGGAGAGTTATTAATCTGTGATGTTTTTGTTTTCTAAAGTCGTTGCATGATCTCATTATTTCTTTGCTTGGTTGCTACTTAGAATGTGTTTTCATCATTATAGATCAAAATACTAGAACTCATGCCCGTTTCATTCAAAGCATGAAATTGATTGCATAACATATATCAAGATGAAGTTGTTTAGTTACCACCATAGCCAAAAAGCCTTATCCTTTTGCATATGTATTGTAGGTTTAACCCCTTTGAGCCTTATCTAGCCTATTTTCTTTGTTAACCACATTAACCTTACCTAGCCTAGTATAGGACTATCCATACCCTTGTTCTTGAAGGATAGTGAAGCATGACTTAGAGTGAATTCCTTTTGATCTACATTATGCAGAAAAATAAGTGTGGGGGGAAGGTTTTTCATTGGAAATTGGTGAAGTTGTACGTTTTGTATTTCAAGAGAAAAGAAGGAAAAAAAAAGAGAAAATCGTGAAAAAGAAAAAGAAAAGAAAAAGAGTTTGAAAAGAAGTAAGAATGAGCTCAAAAGTGTTGGTTGTTGAAGAAAGGGTCCAAAAGTTTGAATCTGACCCTAAAGTTATATGAATCCCCCCTTTGATTTCAAAGTTAGTTGCTGCATTCAAAAGTGAATTCTAAGTGTTGATTTCATTGCTTTGCTTACTATTTCTTTAAGAACTTTTGTTATCTTTTACCTTTCTTTGTTAGACAATACCTTAACCCCATTACAACCCTTAGACTTCTATCTTGATTGTTATGTGTTCAATATGTGGAGTTTGAAATTTGTATGAGCATATGGTATCCCTGGCTCTCACTTCTAAGTGGTAGCATTCCGTTCATGAGATCATATACATGTTTTTGATTAATAATTCCAGAAAGTGCTTTCTTTGTTGTAACATATGTGAGTGCTAGTCTACATGTTTACATCAATCTTCTCACATATACCTAGTGTAGGGAGTGTAGTCAGAAAATTTGTGTGAAAATAGAGTGTATATCTAGTAAGGAATTGAGGGAATTCTCTAAGGCATGTTACTACATTCAAATGTTGTTTTAATTGATTAAATGTGAGCTAGTCAGTGGTGACTGTGATTAAGTATGAGCTCGAGGGTAGGGACGGCCAAAATCTGTGTGAGTAATGATTTTTAATATGTCATGTTCCATTGGAAATCCTTGAGGCAAATGTTGGAAGGTTTAGATTTTGTTTTGTTTTGCTCGAGAACTAGTAAAAGTTAAGTGTGAGGGAATTTGATAGGAGCATATTTATGCGACTTAGTTAGCTTGTTTTCTTGCATTTGTGTTGTTAGTTCCTAGTTATTTTAGTATTTGAAGCTATTTTCGTGTGTTTGTAGGTCCAAATGGCTAAGGTGGCAAGAAAGTGCATTTTGGAGCACTTTTGGGCTTGGAATGCATAGTACATGTATAGAGCAAGGTGGACGGACAAAATTGAAGACCAAAGGATGCTAGGAATGAGCAAAGAGATGAAGGAAATAAATTCAAGACAAAAGAAGATAAGGAGCTCAGCAAAAGAAAAAAGGAATGTAACCAAGTTTCCTTATTTTGTCCTAAACCTTTCCTAATCCTAATTCACCTAAGTTCCAGCTGCAAGGGGGTGTCCTAAATATATTAAGACACTTAATTACATGGTTCTAGAAGGATAATCCCAGCTAGAGAAGGTTGCCGCACATATCCCTTTAAATTTCCTTCCTTGCTACACAAGGAAGCACATTCCCTTTCCTTTTAAGAGCTGCCGCATATCATTTCCCTTTTTGATGCGATGTAAAACAACACACAAATTAAACCCTCTTGTTGACAATTGTAGTATAGATGCAAGTAGGGATCGTTCTAGGTCGAGGATTAGGAGGTGTTGCTAATCTACTCTAAACTGACTTAAAAACACTAAATAAGACTCAAGGACACAAAACTAGGCTAAAAACACTTAACTAAACTCAAACAACTCAAAATAGACTAGAAAGACTCAAAACAGCACAAAACTAGCAAATAAACAGATTCTAGGGATATTTTGGACGAAAATTGAATTGAAAAGACTCAAACTATGAAAACAAACCAATTCTAACCTAAATTAACTCAAAAAACTCAAAAGAAACCAAATAGCACATATTCTAACTAAAAGACACAAGTTATAAAACGGGGTTTGGTTTTGCACGAAAATTAAATCTAAACCTAAATAAATTGCAGAATTGAACAAAACATGAAATTAAAGTGAGTTGATGGATGGATGATGGACTAGCTAGAGGGTTCTTCTCCACACATGACACACTTGCACATAAACCAATTTTTAGTTGTTTTTTTTGATAAACTATGAAACTCAACACCCCAAGTTAACCGTGACAGCACTTTTTTAACCTTCAAGTTCTCCTTAAGTTATTGAATTCGATGGGAAAGCACATACAACAATTCAAAACATTCTCTAAAAGTCCCCTACATGAACAGCACAATAGAGATACAATTAAAGATCATTACGATTCATGAGAACTATAAGTGTTGATGAGGCATTCGTAACTATGAAAAGCATGATACTCCTGCTAAGAATTCACTTAACACGATTGTGACTAGCAACCTCCACTACTCATGAATATAAGTTCATAACGATTAGGTGAAATTCCCTTATATTCTAGCATCAAATTCATGCATGCAAACTAAGTAGGCCTCCTTAATCAACATACAAGAATAAGTTATCAATCAAACAGTTAAGCAAATTGAATTCACAATTCACAAAATCACAACTGAGGGTAATCAATTCATATCACAAATATATTCATGGTTTTGAATCAACCTCTAGCCAAAAAGAAATTAGTTCCTCATGTTCAAAACTACACAAAGATAATCAGATTTAAACATTGAAAATAAAGAAAGAAAACACCTAGAAACGCTCCAACAATCCAACGTCTCGAATTGCAAGCACGGCTCCAAGGCAATCTTCCTCTCTTTCCTTTGTATAGCTGCTGCACAAGGGACTTGTGGTGATGGTTTGGTTTAGGTATTTGATGCGGCAGAGACGGTAGAAAGGGTCAGAGAATATGGAAGGGTGGTAGGGGATGGATAGGAGAAGAGATGGATGGAAGGGATGGAGGAAAAGAAAGAACTTGTGGCATAAATTGTAGAGAATGGTTCAGTGAATGTGTCCTGTGAATTGGTGCGGCACATATGTATTTATAGGGGCTAGGGCATGGTTTTGATGTGTTTAGGGAAGGAATTAACTTAGCTATTTTGTCCACAAGAATTAAAAATCAGAAATCAATCAAAATAAGTAAGAAAGGTACATAATTTAAAGAGAATAGGAAAGGATATGTGGCAGGAATTTATGTAGAAAAGGGAATATGATTTTGGGTCAAAAAATAGGAAAGAAAGGTAAGAAGGAATAAGAAATTAAATAGAAATAGGAATGTGAAATTCGACAGAATTGTGTAGAACAGATTAGGAATGTGTTTTAGGCACAAAATAGGTAAGAATCTTCTCCCCTTTTGCAGCAAGGCTAAAGAGAAAAGGGGAATGTAATTTTGGTCAGAAAATAGGTGAGGAAGAGGGATATGTGCGGCAAGGAAGGGAAACAAAACAGGAATGTGTGTTTAAGATGCAAAACAAGAAGGATAGGTTATGTCTTAGGCAGCAAGGAAGAGGAAACCAAATGGATGGTGCGGCATTGTCCAAGGAATGTGCTAAGACTTCTAGAAACTTGTAATGAGGTGTCTAAACATGTTCTAGAACCCTTTTGTGGCTGGAACATAAGTGACTTAGGATTAGGAAAGTTCTAAGCCAAGAATATAAACTTTCAAGAATGGAAACCTCCAAGAATAGAAACTTCGAACTTTAGAAACTTTGGCTTCCATTTCTAAACTCTTTGTTCTTCATTTCATTTCTTCACTTCTTCACTCAATCCGAGGCTCCTTTGATCTTCAATTTCGTCCATTCACTTAGCTCCAAGCATGTGCTATCCTGCCAATGCCTAAACTGCTCCAAAATGCACCAAAATGCACTTCTTTGCTCCTTTAGCCCAATGGACCTACAAACACACGAAAATAGCTTAAAATACTAAAATAACTAAGAACTAACAACCTAAATGCAAGGAAACAAGCAAGCTAAGTAATATAAATATGCTCTTATCACTTTTCCTCTTGAATTATGACATTTATTTACCTTTCCCTAAAGGTGCCGCATCTTACTTGCCCTTTCTCCACAAAATCTGCCAAGTAGCCTTTCCTATTCCTTGTGCCGCACCTCTCTTTCCTACTTCTCATTAATCTTTGACCTTTACTTACCCTTTTTCATTGTGGGACTAAATAGCTAAGTTTTAATCCTTTCCTATACCTTGTCGTGTCCTTTACCCTATAAAGACACTCCATCTGCACTATTCAGTTTTCCCCAACCATTCTAGACATACTTCCACCCATTCTACACACCCAAACCCTTGGTGCCGCAGCTTTGCAAGGAGAAAGGAGAGGAGACCTTTGAGCCATGCCTATCATTCAAGTTTTGGATTGGTGGAGCGTTCTAGGTGTCTTCTACTTTTGTTTTCAATGTTTAAATTTAAGAGAGATTATATTCACACACCCCAAATTACTTCTCCCACACCTTTTTATTTTTTTTAATATTTTCTACCTACCACAAACACTTGATAGAAAAATATTAAAAAATTAAAAGGGTGTGAGGGAAGTAATTTGGGGTGTGTGAATATAATCTCCCTAAATAATTGTTGGAAAAAATATATCATTCATCCAATGAATCCCAAACCCAGATGCAAGTGCATAATTGTTGGAAAAAATATATCATTCATCCAATGAATAAAACTCCACTTTCAATTTGGGTTTCAACTCATCGTCTACATTTCGTACCACAAATACAAGCCTTCTTGCACCAAATTGATCTCCTGCATCTACAGCCTCTCATTCCTTGATAATTTCATCTATTTTTAACTCATCTCCCATCAAATTACAATTCAATAACTACCTGCTACAAATCTTTAAATTTATCACAACTTAGCCCAAGTTTTAAGCGTATACATCTAAAATCGAATTTCAATATTTCAACAAGGTCTATTGGTAACCCCCAAGCATTATGGATTCAAAAATCCAGAATTATAAATATCTTGCACACGTACCTGAAGTTGGTTTCCAGAATAAAAAAAAAATGGAATGGAAATGTAAGGGAAACGTACATCCCGCAACACTTCAACTAAATGATTAAACCAACTGCCGCCACGACGAACGCAACGGTGACAGCGCTCTAACCACATGGTTTCTTAACACAACATCTTTGCAGATGTGGGATTTGGATGAACTGACACCACAAAACATGCCTTCATAATCTAGGTTTCTTCAAAGGTTGTGGATGATCAACCCTTGTCAACTCCAGTCCAAACTGATCTTCAATCCACCTAAAATCGAGCACTCACACACTTCACCAGCTCTCTCTCTCTCTGTCTTTATCCTCACAAATACAACCCTCATCTATATTCTCTCCAACAAAAAAATACCCAGTGAACCCAAAAAATAATTAAAGGTATAAGATTACTGGATCACAATCGAAATGGCGCTTCAATCCACCTCATTCGACTCCTCACACCAGCCCTATCTATCTCTTTTTTCCTCTCTGAGCCGTAAATAAACTCTCAATTATCTCTCCATCTTCGACAAAAACACATCCAGTGAACAAAAAATAAAATAAAATATGAATTACACTTGATCACAAAGACCCGGTTCTACGCGTGAGCTCGTCAGCTCACAACTATGAATTCTCGCCTACACTCAAAGTGAGCACCATAGAAATGCCCAATAAGAGTACTGTTAAAAAAAGAGGTGAAGAGAAGGCATTAATATACTCTTCAATCTTTGGGACTTTGGGAGAGCGAACAAGCGCAGGAAACCCGAAAAAGCAATCACAATGTTGTCGTCATCACATGTAAGAAAGGAGGAGTCCCACAAAATGTCACATTTAAGTATTTTGGGCTAGGTTTGATATTTTGGCACAATTCACCCTTTCAAGGCCCAAATAATCAATGAGACTAACGTCAATGTTAGGGCACAAATAATTCATTGAAAGTCCAACTGCGCGTGGAAGCCTAACCAACACATATTTGTAGCAAACTGAACTCACACTAATATGAAAATTGCAAGACGAAGGGTCAATTAAAAGAACCTAAGTTATTCTTCATCCGACATATTTAAGTGGATCCAAACCTCATGAGATTTGTGGGCTTACTCCCAAGCAGCCCAAAACCTTCACAAACTTGAATTTCACGTAGGCTTGGTGGACTTTCGTAGCAGTCCACACCATGAATTACTCAACCAAGTCAGAGTTTTTTTATGTTATTCATTTATCTGTATTTGGTGCCATTATTTTACTGGAATATCTCTTTAAAGCATTTGTTTTTTTTTCAAGGTATTTTAAGACTTGGTGCCAAAAACGTACTAAGGAAAATTAAGGTGTCTCAAAGCCCACAAAGTCTTGCCTAATGAAAAAGTTTCCAACAGATGGTAAAATGATGTCACCTCTATGGATATTGCCAAGTACTATCCATTTGCTTTCCCTCTTTACTTATCTAGAACCTTAAGAAGTGCTTATTTCAACCACAATCTAGTCCGTGACTTGACTTATGAATAAAATCTTTGTACAAAGGTTGGGATGAGGATCCTCTCTAAATTCTCTTTGTGAGGATTATGGAGATCACTTCATCGTGTCTGTGCATTGTACATTGTGTGGTCAGTTTTCGTCATGTGTTATTTGTGTTCAATTTTAAATAAAAAAATTCAAAATAATTTCTGACCGCAGAATGACGAATGAACGGACACGATGAAGTGATTTCGAAATCCTCACAAAGAGGATGCGGATAGAATCCTATTCCCAAAGGTTGAGGCACTTGATTCACTTTTTTTTTTACTTTATGCACAATAATAATTATTATTTAAGAACAAGTAAATATTTCTTCAAGAAAAACAAAAGCTACTTCAACCCCAAAAAAAAAATGAAATAAAACAAACACTCGTAAACATTAGAAAAGACAAATACTTGGATGAGGGAGGGTTGATTAGAGAGAAACAAAATTATGCTCACAATTCTGATTAGAAGACTCCTATTTGACCCCTAATTGACAATAGGAAGAGACAAGAACCAAGAATTAATAAGTTATTTGATATTAATTATGTTGTTAAATTAATGTTTAAAGAACCACGACAAGTGGTCTAGTGGACAAGTGCGAACAGCAGCTCCTTAAAGAAAAAACGGGAGGTCTTGAGTTCGATACTTTGTAAGCTATGAATCTGCTTGATGGTGGCCACTTAAGGTGAAATTTCCAACAAGCCTTCTCCAAGCCTTCTCCAAGCCTGAAAAAGTTGGATAACTATGGTTCGCCGCCAATTGTCCCCCTTTTAAAAAAAGAAAAGAATGTTTGAAGATTAGTTTGGAAGATGGAAATCAATCCTTGTTTATGAATATAACCCAGTCAGTCAGGCTTTCCTTCAATTCGGGAGTGAAAATCTCTACACTCAATGCCAAGTTAATCTTTCTCTCTCTCTCTCTCTCTATCTCTCTATCTCTCTCTCTCTCTCTCTCTCTCTCTCTCTCTCTCTCTGTGAAATTGAAAGGAAATGGAAATGGAAACCCCAGATGATTTCTACTCCTATGTCAGTGCACCTGCTACCCCTGGAAGATGTTGCAGCTCTGCCAATCATAACAATGTCTTCTTCTTCAGTGTCTCAACTAGTCCTAGGAAAATGACCATATCATCAACTTATGATGACTACCCAACACCACCCATGACACCATATCATGATGCCAATTCCAAACTCGGAGACTTTGAATTCGACACCAGTAACAGTTTCAATCTTGGTTCGGTTAATAATGTGACTAGCCAACAGGTGAAAGACTTGTTTGATCGCAAGCAGCGTGGACAAAGGCAGACCATGACATTTGTTGATGACATTTTCTGCAAGGAAAAGTTATGCCGCTTGCACATCCACTCAAATTTCCACCCCGTCTTGGTCAGAAAAGATATACCAACCAAAGCCCGACCCTATCTACCCCAAGGTCTGATCGGACCATATTTATACATATTTTTATATCAAATTCCTCGTCTTTTCTTAGTTAGTTCGTTATATTTTGAGCTATTTACTTTGTTTTTGTGTTTTAATAGAATTTATCTAGTTAAGAAAATAAAAATAGAATAAGTGAAGTGTTAAGTATTAATTTCGTCTAAACTATCTTGCCTGTTGAATTATACTTATCATTTAGAAAATATATATATATATATATATATATATATATTTATTTATTTATATATATATGTTTATTTATATATATTTATATTTATATATTTAAATATGTGTTTGTGTGTGACAGCTGCTAAGCAGCGTGATAAAAAAAGAAAAGAAAGGCAGCAAAGCTGCCTTGACAAATGCTGTACAGGGCAGCGCCCATTTTGGAGGAATAATCAAAGGAAGGCAGCAATGATGGCAAGAAAACAAGCGGCACATGTGGGAAAAAGAATAAAAACATAAAAAAAAAAGAAATAAAGAAATGGACGGTGAGCTTTTTGACGGGAAGCAAACAGGAGCTGCTTATAAAGCAGCGAGACAGAGAAAACCAGGGGAGTTCCTGGGGGGAGTTCCTGGGGGAGACACGGAGGACTAAGAGGCGCCATTTGGGAGTGGAGAAGGCGCTGCCTCAGACAGAAAATAAAGAGGCGCGCAGCTTGGAAGGGTTTTCTGGGCAGCTAGCAAATTAAGCGTGCCAATAAGGCAGCCTTGGCAGGCCACCTGGACAGGCAGGAGTCAAAGCAGAAAATCGGGGAGAACGCTGCCTCTTGGCAGCGAGAAGGACAGAAAGACAGAAGCTAAGGAGAGCTGCCACGGCGTGAAAGCAAGCCACGGAGCTGCCCTTTGGAGCTGGAACGCACGGGAGCTCGGAGAGGAGTTGTGACGTAGGGCAGAGCTCGGAAGTGCAGTAGGGCAGTGCAGCAAATCAAGAGGCTGCACCGAGTGCAGCCAAGCAATTTCTGCGTGAAGGCAGCAAGTGCACAGATCCTTGTGCACACTCCCTACTTCGGTCAAATCCCTCCAAACTCAATTTAATTTCTGTTTTAATTTATAATAATGTGTAATTAATTTATATTGGCTAGAGGTTAATTTGAAACCATGATTATATTTGTAATTTGAATTGGTAACTTCAGTTGTGATTTCTGAGTTGTGAATTTAATTTGCTTAACTGCTTGATTAATAACTTATTTGTGTTTGTCGATTAAGAATGCATACTTAATTTACATGCATGAATTTGATGCTAGAATATAAGTGAATTTCACCTAATCGTTATGAACTTATATTCATGAGTAGTGAAGGTTGCTAGTCACAATCGCGTTAAGTAAATTCCTGGCAAACGTATCATGCTGTTCATAGTTACGAATGCCTTGTCAACACTTATGATTTTCATAGATCTTAATGATTCTCGCTTGTATCTCTATTATGCAATTCATGTAGGGAACTTGTGGGGAATGTTTTGGGTTGTCGTATGCAATCATCCAATCTAATGACTTTAGGAAAATCTGAAAGTTAACTAGTGCAATTCACGGTTAATTTGGGGCGTTGAGAATTCATAATTTATTGAAAGAACAACTGAAAATCAATTTAGGTTGCATATGTGTCATGTGTGGAGAAAAACCCTCTAGCCAATCCGTCGTCTATCCGTTCACTTTTATTTTATGTTTTTGTCAATTTGTAATTTATTTAAGTTTAATTTACTTCGTCAAAACCAAATCAATCCCCCCATTATTAAAATATTATTATTTAGTTAATTTTTATTATTTTTAATCTTTTAATTTAAATTCCGTCCAATTAATTTCCTAGTGTCTAGATTGAGTTAAATTTGATTGTTTTTATTATTTTGAGTTATTTTAGTTAAGTGTTTTTATTTTTAGTGTTTTAAACTTTGTTTTTACGTTTTTAAATTATTTTAGAGGTTTTAGCAAGCCCTCCTAATCCCCGGCCTAGAACGATACCCTACTTACATCTATACTACATCTGTCAAAAAGAGGGTTAAATTTGTGCGGTTTAAAATCCCGTCAAATTTTTGGCGCCGTTGCCGGGGATTAGTAAATTTGCTAATCCTTTTATTTTCGTTTGTGTTTTATTTTATATTTGTGTTTTTGTTGTGTTTTAGTTTATATTTGTGTTTATGTATTTTACTTTTGGTATTTGATTTATTTCTCTTTCTTTAATTTTAGGTACTAGAGAAGTAAGACATGGATTTTGCTAGTATTCAAGCTCAATTGGCAAATCTTACTTCTCAATTGTCGCATAATGCCGAACGGACCACAATGCCAAGTGTCCCGACACTTGATGTGCCATATGGGCAAGGATATCAGACTCATCAGTATCCTCAATTTTCTGCATATGAAGATGATTGGGGATATCAAGGCTATGATCAATCAAGGGGCAATATGTATTCCAACGCTTGCAATTCGGATTGGAGGGATTATTCAAATCAAATGTGGGATGAACCTCAACAAGTTCAACAAAGTGGATATTGGCAGCAAGATGAAGCGTTCTATTCAAGACCTATGCAGCCACCACAACATCCCCCACAACAATTCCAATCGAATCAAAGTATGCCCGTGGATTATAATCAAATTCTTAATGAATTAAACTCTTTGGTGCAGGGGTCACAAAATCAAGCTAAGGAGACTCACCAAGGAGAATATTGGCAGCCGTATGATGAGTTCTATACAACACCTTTGCAACCATCACAGCCACCACAACAATTTGCCCAATTCGATTCAGGTACATCTCTGGATAATGATACATTTAATAAGTTACTCACTTCTTTGAATCAGGGAGTGGAAAATCGAATCCAGGAGATGCAAGACCGGACCAACAAGGTGGATGAATTGGAAAGGCAAGTTGGGGAGATTATGGAATTCATGGCACATATTCAAGATCAAAGTGAACTTTCCAACTCCACATTTGCAAGTTCAATGGCAGAAGTTGAAATCGATGAAGCCATCTCTTTGGAAGGTGACGTGGAGGATGAAGTTGTCCCAGAACCATCCAACCATAGCCCGAACGTGGATGACTTGCCGCTGCAAGAAGAAGATGAGGAGGACGACCTGGGCAGTTTAGACGAATTCTTGTCTCAAACCTCTCAAGTCCCTATGTCGTCCAACTATGGTGAGGTTGTTCCAAGTGAAATTCATTCTAACATTATTCCACTAAATGTCCCTTTTCCTTGCAGATTTTTTCCAAATATTGAAGAAAGTAAAAAGGACATTGTGGAAGCTCTTCCAGAGGTGCAAAGTGATATCTCGATTCTTGGTGCACCAAAACAAGTTCCCGAACCTTGCACACCAAGAAAAGAGATTCAAGATATCAAAGTGGCTGGAGAATGCGTTGCATATCAAGAATACATTCAAGAGGCTGTGCAGACTACAAAGGCCAAAGAAATTGAGTTTGATGACACGGGACAGGCCACAACCATCATAGTAAACCTGGCCCAGTTCAAAGTTCCAGAAATGTCCAAAAATATGGTTTTTGTCATTGAGTTTGTTTCGGAGAAAGACAATAAGCCATCTTCTCCAATTTTATTTTTATATTATACTAACATATTTCTAATTTTAATGATTCAGGCACCCACTCATGAATTAAGACCGCTGCCGAATCATTTCAAGTATCACCTCCCATTAAAAGATAAATTCCATGCTATGGAGCCGAGGGGAGGATAATGGAAAGATTCGTCCGGCTAAAGACGTTAAAGCAAGCGCTTCTTGGGAGGCAACCCAAGCAACCAGATTTGCATTTCTTAACCTTCATCTTTATTGCTTTTACTTTCATTTTGTTTTGCTTAGTTAATTTTGTTATTTGGTTGATTTTTATTTAGTTTGTGTTTAAATAAATTAACGGGCACTGTTCATCCATCCACCGGCTGCCGACAAATAGTGAAGGAATAGTTCCGGTTGTGAAGCCAAATTTCTATAAGTTCGACCTTCGCCTTCCACAGCAAAGGCACACATTCACACCCTCTCAACCTCTCTTCCTCTCTTCATCTCCGATAATGTCTTCCCAAAGAAAGCTTTCGAGTTATTCAGTGTTCTTCATCCCTTGGATCACCCCAGAAAACAAACCTTCCAAAGCAAAAGTATTTCATATCAAAAAGGTTAAAAGCAAAAGTATCTCATATCACGCTTTCTCCTCACCTTCATCTGAGGAACGTGGAGAAAGTGAGATCCTGATTGCTTACCTAGTCTTGCTCTCGAGTACTCATCTCAGACCCCTCCCAACACACTTAAAAAATAAACCTGTGTTGAGGTACTTCTTCAAAAACAAAAGTACCTCACAGACGAAGTAGGAGGAGTCTGAGTTACTTCGAGGAGCAGATGAGTCTGGGTTGCTCCAAGAGTTCAAGAAGATGCCACACCTGCGTGGAGACCGGACTACTTGAAGCATGTGGAGACAACGTGCTGATTCATCCTCAACTAAGCCGAGGAGCACTTGCAAGAAGAAGGCCCATCCAGTTCAAGATGAAAGCTGTGGAAAATCAACAATCATGACCAATGACCGCCTATTAGTTCTTTTCGTTATCGTTTATTTTCATTTTCAATTTTTCGTTTGAATTTTCTATATTTTCTTGCGTGCTTAACTGATTTATTTCTTTTCTTTGCAGGAACGTTTGGTTATTTCCTCCCTTGAAGTTGATTGCAAAATTTACGCTTGGGGGTCATCGCTTGGTTTTCTGCAAATTAGAGAAGTTTTCAGTCCCTTTTCTTTATTTTGTTTCGTATTATTTATTTATTTTATTTTTATTTGCATATTAATGTTTTATGACATTGGGGACAATGTCTAGTTTAAGTGTGGGGGTATCAAGTATAAAAAATTGACCAAATTGAAATTGTTTGTACCTTCGACTTTGAACTGGTTTCATTTGTTTCCATGTTATTGTTTTTTTTTTGTTTTCTTAATTAGCTTTGTGTTTTACTTAATTTTTTTTCGGAGTTTTGTGTTTTATTTAATTTTTCTCGAAAAATTTAAAAAATCCAAAAATATTGTTTTATTTTCCTTATTGTTTTGAATTAGATTTTTATTAGTTTCCCGACCCAATGATATAACTGGATGAAATTTGAACCATGATGATCAAGAACTTAGTTGACATGTGTTATGTGAAATTCCTTATTCTCTTGTTAGTATTGTACATGTTTGATCATCTTTGAAAAACCAAATGCACATAGCCTTGTTGATGTGAAACTAAAGCATGACTTAAAGCTTCATATGTGAATTTAGTGACTATATACATCCTATGTGAGTTTTTGAGCCTATTGAAAGTGTGTGCATTTTTCATACACTCCTATTCTTTCATGTGTGATGAACTTATGTGAGATGCATCTCTAGAACTTGCGTAACGATCTTTTGAAATATTTGTCATTGATTGCATGAACTTGAAAATGATAGAGGCATTAGGTACACCACCATGGCCCAAATAAACATGTTTCCCAAAGAAAAATGATATCATTAGATTGCCAATTTGAGCCGTTTATTTTGAGCCTTTTATTTCTTATCACCAGATATGTCTACCCTTATACCTCAACCATGTTTCCTTACCCTTTCCAAGCGAGCAATTTGAAACTGTCTTATGAGAAATGTTTGTGAAGTACTTGGAATGAGTTTGGCAAAAGAATAAGTGTGGGGGTTTTTCATGTTTGTATTTATTTATAAAAAAATAAAAAATAAAAAAAAAGAGAAAAGAAATGAAAAGAAAAAGAAAAAAAAAAGAAAGATTGTATACAAAGAAAATAAAAAGTTTTTAAAGTTTCAGTTTATGGGTGTGGTTGGAGGTATTAAAAGAATCGTTGGAGAGCTGAGTTCTTATAAATCTCAACTAAAAGAATTGCTTGCAATGTAGCTTGGAACTTGTGTTTTCCTATTCTTTCTTTTCAATAGCCCTATCCCTAAGCCTCATTACATCCAATAAAAGTCCTCTTGATTTAAGTTTTGCAATTATGATTGTGGAGAAGTGATTTGTATGCAAGCTTATGGTAGAACTTTCACATTTGTTTCTTTGAGCGAAACACATTAAAACTAAACACATGTGTGATTGAGTGCATATCCCGTGAGAAGGTTGCTAGTTTGCATATGATGATTTTAAAAATAAAAACTTGAAATTGCATTAGCATGTCTATCTCACACACTACACTTCAAGGATGATTTAAAGATTACTGCTAATATTTAAGATGAGCTTGAATTAGCTTGTTTGGTGCTAGCTATGGTTCTTGATGATTTATGTTCTCGAATGAAATTCTTTGAGGGTCACATAGGGGGAAGCTAATGTTTTTCATGTTATTACTTTTTCTGGTTTCTTTGTTTTGCTCGAGGACTAGCAAAAGCTAAGTGTGGGGGTATTTGATCGGACCATATTTATACATATTTTTATATCAAATTCCTCGTCTTTTCTTAGTTAGTTCGTTATATTTTGAGCTATTTACTTTGTTTTTGTGTTTTAATAGAATTTATCTAGTTAAGAAAATAAAAATAGAATAAGTGAAGTGTTAAGTATTAATTTCGTCTAAACTATCTTGTCTGTTGAATTATACTTATCATTTAGAAAATATATATATATATATATTTATTTATATATATGTTTATTTATATATATTTATATTTATATATTTAAATATGTGTTTGTGTGTGACAGCTGCCAAGCAGCGTGATAAAAAAAGAAAAGAAAGGCAACAAAGCTGCCTTGACAAATGCGGTACAGGGCAGCGCCCATTTTGGAGGAATAATCAAAGGAAGGCAGCAATGATGGCAAGAAAACAAGCGGCACATGTGGGAAAAAGAATAAAAACATAAATAAAGAAATGGACGGTGAGCTTTTTGACGGGAAGCAAACAGGAGCTGCTTATAAAGCAGCGAGACAGAGAAAACCAGGGGAGTTCCTGGGGGAGACACGGAGGACTAAGAGGCGCCATTTGGGAGTGGAGAAGGCGCTGCCTCAGACAGAAAATAAAGAGGCGCGCAGCTTGGAAGGGTTTTCTGGGCAGCTAGCAAATTAAGCGTGCCAATAAGGCAGCCTTGGCAGGCCACCTGGACAGGCAGGAGTCAAAGCAGAAAATCGGGGAGAACGCTGCCTCTTGGCAGCGAGAAGGACAGAAAGACAGAAGCTAAGGAGAGCTGCCACGGCGTGAAAGCAAGCCACGGAGCTGCCCTTTGGAGCTGGAACGCACGGGAGCTCGGAGAGGAGTTGTGACGTAGGGCAGAGCTCGGAAGTGCAGTAGGGCAGTGCAGCAAATCAAGAGGCTGCACCGAGTGCAGCCAAGCAATTTCTGCGTGAAGGCAGCAAGTGCACAGATCCTTGTGCACACTCCCTACTTCGGTCAAATCCCTCCAAACTCAATTTAATTTCTGTTTTAATTTATAATAATGTGTAATTAATTTATATTGGCTAGAGGTTAATTTGAAACCATGATTATATTTGTAATTTGAATTGGTAACTTCAGTTGTGATTTCTGAGTTGTGAATTTAATTTGCTTAACTGCTTGATTAATAACTTATTTGTGTTTGTCGATTAAGAATGCATACTTAATTTACATGCATGAATTTGATGCTAGAATATAAGTGAATTTCACCTAATCGTTATGAACTTATATTCATGAGTAGTGAAGGTTGCTAGTCACAATCGCGTTAAGTAAATTCCTGGCAAACGTATCATGCTGTTCATAGTTACGAATGCCTTGTCAACACTTATGATTTTCATAGAACTTAATGATTCTCGCTCGTATCTCTATTATGCAATTCATGTAGGGAACTTGTGGGGAATGTTTTGGGTTGTCGTATGCAATCATCCAATCTAATGACTTTAGGAAAATCTGAAAGTTAACTAGTGCAATTCACGGTTAATTTGGGGCGTTGAGAATTCATAATTTATTGAAAGAACAACTGAAAATCAATTTAGGTTGCATATGTGTCATGTGTGGAGAAAAACCCTCTAGCCAATCCGTCGTCTATCCGTTCACTTTTATTTTATGTTTTTGTCAATTTGTAATTTATTTAAGTTTAATTTACTTCGTCAAAACCAAATCAATCCCCCCATTATTAAAATATTATTATTTAGTTAATTTTTATTATTTTTAATCTTTTAATTTAAATTCCGTCCAATTAATTTCCTAGTGTCTAGATTGAGTTAAATTTGATTGTTTTTATTATTTTGAGTTATTTTAGTTAAGTGTTTTTATTTTTAGTGTTTTAAACTTTGTTTTTACGTTTTTAAATTATTTTAGAGGTTTTAGCAAGCCCTCCTAATCCCCGGCCTAGAACGATACCCTACTTACATCTATACTACATCTGTCAAAAAGAGGGTTAAATTTGTGCGGTTTAAAATCCTGTCAAGGTCACCGAGTTCTGGGATCAAAATGCGGGTTTTGCATAGGAGGTTGTGGAATGATGATTTTGATCCGTCAATGGCGGTGCTGCAGCATGTCAGGGAGAAGGAAAAGAGAGGGAAAGCTGAGACAGAGGCTCGTGACATTTCTGACCTGAATGACCAACAGAAATAAACAAACTGGCCTGCAAACACCAACTCACTCACCTTCTGTGAACTCCCCAAGTCTGCTACAAAGTCCAACTAGGTTGGCTCTGCCCAAAAGACTGGAGTTTGCAAGACAAGTTAGACTCATCGGAATGGAATTGGATCATTCTGAGAGACGCAGTTGTCCCAAGTTGGAGATGGAGACACCTAAGAATAACATTGCTCAAGAAAGTGAGGGGGGGCCTTGTAAAAAGCAAGCCAAGGGGCAGAAAATCAGAAGGCTTTTATTGAGTGCATCGTTTGGGAAACCAGATGATGAAGACAAAAAAGGACAGATCAAACTTCTGAAATATTGAAAAAGCCAACATTTTTAAGGAGACTAAGCTTTAAGTCAGGAAGATCAACCAGCTGCAAAGCCAAGAAGAGGATATCTAACCAATCCACCAAGACAACGCTAGTACAATTCAGGCTAAGGCTCTTGCTCTGTATGGGTTATAGGGCAAGGTATGCAAAGTGAACAAGCCAGTGTCGTAGCAAAAAATATTTTCTACTTCAAGCTCCTGCACTCTGTCTTCAACTGCCAAAAGGAGAAGAAAAGAAGTTATTATTGTCGTTTATATAATGTTTTGCTTGCTTTGCTTATTGTTCTTTACAGGTATCAGATCTCAATTGATTATGTAAATATGTTTTTTCCATTTCTTTACCTGAAATTATTGAAACAGCTACATGTTTAGGTCGTAATCATGCACTCCAAAAATATGAAGTAAACTGTAGAACCATATTAATGAAACTATTTTTTCAACACATTAAACAGAAAAAAAAAAGAAAAAAAAAAAGAAGACTTACATGTAAATGAAAAGCCATTTGGAAGTGCTTTTAAAATGACTAAAAGTGCTTCTAGTGAAAAAGTTTTTGAAACCAATCCTCAGTAAAAATCCAAGTGGACCTTGGAAAAGCACTTTAAGTGCTTCTTGCAAGAAGCATATATCTTGTGCTTCTTCCAAAAAGCACTTAAAGTGCTTGTGGAACTCAAAATCAATTTCACCAAAAACGCTTTCAGTCATTTTAAAAGCACTTCCAAACAAGCTCAATCTATTGACCAATCTTTAGAAGGAACTACATAAAATTTTTGAGGTGAATTTCAGTTTGGCTTCTTTAATAATTATTTGCTATATCCTCACAGTCAATATTTACATTATTTCTTTTATACATACTTCTAAACTGTGCATCATCAAAGTAACTTCTATGTATAGCTGAAGCTCTTTCATTTTTCAGCTTCTTAATAACCTTATTCCAGGCTAAATGGAGGCTATAAAACAAACCCTAAGCATTCACAGTTAGTACCCCTCCCATCCCAAGATTACCTGCAAAAAAATGCGGTCCATCATTCATTACTATCATAAACGATACCAGCATCACTGATATGAGCTTCACCTCTTCTGCAGTCACCATCATTGAGTTTATTGTATGAGTCAGAGTGGGACTCCTGCACAAAGAAAATTTGAAATATTGAAGGCTTAGTAGTAAGAGAAGAATTAGTTATAACACCCATTCAATAGAATAAGCATAAAGCATGTATAACATAACGAGGATCAACAGGCATATTGAAATTAGGATAAAATATACCATACTTTTTCATTTCCAACATTATCAGTATGCAAAACTGGGATAAACTCTTCATTATATAACAGTTCCAAACTTCAAAATAGATGTAATGTGTAACTGCAACAGATCCCTAAATTCCAATGTACCTATCCAAGGACACATCCAAAATTGCCAGTCTGGATTCTTAAGCCTTACAATATCCTAGGTCTTTCCAGTGCATCACCGAATACAAGATTCGAGGCATCACATTTCTCCCCTCCTTGTGCAGAGAGGGTAGTGCCCTTTCATATTGTCAAGCAACCATCATCATGACCATGGGCAGTGAATTGGTATAGGCAATGGGGTAGGTTGGACTAAGATACTATCAATAACGGCTCAAAGCCTCATCCAAAAGCATTACCTGAAATTAACTTTTGGAGTTAAGAGTCTAGAAGTTGACAGTGCACTACTGATGTAAAATTCAGAGTATGACAATTGGAGTTGCACAAAAGCAAACTTCTTGAGCTCCTTATGTATAACCAAGTACGACTTTTCTAGAAAACTTTAATACGTACACAATTGAAAAAAATATATTTAGGCTGACACACCTGATTCTTGAAAACATTTCTCATTTCAAATTGTGCACATTAAATAAATTTCTTTGTAGAGAAAAGGTATTCAATTCATTACGTTATATGTTAAATGGCCAGATTCATTTTATGTGCTCAAGGTAATTTTGCATTTTAGAATTTGGACTTGGGTATTTGAACTCAATCTAAAGAGTCCCAATGACATAATTACTTCGCGTGTTATTCCTTCATCTTTCAGTGCAATTACCTCATAGCGTTACCTTTTGCCCTTCTCTCTTCATGGAAAAACCAGTTTATGCTTCAATTCCCTTTGGTTTGCATTTCCAATGTACCAGCAGTGACACTCCTCTAGAAAACCCATCGGAAAACTGTAGAGAATGAAACCACATAGTCCATTTTGCCACAACAGTGACTACTTCTCGATCTTCAGGACCAAATGACCGTCCACCCTCTGAAAAGCAGGCAATGCAAGGCATGAGCCAACTTACTCTGAGTCAATTTGTTGCAGCATCCAGAAGAACTCAAGTTAATGCAGATCGGTCACGAACTATTCGTCTTCAAAAGAATGAGAATAACCTTCTTTGGTTTATGCAGCCATTTTTTTCTTCGGGTAATTTCAGTCGAACTGCATTTTTCAGAGATGTCACTTTTCAACTTCTTTGTCAGTCAGATAATTTATTTATTATTATTATTATTATTTTTTTTTGTAGATGAATTAAAAACCAAGCAAATTCAAATTAAGTACCAATTTTGTTTTTGAAGTGAATTAAATACCGAATCTAATATAGGTGTTAAGGGAAAATACCGATTTTAAGGAAAACTATCAAGCCCAACCCATTCTATGTGGATTAATCCACAATTTGCTTAATACTCATTACTCATTAGTTTTAAAATATGATGAATGAAAGTAATACTCATTAGTTTCAAAACAAAAATAGAATCCAATAAGTATATTAAAAACTTGGAAACCAATTAACCTTATGCGTATGTATATTTTTTTTAATTTTTTAGAAAGCAAGATCCATGGGACTATGTTTAATAACTTTCAATGGCTTCGTTCATTTTGCAGCATCTAAGGTTTCTCAGTATTGTTCTTATGATCCCTCATCTCACAACCAGCTCAGAGATCATATCAATCTCAATACAATTGAGTTTAGAGGCAATAAGGAATTTGCTTGTACACCAGTAAACGTATCTTATCCTGACTCAAACTTCTCCTTCTTCACTTGGAATGAACCTCATCTTTATATGGAAAGATCAAACTTGTCTGAACTACGAAGCTACAAAGGGAGCAATCCTAGTATAAATCTCCTAGCTGCTCAGAAAGATAAAAAAAGTGGGTTCCAATCCAAGCCTAACTGATGGAATAGCGACAAAAAGGAATATGAACAAGAGCAAATACGCTATCTACATATGTCCTAAATGCCCCCGTGAATTTGTATTTTCTGAAAACATGGATGCTCATATGTCAGAGCACCAGAGGATAGAATATCAAAATAATAGGATGAGAAGCTTGGACTCTGCATCTAGGTTGATTGGTTCTGATTGCCCCTTGGTTCATTCACAATTCATCTGGAATCTAGAACATTTAGCTGGGCAGAAACTGGAAGCATCTTCCCCAAATTCAGATACAATGGCTTCGAGTGAGGATCGAGAAAAAGAAGATATGGCTCGTGAGCAAGCAACACCACTTACTAGCAGTGCCGAAATAAAGGGCAACCCTTCAACTAAGTTGGATATAAAGGCGGAGGCTATTTCTTCTATCATCAAAAGCATCAAGTAGGCATTTGACTTGGTAGTTGGTAGTTGCCCCTGCAGGTATCTAGAGAGATACCTGCCATTTTTTACGTTCTATTTTTGGAATTCTTAAACCATGTTTTAATTTTCCATGAAGTTTGATGACTGGATTGTTTCTTTCTATTATGTTTTGAATTTTTTATTCTCATCTATCCTTAATTTGATTTCAGTACGAGATTTTCTCGGAGAGATTTCATCAAACACATGGCGTGCCACACCAATACCTGATTAGAATAACTACAACAAGAATACTGCTAAATTGTGATTACATATTCAGAAGCTCATAACCAAAAATCAATTAGTAATGATAATAGTATTAGTAGTATACCTCAGTGAAGATCACACCCTCCATTGTTGCGTAGAAGAAGCTTCGTTCCAAACACTTAATGAGAGCAAAAGTAAAGTTAAAAAGATGAGTACTGAAGAGAGAGAGAAGACCATTAAAGGAAGCAACATGTATATCTTTTGATTGTGAAATATGAAATCCAAACACCAGATATCATGAGTTGCGCCAAGTAGTTCGATCAGTCACCAAAACATTTCCATGCAGCACAAAATTGAAAATTCCATAAAGAGTTGTTAAAATACTGCAAGTGATACTTCTACATGATGGGGCACATTCGTCGTTTCAAGTGTACGGTTCCTTAACTTGCAAATTTCAGACACGACCGTGAATTTGACACAAATCAACACGGAAATAATGGGTTTTAGGTTGAAGAATAAGGCCATTTCCAACCGGATGAGGGTCGAGAGCTTTCTTTGGCCCTATAGCCCTCCAAGAAATTAATATTTTAATCAACAAGATTATATTTCTTACCATCTTCAACCGATTGGCTAGAGAGCCATAGGCCAAACATAGCCCCATGACAAAAACCATCTCCAACCGAGGGGCCAAAAGGTCATAAAGCCAAACATAATTTATCAGTTTAATTGAATTACTATGGTTACTTAAATTAAATTACCTCAATCATTTTACGTCTCGGATTTCAAGTGTCACGTGTCGATGTGCAAGTAACTTTACAGATTTCTTGTCTATAAGCAATCTCAATAAGTTTGCATCTCGGATTTCGAGTTTCACGTGTTAATGTGTGGGTAACTTTACAGATTTCTTATCAATAAGGAATCTCAATAATTTTACATCTCGGATCTCGAGTGCCACATGTCGATGTGTGGAAATTTTTGATATGATTTTTATTTGCTTCCAATGTCCATAAATAGGGTGGATATTGGCCTATAATTCACACACTTTCAGGTTCAATCTCTCCAATATCTTTTTCAATTCAAGTTTGCAATGAATTCCAACTTTGGATCCTCTTCGGGTTCCAACTGGGGGTCCTCTTCCAATTCTGAATTGGAAGATAAATGGGCGCAAATAAGGCGAGAAGATGAGGAGTCCAATGAAGAAGATGAAGCATGGCGCAATACATTATATATGGAAGCCATGGCTAGGGTCATGGCTTGTCAAGCAATTGAAGAACAACCTCAATATGGTGGCTTTATTGTAAGTCGTCGTTACAAGCCACAAAATAGAAAGATGGCGCATCAGAATCTGATGAACAACTACTTCAACCCTAACTCAGTGTACAACGAAGAGGATTTTAGACATCGCTTCCAGATGAGGCGTCATGTCTTCGAGCATGTACTTCATGATGTCCAACATGTCAATCCATACTTTCGACAAAAAATGGACAGAGCAGGTCGCCTTGGTTTCTCACCGCATCAAAAGGTTATATTGCACTCCGAATGCTAGCCTATGCCTCCCTAGGTGATGTAATAGATGATACTTATGGTATGTCTGAGTCTACATGCCTTAATACTCTTGCTGAATTCTGTTAAACAATTGTTCAACTTTACAAAGAGGAGTACCTCTATCAATCAAATCAAGCAGATCTAGAGCAGCTCATTCGCAAAGCTGAAGATCGTGGCCTTCCAGGCATGATAGGGTCACTAGATTACATGCATTGGCAGTGGAAGAACTCTCCCACCAGATGGCAATGAGGCTTCAACAAACTATCGAGAAAGCCAACAATTGTGTTAAAGGCAATTGCATAATTTGACACATGGATCTGACATGCCTTCTTTGGAGTTCCAAGATCCCAAAATGATATTACAATTCTTGGTCGTTCACCCCTCTTCAATAACTTGACGGAGGGTAAATCACCTCAATTTAACTACTACGTCAAAGGCTGTCAATAGAACATGGGGTGTTACTTGGCAGATGACATCTACCTAAAGTGGGTGACACTTGTCAAAGCAATTGCAAACCCTGCAAATGATGTCGAAAAGTGGTTTACCTTGCACCAAGAGGCATATCGGAAAGATGTTGAGAGAACTTTCGGTATTCTACAAGCACGGTGGAAGATCATTAAGGAACCGGCAAGATGGTGGAGTCAAGGAAATTTGGACTCCATCATGATGTCTTTCATCATATTACACAACATGATTGTGGAGAATGAGCGAGATGAGTATATTGATCGATAGTCTAATGATGACCAAGTGATCCAAATAGGCCAAGAAGGGCTTGTGCAAAAATATATGATGGGCCTAATTTGTCTTTCAATACAAGAACTGGTACTATCTCTTTAAATGAGTACATGATGTGCCATAGGATGATACGTTTGTGGCACAAAAAAGTACCTACAACAGGATCCTGTTGCACATCTTTGGGCCAAAAGAAGATTGAACTAGGCGTTTTAGTTTTATGTTGTTAAAAAGGAAAACTAATTAAAAGGGCATGAAAACTTTGAGTTTTAACAATAAGGACAAAATAAAGGGTAAAGTGAATAGTACCAAAATTGACTTTTTAGTGTAAAATGTGGTTTTTTGTTAAAGTGAACAGTATTATGAGCTTTTCGTTAAAGTTCCCTTTTAAAAATATTGTTTAAGTTTCATGTTGTTAAATGTTTTTTTTATGTTGTATAATTTTTATGTTGTTTAATGTTACTTAATGTTATTTAATGTTGTTTAATATTGTTTAATATTATTTAATTGTTTAATGTTGTTTCATGTTACTTAATGTTGTTAAATGGCTTAGGAAGTTATAGAAAAAAAATAGAGTTAAATTTTTTTTTTAAATTGTTGTAAAAAATAAAATTCAAATATAATGGCTAGTTGACATCAGCAGATAGCCATTGCATTCAAATGCCCCGCCCGGCCCGGGACTGGCTGGGCGATTGGGTTAAGCCAGCTGGTTAGCCATTTTCTCCTTTTTTGGCCCGGTAGGGCCCACAAGCCCTTTGGCTTAGCCCTCGGTTAGAGACAATTTTCGTCTCAATTCGAAGTACAATTCAACAGTTTTTAATCATCACCCGATTGAGTTGCTAGAAAACCAAGTACAATCCCTAGGTTTAGTCTTTCGTCTTCTAAACTAGTTTTGAGGTTCCCTAAGTCAAAATATTTGGTTGGGTCAATTCCTATTCGTTAAGCTTTTGTAACTAAGTCTTGTTAATGATGCAAGTATGTTAAAAAGATGCAGGAGAATTTGATGTAGTACGAGAAAGTGGATTGATGGCGTAATCTACTTTTCGCATCAGTGGTAACCCAAGCAAAATTTTGAAAAGTGACGCCAGATGTATGCGTCCTCAAAACGTACCATTCTACTTCTTTCTTTACAACACATGCTACTAGGTCTCTGTACCTTTCCCAAAACTTGTTTCACTCTAACAGCAAAAACTTGACCAGTGCCACGCTTCTAATGTTTGTCGATAGAGGTGATGTTGGAAGTATGCCCACAAAGCCACTCATTTGATGTAATAACTTTTGGAATACTTATTGTGTTAAACTATAATATGTTTAATAGAGGGCAAAGCTTATTGTTAATCACTATTTATTGTATTATGTGTTTAAGCAATAAGGGAATCCAAGGAATGTATTTAATCTAATCTAAGTGAGTTGGATTAACGAGACCTTTCTCTTATGTTCATTCCTAAAACGTTCCTATCCATAGGATTGCCAATTGGGCATTGACGATTCGCTAAGGTTAGTATGTGTTATGTTAACTCAAGCGTGAGTATGACTAGTCTTAAGTCATTTAGTGTTGGACACTGAGACAAACACATAAGTGCTCGAAAGGTAATTGAGTACTATGAACTACGATCAAAAGAGAGTTCGAACATACATGTCATGTGAGAACTTGTAAGTTGCAATATGCAAAGTAGTCCTTTGACCTGAGGCATCATAGATGTCTAATGGTTAGGTCCTTGATCTTTGATTAAGTCAAAGGCATTCCATCAAGAGTGTCCACAACATTGTTAGGGTCAAGCTATCTAGTCATGTAGACATATGAATGCACAACAAGGGATCTCTAACCTTCCATGGTGGAAGGAGAATACTCTGAGATATGATTCGAGAGTCTTTGGCCAAAGCATACGAATATGACTTAGGAAGTTTGTTCCAAATCATATTCAAATGAATCATATAGAGAAGTATCACATTGGATAGTAGACATGAAACAAACTATCACTTAAACAATGTGATCAAGAGTATTGTATTAGAGAAGGACCGTATTGCGTTGTATTGATCTTTTACAGAAGAAAGTACTGCAGTGTCATTCCCAAATAGTAATATGTCATATACATATAACACTAGGAATGCAACTGCATCCCCAATGACCTTTTGATAAACACAATTGTCGTTTTCATTTTGAGTAAAACCAAACGTTTTGATTTCAGTGTCAAAACGAATATTCCAGCTCCTTGAGGCTTGCTTAAGTCCATAAATAGACCTCTAAAGCTTGCATACCTTAGTTTTTTCATACTTGGACACGAAACCTTCGAGTTGAGTCATATAGAGCTCTTCCTCTAGGTAGCCGTTCAGAAAGGCCGTCTTTACGTCCATTTGCCATATCTCATAATCATGGTATGCAGCTATAGCAAGCAGAATCTGAATGGACTTAATCATAGCTACAAGAGAGAAGGTTTCTTCATAGTCAATCCCTTCTTGTTGCCTGTAACCCTTGGCTACTCGTCTAGCCTTATAAGTCTTCATGTTCCCATCAGCACCTATCTTTCTCTTAAAGACCCATTTGTTTCCAATAGGTACTATACTTTCTGGAGGGTCTACTAGAGTCCAGACCTGATTTTGATACATGGAATCCATCTCAGATTTCATGGCCTCTTGCCATCTCTTTGAATCAATGTCAGGCATTGCTTCAGTGTAGTCTCTAGGGTCCTCCTTTGTGTCATTGTCACTTAGGAGGTGCAATTCCCCAAAGTCATTATCCAAGCCATACCTCTCAGGTGGCTTGCTGACCCGTTCAGATCTACGTGGAGTTAGGGGTTCAAGAATAGGGTTGTCAACTTGTCGAGTGCTTGCTTGTGGTTCATCATTAATCTCATTAATCTCCATCGTTTTACTTGTAGTTCATTTGAGAACAAATTCGTCCTCTAGAAACTTAGCAGTTCTGGCGACAAAGACTTTCTGGTCGTCAGGATGGTAGAACTCATATCCCATAGTTTCTCTAGGATATCCTACAAAATAGCATCTGACTGATTTCACTTTGAGCTTAGTAGCTTCAAGCTTCTTGACATATGCTTCACAACCCCAAATCTTAATATGATTAAGACTTGGCTTTTTCCCATGCCATATCTCATAGGGCGTTTGTGAAACTGACTTGGAAGGTACTATATTAAGCAAGTAAGCTGTTGTATATAGAGCGTATCCCCATAATGTTACTGGTAGATCGGCGGAACTCATCATAGAACGAACCATGTTCATCAAGGTTCGGTTTCTCCTTTCAGAAACTCCATTAAGTTGTGGAGTTCCCGTTGGAGTCCACTGTGATATTATTCCACACTTTTGAGATAATCTAGGAACTCGTTACTTAGATACTCTCCCCCTCGATCTGATCTTAGGATCTTTATCTGCTTCCCAGTTTGCTTCTCAACTTTATTCTTAAATTCTTTGAACTTTTCAAAGGATTCTGACTTGTACTTCATAAGATACACATAGCTAAACCAAGAGTGATCGTCGGTGAATATGATATAGTAGGAGAAGCCTCCTCTTGACGTAGTAGACATAGGTCCACATACATCAGTGTGGATTAACCCTAAAATCTCAGTGGCACGCTCTCCCTTCCCAGTGAATGGAGATTTGGTCATCTTCCATTTCAAACAACATTCACAAGTACCCATTTGGTCATTACCTAATGGGCGGAAATATCCGTTTTTCGACATCTTGCGAATCTTATCAAGGTTCACAAGTCCAAGTTTAAGATGCCACATCTTCTCTTGGTTAACTTCTTCTCTAGCCCTTTTAGGGTTTGAGGTATTCCTGCTTTCAATACAGTGCATCCCACTACTTGTCTCTAGGTGAAAAAGTCCCTCTATCAAATTACCATAAGAGATAATACAACTGTTCAAGGATAAAGTGCAACTCATTTTGTCAAACAATACTGAGTGCCCATCTCGTAAAAGCATAGAGATGGAAATCAAATTCTTTATACATGAAGGAAAATATAAACAATTTTTAAGTTCCAAGACTTCCTCAGAGGGTAGTTTAAGCATGTAGGTGCCTATTACTTTTGCAGAGATTTTAGTGCCGTTCCCAACTCGCACAATCATTTCCCCATTGCGCAGTGTTCTGCTCTCCGTTAGTCCCTGCAACGAATTGCAAATATGTTGACTAGTGCCTGAATCAAATATCCAGGAATTGGAGCTTACTGTAAAAGCACTTTCTATGACAGAAATAGTCCCTTCAAAAGTTCTTGTCATAAGGCTCGCAATGCGCACCCTGTATTTCTTCTTCCAACGTTCATCCTTTCCACAATGAAAACATGTTCCTTTGGATTTTCTTGCCTTCTTCTTATGCAACCTTTTCCTTGTGATTGCATTCTCACTCCCACTGTCCTTTTTGAAACTTTGTTCAAACTCACAGCACATGTCAATCATCTCGTTAAAAGCATGATTGAATCTATTCACTTTATAGTTTACTATAAACTTAGTGAAATCATCCGAGAGAGATGCAAGGAAAAAGTCTTGGGCCATTTTCCCATCAATGGAAGTTCCTAAACTTTCAAGATCTTGAAAGATCCTTTCCATCTTTTGTCCATGTTTTTGGACCGATGTCCCCTTTGCCATTTTGGCATTCAATAGATTACAAACATTTGAGAATCGTACATTACTTGTCTCAATGTCATGCATCTTATGCAAACTATCAACCATGGCACTAGAAATGTCCATGTGCTCATGTAGCTTCTTAAGCTCCTCACTAAGTGAAGTGAGGATTAAGCATTTGGCTTGTAATTCATCCTCATAGTGTCTAGTATAATTTTAACACTCCTCCTTTGAAGCTAGTTTCGTAGGAGGTACATAAGGAGGGGATTGCTTGAGCACATATGATATGTCATTCATCTTTGAGACATTCTCAATGTGATGATACTAAGCAAGGAAATGTTGGCCCATTAGGCCCCTTTTGTCAAGTATAATGGTAGGTGTAATTTTAGGCATGTCGTTAACTACATAACATAACAGAAATCGTATTAGATTGTTGATTTTAAAACTACTTGATTGGGTCTTAAATCAAATAGTATCACCCACTATTTTTGGAAAATTCCACATCCCTCAATGGAATCCGAGAGTTATGTTGAACTCTTAGCGGGGTATGGGAGGCTCACCATTACCAAGCCCACCTCACAATGATATGATGTTATTTAGCAAAAAATAATGATGAGAGAATAACGCTTTAGTCATTTACAACTCTTGTAATTACCCATCTAGTTTGGCCTCTAGAGAATGATGCCTCACAATGATATGATGTCGGCACCATTGCACTTAGTTAAGTTATTCCCACCATGCTAGTTTGTGTAGGGGTTCAAGAATAGCCTCATAATGATATGATGTTGGTCATCCTTGTTGCCTACCTTACCACATCATGTATGTTCATATGGACTCCTCCTTTAGGTAAGCACATACTTTGAACTTCCCCATGATAGGGTGAAGCCGGTGTATGAGTCACAAATGATTGGAGCCCACCACGGTGGAAGGCCTACGAAGAGATGTTCAAAGCATCTCTCGTTTATCAACTTAATATTTGTTTTGTTGAGGGAGTAGTGTTGGGCTACATCAATTTCATTTTAATCTTATTAAAAGGACTTGGGATGATTATGAACCGTTTGAATTTGATCCAACACAAGCCTTGTGTTGGACCTTGGGTCTAAGGTAGGTAGTTTTTTATTTTAGTTACGCATTTAATCTAATTAAACCGTCATTTCCTATTGGGCGTTGGACCCAACTATTCCAATTTGCATACAAATAAACTAAAAGGAATACATGAAATAAAGAGAAGGGCTTATGCCCTTTTACAACACATTGGAATGACTTATGTCCTTTTACAACACATTTGAATTAATCAAATTACATTCAAATCTAAGCTATTTAACCCAAACATTCATAATGTAAAGCGGCCAATCACATAGCTCAATTATCGAGGCATTTGGTTCATAATCACCCTTTTTCTTAATCAATCACATTAACTAAGAAAGCAACTTAAACAATTGGTTTTCGGATTCATAGAATTGATTTAAATGGAACTAAATGAAATGAAAATCCAATTCTCATTAAAGAGACAAAACGATTTTGTTCTCATCACAATTTGGGCCGAAAAAGTAATGACTACAACTATTGGGCTACAATGCTAAAACATAAACTTTTGGGGTCACTTTGTAAGAACACAAGAGTCCACAACTTCATGTAATTACAACTAGAACCCAAAAATTTCAACAATCACAAAAACTTCATTAAAGGAGCAAAACAATTTGTCCTTTAGTGATTTTGGGCCTTTACGTAAAAACATAAACTTTCTGGTCAAAGTGCAAATACACAAAAGTATCAAAACTTTATGTAATTGCATAAAAGTCTCAAAAGTACCCTACTTATTAGGGTGGCCAGTTTTGAGGGAAGAAAAGAGGTGTAGGTTTTGGTGAAAATTCAAAATTTAAATAAAGTGTTGAAAAAGTAAAAGGTATGGGTTGAAAAGTTGATAGGTATGGTTGAAAAGGTTTATTGGTATTATTGTAAGAGATAGGGAAGGTGTAGCTGTTAAAAACAATAAAACACAAATCATCCATCACCAATCAATAACAAACCAAAACTTTATGAAAAACATCAAACACTTTGAATCAAAACACCAACCTTTTAGTTCTTGGTAAGAACATCAAGAACATTGAAGAACACACATGAAAACTCATAAAAGCTCCATGAATGTTTTCACTCAATAAAAATCAAATTTTCACTACTCAAAAGAGGGTTAACATCCTAGGGCACTTAGGGGTTCCAAAAGTCACTTGAAAACATTTTTAACAAGACAAACATGAACCCAAAAATCCACCATTTGGATTTGGCCGAATTTCCCCACATACATGGCACCAAATTTTAGTTCCAATATTCATGCTTAAATGAACTACATCTACAACATTTGAGATGCTAAATTTTCAAGCAAAATTTATATTCAAAAGCAAGAACAAAGCTTGTAACATTTACAACATTTAAATCATAAATCATGAAAAACACAAAACCCAAAAGGATTCACCATACTCTAGACCTAGGCTCTTGATACCACTTGAAGGAAAAATTTTGTCCTAACTAAGAACATGTGAGAACATTTGAATACATATGCAAACTAATAACACTTTAAAGTAGGCATGCATTCAAAAACAATTCTAAAACCCATGACTTTCAAAGCTTAGAGAATGGTGAACCATAAGACTCTTTAACAACATTAAAGAGAATGAAGGATTTGAGATTCATTACCCTTGAAGCTCATCCTTGTTTACACAAGGGATTCACCCAAGTGGAGGGCCTTCAAGTCACCTCCTAGCTCCTTGGATCTTCCTTGTGATTTTCTTCTTTGTTGATGCTCCTTTGCTCCTTGAGGATGTGAGGAAAGGATCTCCAAGAACACCAAAGATTTGGTGTCTCTAAGTCTCCACACCAAGGATGTAGTGTGAAGAGAAGATGGATGACTTAGAGAGTTTTTGATGCTAGTGAAAAACCCCCTAAGTGGTCGGCCTCTATGGAGAAAAAGAGAGAAAATGTTTCTCTTCTTTGCCTCTAGAAAAAACCCTTGTGAGAGAATGGCTATAAAGTTGCCTTTATACCACCTCACATGTGAGTGGCAAACTTGCAATTAACCCAAGTTTTGTTACCACTCACCCTAGGCCGGTTTTGGCTTTTTTTTTTTGTTTAATTTCCATTTAGTTTTAGTTGTCACACAACCTAAACTCAATGGGCCTTGTGGACCAAAAACCCTTTTGGGCCCCGAAACCCAAAACCAACTTAAAAGCCCAATACGAACCTTTTGTATAATTAATTAACTAATTAATTAATCTTGACCATTCCCAATTAAACCATTTAATTGCTTATCCATCTCTTTTATATCTTCACATTCATCCTTACTCGGTGTACGATCCATTAGGTTCCATTTAGCGAGGCAGTGGGCGATTGTTACTCTTAACGATCGATTGTGAATTGAAACTACATTTCAATTCTCCCTTTGATGAAGATTAATGTTTGCTAATCCTCAGGGCTTCCACAAACCATGAGTGACACCTAGCAGTATGTCATGGCTACCCAAGCTAAGTAGAAGTGGTTGGAGAACCTATCCAGTTACAACTACAACGCAATACGGTCCTTCTCTAATACAATACTCTTGATCACATTGTTTACGTGATAATTTGTTTCATGTCTACTATCCAATGTGATACTTCTCTATATGATTCATTTGAATATGATTTGGAACAAACTTCCTAAGTCATATTCGTATGCTTTGGCCAAAGACTCTCGAATCATATCTCAGAGTATTCTCCTTCCACCATGGAAGGTTAGAGATCCCTTATTGTGCATTCATATGCCTACATGACTAGATAGCTTGACCCCAACATTGTCGTGGACACTCTCGATGGAATGCCTTTGACATAATCAAAGATCAAGAACCTAACCATTAGATATCTATGATGCCTCAGGTCAAAGGACTACTTTGCATATTGCAACTTACGAGTTCTCACATGACATGTATGTTCGAACTCTCTTTTGATCGTAGTTCAGTGTACTCAATTACCTTTTGAGCACTTATGTGTTTGTCTCAGTGTCCAACACTAAATGACTTGAGACTAGTCATACTCACGCTTGAGTTAACATAACACATACTAACCTTAGCAGATCGTCAATGCCCAATTGCCAATCCTATGGCTAGGAACGTTTTAGGAATGAACATAACAAAAAGGTCTCGTTAATCCAACTCACTTAGATCACTTCTCTCTTAGATTAAATACATTCCTTGGATTCCCTTATTGCTTAAACACATAATACAATAAATAGTGATTAACAATAAGCTTTGCCCTCTATTAAACATATTATAGTTTAACACAATAAGTATTCCAAAAGCTATTACATCAAATGAGTGGCTTTGTGGGCATACTTCCAACAGTTTGTACGACAAGTCTAGCACCTACTTGGATCCAAGGCGAGAATGCGGTGCTGATGTGAACAACACGTGAAAGACTAGCCTGGCCTAGGCTGAGCACTAACACCTGGGTGTAGCAATGATGAGCAGACTATATGAATATAAGCATGCCATAACCATTCAATAATTGAAATCAACATACTATCATTCATAGCCATAAACATAATTATGACATCAATAATCATACCATACATGAGCATCCCCGTAGAATGTAGAATATTTCATAAGTTCCATCATTTCGCTAGTTCTTAAAAACTTTAGTCAAATCCAGGTGTACGTAAGGAAATTCTTTTTCAATTTCATAAATGGAAACTATCAATCATATATATATATATATATATATATATTCTATATAAACAAAAAGACCCACTCACTTGGAGTCCGCGCTACAATTCCTTAGCACGAATATTGAGGTGTCACCAATTATCATCACCTAAAATAAATATCAAATCACATCTCAGAAATATTATCACTAGAACACATAACTTATGTAAAACGCATCCCTAATGACATTCTAGAATGATTTGAAACCCATCAACCAAAAGTCAACCGTCGGTTAAAGGTCAACGGTAAGGTCTACAAACCTACGCAACTCGATCCGAAAGATTTGCACCTCAGATTTCCAATCCGTAACTTCCAGAGATACACTTTATGCTTCTAAAACAACATACTAAAATCTTACCATGATTTGACGGTTGGATCTCCGCCAATCACAATTTAAGTGGCGGTCAACACTTTAATTTATGAATTTACAACTCAAATTTGGGAAGATCTGCACGCCGGATTCCCAATCCCTCAATTTCTATGGTCCTCAAATATTATGTACTATAATGTATTAAGGTTTGGTGACGATCCAATGGTCGGATCGTTAATTCATATAAGGACATTATGGCGGCCAACTAGGTGGTCAACTACAAAACTATATTAAACATCGTAATTTTACTAAACAGATGTCAAATATGGAATCGAGGCATGAAAATTAGCCTAGGAAAGTCATGTGGGGTCTCGTTCCATGCGCCGCCGCACGCGGTGGCCGTCTACCCCTGACTCACCGAAAAATTCTACTATTTCTAAAAATTACCAAACTTTACAGGAATTAAGATCTCAATGAGAGAAACAACTTTCATACTTATGGACAAGGCCAATTCGGTTGAGAAACACCTTAAATCCCCTTCGATTAGTCGGAAACCCTAGAATGGGTGAGCTTCCATTCTCCTTCCTCGGTGTTCCAACGACCCTACAACTAGTTGGGCCTTGTTCCTAGGTCTAAGGGGAGTTAATTGAGGGTGGTAGTGGGTGGTGAAACTCGCCAGAACAGCGAATCGTCGTCAAGGACCTCCGGGTTCTCTGGTGAAGTTCTACACGAAAATGGACCTAAAACTGTTCGATCTTGGGCGAGAATGGTAGAGATGAGGTGGTGGAAGAAGTTGTAGGTTTTGGATATGGATGAATTTCCTGAAAAATGGTGGAGGACCGCTGGAAATCAACCGAGTCGAAACTTGGTTTGTGGTAGTCACGGGTTGGGGAAAGCCGAGAGCTTGTCTCTCTCATACCCTAATTGGCTGTCCCTTCTTTTGTCTGAATGGTCCCTATTTTCTTTCCTTGAAACTGATTAGGCTTCTTTCCCACAAGGTGGGAGATCAAATAATTTATAATCTAAAATGTAAGTATCCAATTTCAAATGTCTGTCACTATACCGTTATAATTCGGATTTGCAAACGGCTTTAGCCTATGTGTTCGTACCAACGAGTACTGCACAAATACGCTAAAATAATAAGTCATATGTTTCTCTCGACGATGGTCAACGGAAGTCAAAGTTATTGCCTCTAGGGGCATTTTCATCAATTCCTTCAATTAAAATAAATAAAAACGTAAATTTAGGGATGGGTTGTCACACCGGATCAGTTGGAGATGGCCTAAGTGGTTGTGTGTGTTGTCTGGTCAATCCCTTAAACATTTGTTAAATAATGGATTAATTCAGGTTTAGCCGCGAGCAATCCGTTAAACTAAAAGTCACTATTCATTTTAACTCCAAATTCCGTTCTCCTTGCTCTAACCCATTCGTATCGACGAGCATTACAAAAATATGTTAAAAGAATAATTCATACGTGTCACAAGAATGAAAATCAATGCAAATTCAACATTTACCCTTCTAGAAGGATTTTGGTCATTTTACATTTATGAGGACAAAAGTAAAGGAAAAATTAGGGACGTGTTGCAATATTAAACATTTGATATTTTGTAGTAATATACAACAGAACTTTGATAATTTAATACCCGATAAATAAATGACTCAGTTAAATAATATTTTTGATAGGTTGACTTGGGGATAATGTGCTAAATTAATAATTCGCTATATTATATAAAATTCTTATGGATCCCACGTAATATATAAAATAATAGTTTTCTCATTTCTTTACACCTTTGAGTTCAAATGCTAATGTTGTATGTATGATGTGTTGTGTTACTATGGCATTTGATTATTTAAATAGAGTTTTTACTTGGTTAAATGCTCATAAAATAAAATAATGTATTACGTTGAACAATGTACAATCTATTTCTAAAATGATAGGTAGATTCATGAAGTTTTTTTTTTTTCCTATGGTAGATTCATGAAGTTTACTTGGTTAAACAAACATATAGGATTATTAGTTTCGTAAAATGAGAAACTAAATACGATATACAATATTTAAGAAATAAGGAATACTTCGGTAAATTAATAATTTATTAAATAACCGTTAAATTATTACCCTAGATTAATAGATTTTCCTTGGTCCCAAGGCTATTAGTTTGTAGAGGTTTGTTTTGAAAGTAACATCTATGCATGTAGATATAAACTTGTAGTGCTTAATGGAGTTATTATAGTGGTATTGTTGAATAAAAATGAACTTACGAATTCAGATGTTAATATTTAGTAATTTTGTATGAAATTTGTTATTTGATGAGAGATTTACTACTTGTTTGAAAGTGCTTTTAAAATAACCGATAACGATTTTGGTGAAAGTGTACTTGGGTTTCAAAAGCACTTTAAGTGCTCCTTGCATGAAGCATTTTAAGTGCTTTTCCAGGATTCACTTGCATTTTTACTAAGGATTAGTTCCAAAAGCACTTTCAGTTATTTTAAAAGCACTTCCAAACGAGCCCTTATTTAGCAAAATAAGAGAAAACAAAACAAAACAGGGATAAGGTCTAATAAAGCATATATTGTTCTTAATGGGTGCAAATGGGTCAGGTCGAGTCGGGTAACATGTTAAGATAATTAGGGTGTGATGGCATATCTATTAGAATAATGGGTTTGACGTGACTATGACAAAAACGAGAATATCTTAACATATGGTACCCAACGAGAATATTTATAAAGTGAAATTACTAGCAGCCATAATAATATGGTATCGAATTTGCCATTAACAAGAGTCGAATTTAAATTGTAGTACTAAATGATATGATTTTTAGTACATGAGCAAATGGGTTAAAATACTTGTAAGAGTACAAGCTCATTGTAGTATAATCGCTCATGTAACGTCGTTTTCCACAATGATTGAATGAATAATTGTAATTAAACTAACCATTAATTAATAATTTAAAAACAGGTTTTAGCAAAGATTTGAGATTCTGAAATTTAAAGACTAAAATTTATAGTAAACTAATCTTAAAGTTGGGGAAAAACAGTAGCAAAGCAAGAAAATGTTTTTGGAATAAAACAATTATGGGAAAGGCTAGGGTTTAGTCGTCACCATTAACAATTACTTATGAATTTCAAACTACATGCTTTGAAGGTTAGGTTTTCCTAATACATATTTTCCTCGTGATGTTCAAGTGAAAACGTATATCTAAGATGTAATCCGTCTGTGATGTTCAGGTCAAATATAAACATGCAAGATTCATTAAGCTTTGTGAAAAACCCTTTGAAAAACCATGCAACCAAGTGTGATGTTCGTCTTAGGTGAACTTACAATTACTAATCACAAGAATGCCTTCTCAATTTCAAGGTGATGTTCCAATAGAAATTGTCTCAAACTACTTGTCTAATTACCCTAACGGTAGCAAGCACTAAGAGAATTAGATAGTTTAAACTCGGTGATAATAATTCAAAGCAAGCATGCATGCATCCATTCATAAACAAATTAATAAAATCACATATTCATGCTAAGGCTCATGGTCTCGCCCTAGCAAAAGGAATTAATTATGCATACTCATAATTAAAGTAAAAGAAAATATCATTAAGTAGAAAAAAAAAGATTGAAAACACCTTGTAGGTAAAAAGTTTGAAGTTCGCCGAAACTTCGCCAAGTTCTCTCAAAGTCACATAGAGAACCCAAATGAATGGCTCCTTTCTTTATAATACTACAAAATAAAATCCTTCATAGAAAAAGGTCTTATAAAAATTGAGAAACAAAATAATAAAAGGATAACTTAAAATCATAATACAAATCAAGGTAGGAAATCCGTCCAGCAAAGAAATCCTCACGTTTCTGGACATTCAGGGCTCCAAATGAGGCCCAAAACAACTTATATTAAAGCTTGGGCATTTCTGAGGTGTGGATGATGCAAAAAAAGATCTAACGGCTGAGAAGGGACGAGTTCACGAGTAGAATCGATTTGTTGTGACCCAGTGCACTTAGAAAATTCTAAATTTTTTTATTTAGTTGGTATCTTTTGACTGAGAGAGGGAAACAAGAAGCAAGTGGGAAAGAGGGGTTACCCATTGTGTGCATTGAAGAGGGAAAGAGAAAGGAAGATAGGCAGAGAGAGCTGGCATAAGGGAACAGATTTGAGGTGAATTGAAGCTGGGTTGTGGCTGCGATCAGGTAACCCCACAACTTTTTTATTTTGTTCAATGGATATGTTTTAGACGGCGAAGGATAGGTATATTAAGGTTGTCTCTGAGGGGAAAAATGGGCAGAGAGGGAGGTGTTGAACAGTGTGTGCGAGCACTTGATTTATGATAGGAGCATATTTATGCTACTTAGTTAGCTTGTTTTCTTGCACTTATGTAGTTAGTTATTGTTTATTATAGTGATTTAAGCCATTTTCGTGTATTTGTAGGTTCAAATGGCAAGTGAAGCAAGAAAGTGCATTTTGGTGCATTTTAGAGCTAAATTGAGCTTAAATGGAGTACATGCATATGGAGCACCATGGATGGACGAATTTGGAGCTAAAATGAGCTATGGAGTGAATGAAGATGTGAAGAATGGAATTCAAGGCGAATGACGAATGAAGAGTCAAAAGTGGAAACCGAAGTTTCTAAGTTTGGAAGTTTCTAATTCCGAAGGTTTCCATTCTTGAAGAGTTTCTATTCTTGGAATGGAGATGTCCTAATCTTGTCTAGAAGGCCATTCTTGGGCCTATGTCAATGCCGCACCATACTAGCCATTTTCCCTCTTGGATTTGGGTTAATTGGACCCAAAACCCTCTCCCTTAGGGAATTACAAAATCTGCCGCACCTAGGGCCTTCTAGAACCACTTTCCCTTGCCTTGCAAGGCATTCTTGGGCCTTGTCATCTCAGCCACGCCCTAAACCCTTCTAGAAACAAGGCTTGCTGCACCCTAAACCCTAGCCCACCTTGTGCTGCACAAAACCTTCTAGAATCTCATTTTGCCTTGCTTTGCAAGGCATTTTCCTACCCTATGCCGCACCCTAGGGTTTAATTTCTGCAAAGCCCAAGCCTCATTCTCCTACCCTAGGGTTTGTGGTGCCTATATATATGCTTCTTAATTGTTGCCGCACCATTCATCACCCCCCCCCCCCCCATTCAGAAATTCGCCAAAATTCCTTCACACCCCTTTGCCGCAACCTACAACCACCATTCTCCATATTTTCCATCCTTGCCGCAACCCACCATCCATACCACCATTCATCCACCTTTGCCGCACCTTACAGCCACCATACCCACCTTGTGCGCCATCTTTGGAGGATAGGAAAAGTGCTCCGTGCAACCCAAAAGGGAGGAGAAGGCTCACGCATGCAATCTGCCACCATTGGGGAGTTTCAGAGTTCTTTCTTCCTTCGTTTCGTTTCTATGTTTAATTTAATTCGTTGTTCAATTATGTTAAACATGTGGAACTAATTTCTTTTTAGTTAGAGGCGAATTTGAAGCCATGAACATATGTTGGTTATGATTTGATTTACTCCAGTTATGAATTCATGAACTTTGGATGTGGTTTACTTATCTGTTTTGATTAAGAACTTGTTTATGTATGTTGATTGAGAGTGCACGCTTAATTTGCATGCTTAAACTTGATGCTAGGATATAAGGAAATTTCACCTAATCGTTATTAACTTATATTCATGAGTAGTAAAGATCGCTAGTCACGATTGTGTTTAGTAAATCCTAGGTGGGATTAACATGCGTATTCCATGGTTATGAATGCCTAGTCGATGTTTATGATTTCCATTGAACTTAATGATCTTTGATATGTCTCTCTATCATGCATATTCCATAGTTAGGGAACTTGATAAGAATAATTTGGTTGTGATGCGTATTCCGTCCAATTCAATGAATCTAGGGAAATCTGAAAGTTAATTTAAGCGGACCTAATTAACTTGGAGCATTGTCATTCATTCGTTTGTTGAAATCATAACTGGGAATCAAGTTATATGCATATGTTCATGTGTGGATAAGGAACCCTCTAACTAGTTTCTCCATCCATTCAATTCATCAAAATTTGTTTAGAATCTGTTTTGTTTACAAAGTTTTGTTTTAAATTCAATTTCGTCAAAACCAATCCCCCATTTATTTTAAAGTGTTAGATTAGTTAGAATTACATTTAGTTTGTGTTTTTAAGAGTCTTGAGTCAAGTTAGAACCTATTTTCGTCCAAAATTGTGTTTGTGCTCAAAACTGCCCAGAAAGTGATTCTAAGGCAGTTTTGAGTGTTCTTGTGCTGTTTTGAGTCTTTAGGTTTGTTTAGGTATTTTAAACTCTAGTTTTGCATTCTTTGAGTCTAGTTTAGTGTTTTAAACTTTGTTTTTACGTTTTTGAGTCAATTTCACATTGATTAGCATCCCTAGTTAATCCCCGGTTAGAACGATCCCTATTTGCTCTTATACTACAATTGTCATCCATAGGGTTTAATTTGTGTGTCAAGTTAATTTTCACATCAATTTATTGCAGAATGAAGTTGTGCTTGGATTGGAGTTAACACGGTTGGTTCATCCATAACCTCAGAAGAAACCCATATATTAAAGGTGAGTCTTTGAATAATTCCAAAACCTATGTTATAATCCATTTCCATTCCAATGTGGTTTTTAAAGTTTGAGATTTGAAGCTATAATGGTGGGTGGTTAGCAGTGGATTTGGTTGAAATCGTGAACTTGGATTTTAGATATATAGCTGTAAAAGTTGGGTTGGGTTATGATAAGTTGTGTTGTACTTGTGTAACTTTGTTGCAGGTAGGCATTAAAGTATAATTTGATGAGGGATGAGTTAGAAGTAGAAGAAATTGTTATCGAAAGAGAGGATGTGGATGCAAGGGATGAATTAGGTGCAAGGAGAGCTTATCTTCTTTTGTTCAATCACAAATTGTCTTATGTGGATCACCAAATAGAGACCGATGGTGCGGATGTTTTTAAGTTGTTAACTTTTTGTCGACCTTTGTGTTTGTGGCACACATGAATAAATTTAGTTATTCTCATAGTACTTATTGTCAAGAACGCGTTAGCACAAATTAGAGTTTTAATGAAGATGTGCTTGTTTTAAGTTGAATGACAAAAGAGTAATTTTCAGAAACTAGGAAAATTAAAAATGGAAGCTTCCCATACCCCATGAGCACACGCATAGCAGCTTGCTGCTGTTGTTCCTCTTCCATTTTTTTCCATCTCTCTCTCTCCATCTTTGAAAAGTTCTTCATAGGGCATTCTTCAGTTTGACACCATACCCACACGTTGAAACCAAGCTTGCACATTTTTCACCCATTTTGGCCAATCTCGCCGAAGTTGGGTCTCGACCTAAGAGGGAAAAATACTTTTCCCTTCATTAGCTTCCAGAATGTGTGAGTAAATATTCCTAATTTCAAGTTTCAAATGAGTTTGAGATTCAGTATTTTAACTCGAATTTTTAGGGTTCTTGTTAAAGATTCATGATGGCGAGGTTGAATGATATGAACCCTATGACTATATTAAGCCTATGTATATAACATCGACTCAAGGAAATGGCACATTGCCATATAACCTGAAATGAAAATAGGAACCTACAAAGCTAGGTAGCAAGGTGACTACAATCCAATCTTGATAAGCTAGAAGGGGTAACTAATTTGATGCAGCTCATATACAAGCGTATTCGCTTCTAAAGATTTTCAGTTCGCGATCACTATCGCCTCGATCCTAGACTCCTCGAGTTTATGTTGCCTCACATTAGACAAGGGAAGATTATTTATCTGGAAGACATAGTTGAAGGCATTGACATACACATAACCAGAAGAGTATGATAAGATGTATGACATATCGTAAAACTTGTAACCTTTGAAAGGTAAAGACAATCCACAGAGGTCTAACAACTCTCTGCAAAGAATATGATAAATGCCTTTAAAGGTAGAATTCATTAAATCGACCCGTAAAACATGTATTGTTATGATTCCTTTAAGAGAAATTTTATTTGAACTCATGTAACCTCTTTCTACACCCAACTTACTATCTACACCCATATTATTTTTAATGAAACTATCAATATCTCTTTAAACCCAAATTTACTACCTAAACTACCCTCACAAACCCAATTTAATATGTAAATTTATCTTCACACCCATTTAGAAAATATATAAAAACCCAAAATCAGAATTCTCCAAATTGTTAAAAGCATAAAAGAGAGCAGTCAAATGAATGATGTTTAATTCATTGATCAGAATATAATGTCCATACATGTTTGGAGTCATGTTTGATGAATTGATCAAACAAGCAATCTAGAATTGGGAAGTTATGTGAGCAGACAAGATTAGTTGAAGTAGTTAAATCATATGTTGCAGTCCTTTTGTGCTTATCTAAGATTGAAATGTTAAATCAATATGCAATTTCTCATACAATGGAAATCAAGTTGGGTTTTAAGTTGAGTTTCCATTGTTCTTACCTCATTGCTGCTTCATAAACAAGAATTATTCAAACCCACCCATAGCCACAGTAATTACACTCTCCTTGACGAATTACAAAACTCAAAATCATTTTATGAATACATGCACATAATAGTAATAATGATTATATAAATAAAGAAAACATATAAAATGGGTTCTTTTGTCTCGTTTTCAATGTTTATTAGGCCCAAATGCTTAAGCTAGTGTTAGGGCTAGTCTCATGAATTCGTCTAGACAATAATTGTTGTCAAGTGACATTTCCATGAATATATCCATTGTGATTGCCTGCACAATTCATGTTCCCTCTTACCAGAAGAGAGAAGGCTCTTTAACTAGCTGGTGAATCCATACATTAATCTAATAAGATGATTAACTCACCATCAAGTTAATCTAATAGAGGTTCTAGAAGAAAAAGAGCCTTTCAATAATGGCAAAGCGTCTAGAAAAAAAAGTCATGAACAAGAAGCAAATATTGGTTGAGTGAAATGACGTGTTTACTCAACCTTTGTCACTTCTACTTAGACAGGTTCTCTTGTTCCAGTCATCCTTCTTTGTTGACCATTGGGATTGCTTAGGCAAAAGAGGAAGAATTCAAGGTCAATAAACATCGGTTCTTGTGGGTGTTTACAGTAGACACCATGTGGTTGCTTCAAAAGATTAAACCTTAATGGGAAGTAGCAATTTTAGTACTGGAAAAATAGGTTGGTGAAGAAAGGTTGAAAGTACATAGTAGACTTGTGTCACATCCCGACTAGGGCTCGACCACATCCCGGGCTCGACTCCGCCGTAGCACGATATTGGCCGCTTTGGGCCCCTTCCACACCCTTATGGTTTTGTTTCTGGGAACTCAAACGAGAACTTCCCAGTGGGTCACCCATCCTAGGATTGCTCTCGCGTGAACTCGCTTAACTTCGGAGTTCCGATGAACTCCAAAACCAGTGAGCTCCCAAAAGGCCTTGTGCTAATTGGAGGTGGGAATGTACATTTAAGGCTTATATGATGCTCACCCATGGGCGATGTGGGATCTTACAATTAGTCTGAACAAGCTACCCGGACCTTAGTAAACGTGTTGCCTTTTGTTTGTCCCACAAGTAGTATGGTTGTAACATACTATTACTTTTTTTAGTTGTTTGTAACTACGGTTACAATTTGGGTTTAGATATGGTATCATTGGGGTTGACATATAAAGATTTTTCACTCGGTACGTGATTGGTAGACATTTACCCTTGTTAGAGTTATGTGTAACTGTGGTTGCACTCCTGATTATGAGCATGGCATCGTTCGAGAAATAGTATAAACATTTATGCGCAATATGTAGTTTACAGAAGAGTATAGTGAACAGGTATTTGAATGATCGCATTGTGACAAGGAAAATTTTATGATATTGATGATGTTGCCTGAGAAAGTAATGCTTAAGCATGATCGAGGCTTTGTTTAGGTGATGTAGGTTTATTTCCCAATGAGAGGCAATATGGTAATATTGCACCCTCAGGAATCCCTTGCTTGTTTGTCGAGACGACAGTGAGTTATAGGTATTGCGGGCTGCAGACTGTAATATCAATAACTTATTGTTGGGATCATTAAGCAAGTGGGCAACTAGGTCCATTTTCGAGAGCATAGATGAAATCTTTCTATGTTCGGTCTTTGATTTTAGTACAATTACTTTAATTTTACATTATTACTTTTATATGCATATTTTGACATTTTTTTTTTTTTTTTTTTTTTTTTTTTTTTTTTTTTTTTTTTACATATCTATTTTTGACTTGATGTTTTTGTAAAGGATTTTATATTGAAGAATTGTACTAAAGGAGAAGGAAGTATGAGCTTGGAAGCATGAAAGAGGAATAATTGCAATCCGATCGTGACGAAATGACATTCTCTTTTATGAAACCGCTCTAACTTGATATCTCCTTCACGTAGTTATTTTTCTATTGTCCTTAAATTTGTAACAACCCATCCTTAAATTTATGTTTTTATTTATTCTAATTGAGTGAATTGACGGAAATGCCCCAAGGGGCAAAACGTAATTTATCGAGGACGTATTTGATTCTTGTATATTCTATCATGTTTCTTGACATATTTGGATAGAGCTCGACCTCACGAATGCGTAGGCACAAACCGTTCGTGAAACGAAATTATAATGCAAGAGTTATTAACGTTTAAAGTTAAGGACAAAATGGTAATTTAATTGTTAATCTGGAAAGCCCCAGATTTATGGGAGATTTGATCAGGAGCCACGTGGGTGGCTGAGATGAAAAGAAAAGAAGGGAAAGGAGGAAAATGAGGGAAAGGAGAGAAGGGAAGAGACCAATCAAAAACAGAAAAAATGAGAGGAAAGAAGAGAGGAAGAAAAGGGGAAATGGGCTAACCCGTACACCCCATCGGACCCGACCCATACGCCACAATTCCGATGCTTTTTTTTGTCGGTTTTCTGGCGATCCCAACCTTGCCACTTCCTGCAAATTGACCATCATCTATCCTTCTTCCATTTTCACCCAAACTTCACTGAAATTAGCCTTGATTTCGTGAAGAATCGAAACCGTGGGAACCATGTGTGCCGAGAAGAGTATTGGCAAAATCCACCAAATCTGAAATGATTTCATTCAATTACCACCACCAATAGACTCTCCATGAACCCAGGAACAAAGCCCAAACAAGTTTGGGGGCGTCGGAGTTCGTTTGAGGTCGAATTGAACACACCCAAATTCAAGGGTTTCCAACGCGTTTGAGTCAAATTGGAGCCTTTCCCAACCAAATTGGCCTTGGTCCCAGGTATGAAAGTTAATCTACTCATTAAGATATTCATTCTGGTAAAATTTGAGAATTTTTAAAAATAGTTGATTTTTCCGGCTAGCCGGGCCGTCCGACCGCCACCCACGGCGGCGCGGGGCCAGAGGACCGTCAATACTATTTTTAGGTTATATTAGATGCCTTGATTTCATTTTTGAGAATTGAATGACGTAGGTTGATTGTTAGAACCTAAATTCTCTACGATACGTTAGTATGTCAATATATGAATCGACGATCCGACCGTTGGATCGTCATCAAACTTTAATAGGTTATTATTCATAATATTTGAGGAATGTAGGAACTTACAGATTGGGAATCCAACTTACGGATCTTCCTGAATTGGAATTGTAAGTTCGTAAAATAAAATGTAAACCGCCACTTGGTTTTGGCAAGTGACGGAGATCTAACCGTTGGATCGTAATGAAACTTTAGTATGTTATTCTAGAAGCATAATGTGGATCCTTGGAAGTTATGGATCAAAAATCTGATATGCGGATCTTCCGGATTGAGTTATGTAGTGTTGTGGACTCTACCGTCGATCGGTTGACTTTTGATCAATGGGTCTCAAACCATTCTAGAACGTTCTTGGGGATGTGTTTTACATACGTTACATATTCTATCGATAAGAATTTTGAGTTGTGATTTGATAATTGTTCTAGGCGGCGATTATTCGTGAAGCCTCAATGTGTGTGCTAGGGAGTTGTAGCGCGAACTCTATGTGAGTGGGCTTTTGGTTTTCTATATATACATATATGTGCTTATATTTCCCAAAAACTATTTTTATATGAAATTTTGATTTAAATGCCATGTCATTCATGCACTGCATTCTAGTATAGCATTAGCATGATTATATTACATTATGCGATGGTACGGAGGCCCAAGTAAGTTCAGGTGAGTACATATGGATAGATTGAAGAGTTAGGGATTTAGCCGTACAGGTGACTCCGACTAGCTAGATGGGTACAGTCGTACAGGTCACTTCGACTAGATAGATACAGCCGTACAAGTGACTCAGGCTAGCTAGATGGGTACAACCGTACAGGCCACTCCGGCTAGATAGATATAGCTGTACAGATCACGTTAGGTGACTCCGGCTGACATAGTACTATTGATGGATGAGGGTCAGCCGTATAGGTCACGTTAGGTGACTCCGGCTAACATAGTACTATTGATGGATGAGGGTCAGCCGTACATGTCATGAGAGTTAGCCGTACAGGTCACGTTAGGTGACTCCGGTTGACATGGTACTATTGATGGATGAGGATCAGCACAGGTCACGTTAGGTGACTCCGGCTGGCATATTACTTTTGATGGATGAGCTATAGGTTCAGCCTACAGGTCACGTTAGGTGACTCCGGATGACATATCATTTTACATTTATTTATTCCACCGCTTTGAGCATGATTCTTATATACGTATATACTATTATTTTCTAGAAAACTATACGGGTTTTACAGTGAGGGGTTATAACATTTTGAAAGTTAAATGTGTTTTCAAAACCTTTGTTTTTGCCTACTCACGTTTTCTGTTTTCCACCCCTCCAGGTTTTAGTTATTGAAGTTCGTATCGACGATGATCCGTAGCGAATCTCAGCATGGGTGGCTACCTCTGAGGGTATGATTCTTACCTATACTACTGTACTTACTTATGCTCTAACAACACGTGTGAGGTGGGTTCATTCCTGGCACTTTTAGGTTTAAATTTATTCACATTTTCCACATCACTACACTTTATAGCTTCGTCACCTTCCAGGTGTCGGTCAGCACAACTCGATTCGGAGTACTAGTGGACATTCCGGGTCGGGGTGTGTCAACTTGAGTGTCAAGAAAGATAGCCCCCTTGTTTACATTCAATGAAGATGTCAAGAAAGATAGGCCCCTTCTTAAATCCACTTTGTTTCTTTTAGATTTTGAATTCAAATGAGCCTAATGCCCTCAATGGTTTATTAGATAAATTTTAATTTTATTATTAATTTCATTTTGTACTTGATAGTAATTTTGCAATAGGGTAAAAAAAGACATCTCACATTTAAAATTTAAGTCGGGTGAGTATAATGAGGTTATATGAGTTCAAATAAAATTTTCCTTCTTTTAACCTAAAAATATTTAGATTCCGATAAAAGTATTTTTTTTTTTTTTTGTGAAAAGATAGAATTTATTAAATTCTAATAGATAAGTTTACATCTTCAGTTAGAATATTAAAAAGGAAATTAGGACCTTTACAGTCCCAACTTTTGGGGACATGTCGTAAAAGTTGAAAATTCACTAAACCGACTTCCGAACATGTATTTTTAGAGTTTTTGGATGAATTTTGATTTAAATAAAAAATTTAATTGTTTTAACTATTTGATTTAATTTTGTGTTGTTAGATCTTTTTTTACCGTTAGATTTAATCATATTCGATCTTAGTTGTTGAATTTAATGTATTTAAAAATTAAAAATAAACTAATCATAACATATTAGTATTAAACACATCATCTACAATAATTAAATCTAAGGCCCTCCACCTATAAGTGATAAAATATAATTAGACCATATTATCAAGTCATAAAATAAAGGGAGCTTTAATGAAAAGGTAGACATATTGAAAAGCAAAATGAGAAATTGCAACTGCATTACCAATTTCTATGACTTCCAATTGAAGATTTATCAACTAAACTTTTACAAATCGTGGGATAAGTTATCTTACATTAATTGCATGAATTCTGCTATGTGCAGCGATCGGAATCCCACTGAAAAAATAATAGTTAAATAAATGTGATGCAAGTGGATTATATAATTGAAATTAACGGTAGAAAATAGTTATTAGCACTCAAAAAATCTCATTTTGCACGCTGCACAAATTTATTTTTCTTTTTAAATATAAAAAGTTTAAAGTGCCTAATGAGAATTTTAAAGTGCTAATAACAATCTCTTAACGCTAATGCAAAACCAAATTTGCATATAATAATATTATATTATTCCAAGACTTGCGTAGGCCAAAGAAGCTTCCACATGGAAATTTCTTGCTTGGTTCTGAGCTTCCTGATTCCCCCATAAAACCCATCTGCCTCATTTCCCTCCTCTCGATGATCTCTTCGGCTGATGTTTGTGCATCTCCACCGTGAACCATGTGTGTACTGGTTGAACTCCAGAACCACCGTGTCTGTCCACACCCATACATCATCAAATAAATATTCACGATTTTCAATGTCCTAATTTAGGATGACGGGAATAGAAATTTGACTTGAGTGCAGAGAGACGGGCATGTTACATTGACCAAATCTTTTGGTCACTGTAATTATTCGAATTACACGACTATACGATCATAATCATGATTATTCATTATCATATTTAAAGGTTATAGTCCAATTGTGGTGAGGAGAGGACACAAATCTTTTGCAAGATTGCTTGGCTGGTGGGTCGGTGGGTGTGATGGAGAGAGATTAAATAACAAATTGGAAGGCCAAGGATGACCATAGCATGCAGCCCCCATAAAGCCTTAAGATTCCAACTTTGCATGATAAAATAAAAACAAAAACAAAAACAAAAAAGTGAGACTACGTCAGAGTACTCTTTCATGTGGTAAGTGATGAGCAAATGTCGAATTGTAATGAGTTTATCTCATTAAAACATTAGCTGTATGCAGAATTTGCCGCATCATATAATACACCACCAAAATACAAATATGCAATCTCCCTAACAGACACTAGCAAAACAACAAAAAGACAGAGAGTGTAGAGGGAACATTGAGTTCTTTCAATGTGGTTGGCCATAAATATTCTTGCGAGACAAAGCTAGCACAATGTTGGTGGAAATCATGACATCAAATAGCATAAAAGGTTGTCCACCAAGCTCTAGAGCCCTACATTATTCTATTATTTTGTGAAAGTGAGGATTGCATTCTTATTATCCACAGATTATTATTAGGAGCAGCATATCAATGACTTGTTACTCAAAAGATTATATGTTATCCTAAAATGCTGTTTCCAATTAATTGTTAGATTCTCCAACAACAACAACAACAAAGTTTTATCTCACTAAATAATTAGTTGGCTGTATGAATCATAGAACGTCACTTCCCTAACAGCAACAGAAAAATCAATTTTGAATCACATGCTTGCCAATCCTAGATAGAGAGAGAGAGAGCATAAGATCCTACTTTTGAGGGGAGGGGGTGAGATAAAAGAATGAAATCTACTCACCACTATTATGACAAAGGCAGTAATTTTCATTTCCATCACACGATTCCAGGTGACCTACTACACCATACCACCAACCTGCAATACAACCAATGGATTATAACAATTTGATGATTAATTCATTTAACATACTATCTTCGGGTTGTCCGCTATTCAAGGACCAACATACTTTACACCGCGATGAATGTAAATAATTGGTTATGAAAAAAAAATTTGGTAAAAACAAAAGTTAGAAACAAACCATAAGGAAACTCTTTGTTTCTTCTCCACTGAATCTCTATATGGTCACCAGGCCGCAGCTCATTCAAACAGTCGGAGACGTGAAGATCATGAGCCGGAGTGTCAACAGCCGGCGCTCTAAGCCTTTCCCATGGCACACCATCCTCAATCGCAACTGCTCTCCTTCCATGCGGCGGATACCTGAAGAAATCAACAACCCTGCTCAATTTATTATCTCGGATCACCCTCATCAACTCACCATAACCAAAACGCTAACAACAAAACAATACATAAGGAGTAAGAAAAAGCAATCAAGGGTGTGAATCGAATTACCTGGCTTGGAAGGTGTCAGTGCGGGGATCATAGCTAAGCTCAGCATCGTAGCATGACAACATAAAACCAACATGCCCATTCTGTAACACAAAACATACATGAAGCCAAATTAATGAACACAACAAATCCCAGCATGTTTTATCTCTTGCTTCTCTTGTAATCGAAACATATTGGCAAATCGTAGTTGACAGATTACGTACCTCGCGGTTATAGACTTGCGCGGGGAACCAGAACCTGCCAGTCTCAAGAGCAAGGTACCAAGACATGATTGAATCAGCTGGCAAACAAGACCTCTGCTTGCTTCCGAGATCATCAACCTTGGATCTGATCCATGAGAAAGGCCAACCAAGAGAGAGAATTCGCATGAGGCCTTTCTGCTTTCCCTGCTTCAAGTCAATCAAATCAGTTTTCGAAGCAATATGCCACCGCCACTCCCTGTAAGCAGCAGGGCCAATCACTCTGCCCCATTTCTGCTTCATGTGCTTCTCCCAAAGGTGATCGCTCCTGCATCTCTCCCTCAAAGAAGAACAAACACCCGTCATTCGAAAAAGCGCGTCGGGAGGAAGCTTCTCGAGAATGCATTCCAACACCAATTCCGGCAAGTCCAGCACAGACGTCTCCAGTGAGTCGTCAACATTCTCAACTTTGGAAGAAGAAAGGGATAGAGTTTTCCTCATGAGGGACATTCGGGAAGGAATTCGAGGGCGGAAGAGAATCGAAGTGCCTTGCTTCGCAAAGTTGGAGAGGGTAAGGAGGGAGAAATCTTTCCAGAGAAAGAGAAAGGAGAGGCAAGTTATGAACAAGTAAAGTAGCATGAAAAATTTGTAAGCAGCCTCAAATTCAAGGTCGGCATAAATGGTGATGTTGAGCAACGCCTGCCTCCCCTTCAATATATGGTGTTTAACTGGTTCCGACGAAGCCCACCAAAACCCAACGGCAACGGTGGGCCTCCTGCTCCTCTTGACGAAAACAACAAACCAAGTAACTTGTAGGTGGTGGGAAGTTGGGAACTGGCAACTGGGAAGTAACTCGCCTTAAGCCAATCTAGGTTTCGCGTTCCGCGTATGACATGCAACGAATGAATGAAAAAAACGATGGCGCTGCGACAAGTAAAAGGAAAGGAAGCCAAATATTGCAAATGGTTTGCTCAGTGGAGAAGAAAGAAAATGGTAAGGACCCCAGCCGTACAGACAGCTAAAACAGATGGCGTTCAAAGATAGGAGGGAGGAGGAGAGATAGCTAATGGAGACGGGGGAACTCACCCGGTCCTGAAATGGGTTTTCTGACACCTGGCATTCCCAAGAAAAGTAAAATGTTAAGATAAGTCCAGATGCAGAGACCCATATCTCCAAAATCCTCAGATTCTCTTTTGGAACAAAGAAAAGAAAATAATGCAATACACAGATCTGGATTGTTGTTGTTGTTGTTGTGGAGATTGTACCGAAAATTAGGTGAAACCCCACCCACCCAAAAGAAATGAAAGATAAGGACAGGAGGAGATGAGGAGGCCCAGGAGGGCGTGGAAGTGAAAGATGGAAGATAATAGGGGTTTTCTGATGAAGAACTGAACTTGGTGAGGAGGATCAGTTCAACATATTCATCATCAGAAACTCTTTAAGAATCTTCCCCCACCCTCTCAACCGCCCTCTCTCTCTCTCTCTCTCACGAATTAACGAACAGGTAGTTGACAAGAAGAAAAGAGGAAGAAACGCGAAAAAAGTCCTTATATAATTGACTATTGGAGGTTTTCCTTAAATAGCTTTCTGGTGCCCTTTTCATTTGTGTGGATATTGAACAAACTCTCTCTCTCTCTCTCTCTCTCTCACACACACACACAAGTTGGGAGACGGAGGAAAATCCGCATAACCAGAAAAGGTTTCCGTTAGGGTGACGTTCATTGGTGGTTAACAGACTGAGGGTTCTGTTTTCAAAGCAGCCTCCACCACTTGCAGCCATTTTTCAAACCAATCGCTCACCAACACGTACAATTCCACGGTCTACCACTTGACTAGTCTACCATCCATAAGAAAATCTCTACTATTATAATTGGAGGTGTGAGGGTTACTCCTTGTAGTAAATCGAGGCTTATCTTTATCTATGCATCAGAAACTCGATTTGATCCTATTTTATAACTGTAATTTTAAAGCCGCAACTTCAATTCTCAAAAACTCAATTCGTTCTAGGTTACCGTGTATTCATTTATTCTATCAAATTCACTCAATTTTGATTCTACTTTACTCTTAGAACTCAATTTTTATCTCACTCTTGCTCAATTTGTCATTACACCATTAAACATGGTGTAATGACAAATTGTCTTCTCTAAGCACTCATGCTAGTTCGACTCGACTTGACCACTTTTTCATACAACCCCCTTAGATGGTAATGATTGATGACCGTCCATTAATAAATACGTCAAAGTAGTAGTCGTCATGTATCCTCTTTCTAACATTCTTTATTCCAAAGGGTAAAAATGTTGGATTCGAAAATCTAGTGGCCCACACACAATAATGAAGAATGGATTTATTCATTACTCTTACTATTTTAGTTTCTGACTCTTAGTCTCCAACATGTATGATATGACATATTCTCATACTTCAAATATAAGCGTGTCACTTTGTTTGAAACAGACACTAGTACGTTATACGAGTCTTAGTCTGCCATGCTAGCGCCTGAACTGCATCTTTAGCATAAATGCCATCTCGATACCCACTTGAGACAACTCACATTCGGCTATAATCAGGCTATTTGGAATCATGGAAACATATACACAAATTTCTTTAGATCAACCCTGTCCATCATAAGGTCTCATCTTAATTATCTCTCTAAGGCGAAATATCATAAAATATTTGTGCATTATTTGTAGTACCAAATAATGCACCTGTTCAGATGCATTCCCTGGGCCAGGACATGTTTCTGCACTCTATGCGTTCATAACATGAATGTCACAACTTGCTTGCCATCTCAAAGTGCCAATGTGAATCGTTCATGTGAGTGAACCAATTCAAAGCTCGATGACATATAATAAAGATTTTCCTGCATCATTTCAATACATGTATGAAATGAGCCACTAAACGTCAATCCTAATGTTAGAAGCAACTCTAATTATAGTTTTAACCATGCTAGTTGCTTAAGATGTGTCTCTAGGCTGCACCTTATTGTACAATTTTGATTGAAACAATCATTTACGATTAGAGAAACGACATGTTTAGATCTTCCCATATTAAACTCTCATCTTTCTCTAAAAGTCTTCCCTATTTCTCACAAAACAAACCTAATTTTTGAAAGCCTTCTTGCCATCAGCCCCTTGCTTCAACGTGGGGTCAGCGATAGCCTAGTGTCCGCCCTTCCTCACTCTTTTCCCTCTTCCCCTTTCTTCTTTCCTACCCCTCATATCTCCTTTTTTTTTTTGTTCTCACCTTTTCGTCTTTGGCTGTTTTCATTTTGATCATTTTGTGTCTCAGGTTGCTCTAAGCTTGGTCTCAGTTTTCCCTGAATTTATCTCAAATATGCTTTCTATACCTTCTTCCTCTCCACACATCGCTCCCTGCTCGTTTCGTCAGGTGTCTCCTCTTAGGATCTCCTCTAGAGGAACACTTTGCTGGTTCGTAGCATTAAAAGTGCATTTTGCACTATTTGGTAGGATTATAGGAGCGTTCTCAGTGCGGATAGCTTGTTTGTCCTCATTTTTGATTCATCCTTTTAGTTCTTTGGCCATTCTTTCAGGCGGTGGCAACGCATCTGTGGTGATGGTGAGGCTGTTTTGGTGAAGGTGGTTGCTTTACATTTTTCTTGTCTAGGCTTTTCTGTTTGTTTGCTGTTATGGGCTGCTCAATTTGGGCCTATTTCATTGTAATTTTTTGTTATGGAATTACGTTTTTGCTTGGCCTTTTTGGACTTTCTTTTGGAGGTGCCCTTACCTTGTAATAGCTTTCTCTTTCTATGAAATTTACTTTGATCAACAAAAAAAAGAAGACCTTTTTCTATTAGGGACCATCAACATAGACTAGGGCAATATCATTTTTGCACTGGAGTATAGCTCCTCATTTCTTGGGCTATCTAGTATTTGCAAGATCTTTCGAGCTTCGTCTTTGAATTCAAGCTACAACACCTAGCCTCTAAGTCTATGGCTAGCTTGAATTCTACAGTGAGTTAGGCAATATAGGTTTGTTTCTCTTCTAGGTGCATCACCTTATACTATGGTGTCTTTCTCTCTCTTCCCATTGCTTATCCTTAAGGGATTGTTAATGCAGGGTCCCTTTAGACCCTAAAATAATATATAGTTGTAAGTTGGGCCCTTTATCGTGGGCTTAGAAAGGCCTACGAGCGAAGAAGATCAAAGCCTTGGGCTTGTGAACTAGCTGAATGGAACAAGACAACATAGCACCATTGCAAAGATTAGAACAACGAGCGCTTTTGAACGAGCACTTGCAAGTCTAGTCTAACTATCGACAAAGAAGATGAGCACCTATCCAAAAAATACTTTCCAACCACTCGAAGCAAGTCGGCAAATTGAGAACTTTACTACACAAAGCCCTAGAGACAGGCTTACTGGGACATTAACTTCAATCCACGCGTTGGCCATCAACAAGAGTAGAGGCCTACGAAATGACATAAAGATTGTCAGATCAAGTGCTAGGGACGATGCTTCCTCAGCCACTCATGGCGAGCGATGCCTCAGTACATGTTGGCACAGGAAACCTTTCAATCAGTCATGAACAAATGTCACTTCACTTTCACATGTTGATTGTATGGTGGAGGAATAGCCGGTATGTCAATTTTGTATGTTTAGTTCATTTAATGCAAGGGAAGTGGAGCACTTGAGAGCCAAGACTTTTGGGGCCACTGACGGCCTATATAAAGAGGGACAAGCAGGGGGTCGGACACAAAGAAAGAGAAACATGTCTTTGTTTTAGAGAATTTTTGTAATCTGTATCAAATATATATACAAATCATTACATCAGATGTAGCCCAATTTTGACGGTGGACCACGTAAACCATGTTGTCAGTCATCTAAACCTTTAGCTTGAGCCTATCAAGGTTGACCATACTGGTCCTTGTTGACGTCCCAGCTTGAAGCGCTAATAGGGATGTCGTTAGTCCATTCCAAGGTGACTAGTAGAGAAGGGCAATGGTTCAACCGTGATATTAAAGAACTCTCTTCATTTAATCACATGAGTATGTTTAGAATTTTGCTTAATGAACAAAATTAACTCTAAGTTATTTTATGATGGCTCATATCAATATCAAGTGCGTTGTAGAATCCTTTTCAACTCACGTAAGACAAAAATTTATGGTCGCATATCATGGTATAGTGCTCCACAAAAGTCTTGTTAATTGTCATGAGACGACAATATAGGAAAATTTCTTGTTTCTCTCATCAAACTCCATAGCATCGCATAGTCTCCACAAAAGTCTTGTCAATTAATGAGACGGCAATATAGGAAAATTTATTGTTTCTCTCATTATACTTGAAATGTATATCCTAGTCTAAAGTTGTTTCCGTCTCTTCCAAGATGTGCTTGAGTTCAGGAGTGGCCCATATGGCGACATCCAAGGACTTCTATATGTAAGTCCCATTAGGATAAACTAACAAGTTTCTAAGAACACGATCAAACTCCATAGCATCTCATGTGTCACGTATCAATTGATCGACACCAAAAGTCGAACAAATTTTTCACGTCTCTTCAATCTACAAAAAGATGAACGAGAAGTTTTACTCCAATACGTTTTAATCAAACTTGCTATACACTTTCTTTAGTCGTACTCCCACTAATAAGGACTTGGCACACATGAGATAGCATGGCTAGATAACAAGGTTTAGTATGTGCATTGAAGAATGCAAATCTGTTGAAGAAAATATTTTTAACCACTTGAGTTACGAACTCGTTGCATGCTAATCCTATTAATTTGAAGATGTGCATTTTGAACTTTTTGGGTCACCATATTTTATGTCTTAGTCAAAGGATCAAGCCTTCAAAGTAAACTGAAATCAAACTTTCATAAAATAGAATATCGTTTCTTGTAACCGTCCATTGCCTGTTTCTGTTTAATAGATTTTCTGGTTACCATATTTTGTGGCCTAACATCTCTCTCTCTCTCTCTCTCTCTCTCTCTCTCTTACTAGTTTACCTTTACCATATGTTTCTAACTGAAAAAACAAGTATGGTAAATGGTCAGAATAATAACTTGTTTGTCATCATCCAATCATGCGTCGCCAAGTACTTCAAATAATTATCAACTTCTTAAGTTAGAGAGATATATAATGTAAGAAATTGTGAAAAATTACCAAGCATTTTTTTTAGCAGAAGTCTCTACCTCTCCTTCAAGGATTACATGGGTCACCGGGAGGAGGTAAGCCAACAACTCCAATTGCTGAAATCATCATATTCCTCTGTGTTTAGGGTTCATACATTGTTTTCTTCTTTTCTTTTCCATTTTACAATATTTACTTTTTATTTTTATTGAAATTTACGAAGAACAATGATCTATTAGTTGCAAGTTCTGTACAAATTTCCCCATTTAAGTCGAAGCTGTTTTTTTTTTAATTTTTTTTATGCTAATTTAATATATTCCGATTGATGTCTTTTGATGAATGAATTCAAGCTTGTTACCATCGAGCAATATTTTGAAGAAAGCTCAATTGTGTTTTTTCTTGTGCAGATGTTATTCTTTCAGTTGTAGCCAATGACATTAGAGAAGTGTGATTTTTATTTTGTTCCCTTGTGCAGGGGGCTTCCATGTCCTTGAGCTTGTATTGGTAAATAGTTAACTTACGTTTTTACCAAGGGGATGTTAACTATTTACCAATGCAAGGTCAAGGAGCCTTCTTACCTATTTATGTAATTTCGCCTGCATTTACGACTCCGGCTACATTATAAGAAGGCCATTTGCTAAAAACATGTATACATTTGCAGAAAAATGGTCGGAAGTCTGTACCTCAATTCGGAGGATGGGATCAGAACAGCCCAGATACAAACTACACCGTCGTGTTCTCTCAGGCTCGTGCTAACCGGAAGCAAAACAAGACCGACTTGACCGAGTTCAAGCGCAACAGCCTTGGGAATGAACAGGAATTCATGGCTGCTCACCCTCATCATCCTCATCATCATCACCAAGATGACTCTGTTACGGTAAGTAAGACCCTTGGTTTTTTGTACTTGGCTATTTTTTGTTTTAACTGAAGTGAGTGTTCTTCATAATTCCATGCTCACCGTGTTTTGATCCATATCCCCTACAAACGCACATGGATCATCACAAGGTAGAGCATTCCATTCTAGTCCATGATTTACATAACACATTATTCAGTTCGGAAGGAAAAGAAAACAAAAGAGGTGACATTCACACGCCCTGTTGAACTCTTCACGCCTCCTTTCTAATTTTTGGCAATTGAATAAAAGAAATCAAATTATATAAACAGACAGAAATTAACAGAGGTGTGTGAGAAGCTAAAAACAAAATGATAAAAAAATTATATACATGTTTTTCTTCTAATTGTATTTATATTTATATTTTTATGCAGAGGAAAAAGACGATACTGACTTACATAAATTGCTGTATTAGGCCTTGATTTCCTAAGAAGGCAAGCAAATCATGAATTCCTGCCAGCCATTTGTAATCTATTAATTTATTCACATCATCATGATATGATGTAGTCTTATTGACCACAAGATCCGTTCATCGAATGAAAACCTAATCAACGGCTTTATTCATCTCCCAGTACAGTGTGATAGTAATATTAATAATAATATTATACATTCTATTTACTATTTACTACTTACATGTACTGTTGCATCTTGCTTCTAGTTATCCATCGTCTGAACCAAGCAAAAAATAAATAAAAGCATGTAATAATCTCCCAAACCTAAAGCATCCTCTTCTTTTAGTGGAGTCAAACATAGTCTCTAACTTTATAAAATCATCATATTTCAACATTAAAACAGAAATAATAAAAAACAGAAGAAACACGAGAAACCCGAAGACAACCTAAACCAACGGACACAACATCTCATGTACAAAGCACAAGTTGTTCAAATGTTGTGACAGCAACTCAGACAAGTACGTATTTGTCACCTAGCTCAATTAGAGATATGATTGTGAGTCGGTACGATCGGTCTCATACATAAATGGAATCAAGCTGCTGCATTTTGCACAGCCTTGTAGCCGTCACATACTGAACATTCTTTCATTCCTACGTTTATTCCTCAGACACAAAATCAATCAAACGGTAAAATACACAAAAATCATAAACATTATCACAGCCTTGTTGCTAAGTTCCTAATCATTTTTGTATCTGGGCGTTGCTTTGAACATTTGGGAACCTTCTGGCAGTGCTTGAAACCCTTTAAAACACCTCAAATGCAGAAATGAAAGGATCAAATAGCAATGAGCTAAAAGCTCCAATGTTTGATGGTGAGAACTATGATTTTTGGAGAATAAGGATGATCACTATTTTCAACTCCTATGGCCTCTGGGATATGGTCCAGTATGGCTATGAGTTACCGGAAGTAGAAGTTGATGCCTTTGAGAAGGATCTCACAACAACACAGAAGGCTGCACTGCAAGAGAACAGGATGAATGATGCTAGAACTTTGAGAATCATACAAGGGTTGTCACAGATTTGATGTTTCCCATAATAGCCAATGAAGAAACTGCAAAAGATGCTTGGGATGTCTTCAACACGAATATAAAGGTGATAAGAAACTTCAAAGGTAACACTTCAATTTCTTAGACATGACTTTGAATACACACGCATGAGAACCCATGGAGAAGATTTTCCTAATGAAGAATTGTCCAGAAACTACTAATTAGTTTGAATACACCATATGATTCAATAGTGAGTATGATTGAAGAAACCAAAGACACTGACGATCTCAGTATACAAGATGCGATGGTAACTTTGATCAAAGGCTTGAAAGTTATGTTGATGCAGCCACCGAAAGGGCATTTCAATGACTCAATGTAGGATTTAGGAGTCCCTCTAATATGACAAACATAAGCAACAATGGAAGGGCAAGAACAAAAAGTGGGAAGGAAAAAGAAATGTAAATGCAAAGCCCAACAATAGTAGTAGTACTAATGGAAATGCAAAGAACAAACATGTGTGCAAGTTTTGCGACAAACTCCATTTGGGAGAATGTTGGTTCAAAGGTAAGTCTTAAGTGTCATAAGTGCAACAAATTTGGTCATGTAATGAAGGATTGCAAGTCAAATGACATTCAACAAGTGAATTGCGCAAATTAAGTAGAGGAAAAGGCAAATGTGTTTTGTGCCAGAGTAGAGAACAAGAGCTACCACAATCTACACAAGTATGAAATAGTTCAAGGGCTACCACAATTGGATGAACTCAGTGAAACCTGTGAAGGGCGTGCTTAGGAAGCATCACATAGATCCATTTAAGTTGGAAAAGCATGGGGAGCAATAAAACCACTGGAATTGATTCATACTAGTGTGTGTGGTCCTATGCAAACTACTATTATCAGTGGAAACAATACTTCTTGATTTTCACTGATGATTACTCAAGAATGTGCTGGGTCTTCATGAGATTCAGATCATAAGTGTTCAACATTTTCAAAAAGTACAAAGCCATAGTGGAATTTCAAAGTGGACATCAAATCAAGAAGATGATGAGTGATAAGAGAGGTGAATATACCTCACTGGTATTCAACTCATTTTTTAAGATTTGGGCCTAGAAAAGCAACTCACAATTGCATATTCCCCACAACAAAATGTCTTACAGAAAGGAAGAACATGACGATAGTTGAAATGGCTAAGTATATGCTACATGAGAAGAAATTGTCTTATTTATTTTGGGAAAGGCAGTAAACACTGTTGTGTATCTTTTAACTAGGTGCCCTACCAAAACTTTGACAAACTCCATTTGGGATGTTCCGTGGAAGAAAAACAACCATCAACCAACTAACAGTACTTGACTCAGTATGCTATGCTCATATACTTTCACAGTGAAGGCACAAACTGGAAAAGTCCAGCAACAAGAGCATTTTTGTTGGATTTGGAACAAGTGAGAAAGGTTATAGACTTTTCAACCTGATGACAAAAAAAATAAATCTCGCAAGAGATGTGATATTTGATGAAGAAGCACTATGGAATTGGAAAACAAGTGTAGAGGAGAAAGAAAATGTCCATTTGCAATTTGATCTCAATGGGATGGAATCCAACCAAAATGGATAAATTGAACAAGAAGTCCTGGAATATGTTCATCACCAACGACACCTCAACTAGCAAGTGTAAGTCCACAATAAAGTCAACCGCAGAGTGAGAGCCAAGCTTAACTCCAGTAAGAATGAGAAATTTGGAGGAGATATATACCATTAGTAACTTTTGTGTAGTTGAACTTGAGACTTATGAGGAAGTTGAGAAAGATAAATATTGGTAAAAGGCATTGAGAGAGGAACTATCAATGATAGAAAAGAATGAGACACGGAATTGGTTAATAATAGGCCAAGTGACAAACCAGTGATTGGAGTAAAACAGGTCTACAAGACCAAGCTAAATTAATGCAAAAGAACAAGACCAAACTAGTAGTTAAAGGCTGCTCACAAAAGCTTGGTGCGGATTTCAATGAAACCTTTGCTTTAGTAGCAAGGTTAGATACCATAAGGACACTGATTGCCTTGGCAACTCAAAAAGGTTGGAAGCTGCATCAACTAGATGTGAAGTCAGCTTTCTTAGATGGAGTGCTAGAAGAGGAGGTGTTTGTGGAACAATCACAATGTCTCACAATTGAAGAGAATCCTAACAAAGTTTACAAACTGAAGATGGCTCCCTATGACCTAAAACAAACTCCAAGGGCTTGGTACAGTGAAATTGGTTCCCATTCCATTGAGAAAAGATTCCAAAAGAGTCCAAATGAAGCCACTCTCTACACCAAATCTGGAAGTGACTCAAGAGCCCTCATTGTGTCAATCTATGCGGATAACGTAGTCTACACTGAAAATGATGAAACAATGAAGCAATGATTGCAGAATTCAAGGCAAAAATAATGAAGAGGTATGAGATGAGATGAGATGAATGACCTAGGCCTCTTGCATCATTTTCTTGGCATTGGGGTAATACAACAGTCAAATAGCATCTTTATTCATTAAAGATATGTTCAAGGATCTAGTGGAATCAGATGTGAAATGGAAAAGTCAGCTATCCTAATTGGATTCTGTAACAGTAATTGGAGGGGTAGTGAAGATGATTGCCAAAGCACATCTGGGTATGCTTTCACATTTGGCTTTGGTGTATTTTCATGGACCTCAGCTAAGCAACAAAGTTTTTCACCATCTATTACAGAGGCTGAGTAGGTGAGTGCCTCAGAAGTAAGATCTCAAGCCATTTGGCGAGATTCATACTCAAGGATTTTGGTGAATTGCATATTGATGCCACACCTCTTCTGTGTGACAACACTTTTGCAATTACTATGACCAAAAATCCAGTGTTTCATCAAAAGACAAAGCACATCAAGAGAAGATATTATTTCATCAGGAAAACATTACAATAAAACATCATTGAGCTTCATTACAGCAAGACAGAAGAACAAATTGCAAACATATCATCAAAGCACATCAAGAGAAGATATTATTTCATCAGGAAAACATTACAAGAAAACATCATTGAGCTTCATTACTGCAAGACAGAAGAACAAATCACAAACATATCATCAAGGCACTTCCAAAGGACAGATTTGCTTACCTCAAGCGATTGCTCGGGTGACAACCAAAACCAATTTAGAAGGAAGTGTTGGAACCTAAATTGCTTCTGGTTCCTGGAATTGAAGGTTCGATGATGAAGGAAGCAAGTGAAAAGCAATTGAAGTCGAATAGGTTTTGTTTTACATGTAACAACTAGTTTTTCAGCTTCTAGTTTTAAGCTTTTAATCAAGTGTCAAGTGTACTGTCTAGATTAGATCCATTAAAACCTTAATATAAGGCTAGGATCAAATATGGAAACTGGTTTGGTGATGAAGATAGTACACTTTTGCCGTCTAGCTCAATTAGAGATAAGATTGTGAGTTGGCAATACACAAGAACCCTATAATCGGTCTCATATACAAATGGAATCAAGTTGCTGCATTTTGCACAGCCTTGCAGCCATCACATCCTGAACATTCTTTCATTCCTCTGTTCATTCCTCATACACAAAATCAATCAAACAGTAAAATACACAAACTGCAAACTGCAGTGAGAATCTTATTGATTGACCTTAAAGTGAATTAATATACATGACATACAACGAAGATACAGAAAACTTTGATCTTATTATTCAAACACAATGCGATATATACAAGAGCAGCTTCTCCATTTCAAATCAAGTTTAAGAAAATAATACAAGAAAAGGAAAATAGTCAAAGTACCTGCAATTTTTAAACGGTTGCTCTAGAACGCTTTACAGGGGCTTTCATAGAAGATAGGTACTTAGCATCTGCCTTGTCAATTCCATTAAAAAGATATCCGAAAGGCGGCATTTCTACGTACTTTCCAGAACCAGGAACAACCTTCAATTCATCATTTTCCCAAACAACCCTTCCACCAGAAATGGTCACTTCAACCTTGCCCTGAGAAAATGGAACATGATCACTTCAAGGGATTTGTTCAAGCATAATTGCCACATCAGCCATCAAAGTACAAATTTGCCTAAAAATTTTGTCTGGCTCTTGCAGATGCTTGAATCGTAAATGCAGGTAGATTATGATGTGTAAGTAAATGGAGAGGCTTGAGAGGAAAATACTACATTGAAAAACTGAACCCACACACAAGGGAACAAGGAGTTGGAAGTGTGATGCAGGGAAACATATAACTACGAAAGAAAAATAACAATCCATAACCTTCCTTGGAACCTCTTCGAGTAGGAACTGTAATTTCATAAAGAAAAATAACAGAGCTGCTATTTGAACTCCTAAGGCGTCATCATGCATTCCTTAAGAGTAAAAAATAAAGTGAAGAGGAGTGCAGGATGACATTTTTGGAGCGCTAATAATAATTTAAAGACTGCGTTCCTATGACGAAAGAATGTTGCAGTTGAGAAACTAAAGTCCTTAACATGCAATATCTGTCACGGAAATGGATGCTGTTTGTAGGGATAGAATAAGTAAAAGATAAACAGGAAAGTGGGATGTCAGCGGTGTACAATCACATCTATGCATTAAAAGGCAAATAAAAATACATATACCATAGGTATGCTTCTATGCCTAAGAACTGAGTAAGCAAAGAACACAGAGCAATTGAAAGCTAAAGTAAAACAACTTTCTTGTCCTTATTTTATTTCCATATGAATCTTATTACTTAAGGAAAATTCTCTCTCCGAACCGTGCGGGAAGGTTTACCATCACACGGCTCACCAACTTGATTTTCAGAATAGGTTAAACGTCAAAATTCTTTGTATCACATATTGGTTTTGGCATCAAACAAATTGGTAAAATTGCATTTGACAGTATCCATTACCTGGACACGCAAAAAATGTATATGTATATAGTATATCCACACACATATAACATTATGTCAAGTCAGAAACCTCAGAACAGTTTTGCTTTTGCTAGTATTAGAACCCTGAAATATGTATTCATGCCTGTAGATCATAGAACCAATGTGTCCCATGGAGGGATCACTAGCTTTATAATTCTAAAATAATATTCTAGAAAAAGCATATCCCTCGTGTGAAGTGAAAATGATTACCTTCCCCTTCCATCCCTCGTAGACATTGGTATCTGTTCTAGAGTGGTGGGACTTTGCATTTATCTCAAAGCTTGAGTTTGGATTTAGTATAATTATATCTGCATCAGAACCTGCGCGAATTGCTCCCTTCCTAGGATATATATTGAAAAGCCTAGCACTGAAATACCATTGACACTGAAATCATTTTGACATACTTTAAACAGCATAATGGAAATCATATAGTAAAAGATACTTTATCTCAAAAGTTCAAAAATCAAATAATAAACAAGAAAACCACAGCAAGCATACCATTCAGTACTCGTCAACTGGACGTAGTCAGTAACAGAAATTTGACCAGATTCCTGAGATTTAGAAAAATATTATATATTATCCAAAAGATTGATTCTAATTTAAGCTGCTTATTAGAAGGAATGAGATTTTGTGGCAGCTTACCACCATTGTATTCCATACAAGATGCATCCTCTCCTCAATACCTAATTTCCAGTAACCATGTTAAGCATTAGAAAGTACAATTAGGGTAGAAAACAAGCATGTATCTTAGTTAAACAACATCAAAAATCATTTCATGACTACCATTGACACCATTTGGAATTTTCCGGAAATCATCTATTCCAAGAGCTTTCTGTGTTGAATTGAAGGTACAATGATCCGTTCCTACAAGCTGCACATTGCCAAATCTACTTTTAGAAAACATTCATATTTTCATAAAACAAATTTGTACACTATTAAAGTTAGGCAACTGAAAATTATATGTACTCTTAGAGTTAGAAATTAGGTCAAAATCTGGTTCTGAGTACAATGTTATGGGATAACCACAAACTTGTCTTCATATTTACAGTAATAAATCACTGTAGTACCAAGAGGCCCTGCGGAACAAATCAGATAGATCTCAAATAAGGTTGCAATAAGAGATAAACCTGCAGAACTCCCATTGAAAGAGCAGCTTGAAGGGCTTTGTCATGTCCAGCTGCCCTTATAGGGGGACTCATGACATACCTGAAACATCAGAAGACTATTGTTCTTAACGTAGCTCTTTTGACTGTCTGAACATAACATAAATTAAATAGAGAGAATTCTTACTTAGCAGCAGTGATAAAGTCGGGATCCCAAAGCCAAGAATCATTAAGCACTAACCCAGAAAGTACTGTCTCGCCAATCACCTTCTGCCCTGCAATTTAATAATCATTTGGAGCACGCGTTCAGTACTTAACTCAAAACTAACAGTTTGAGGGTGCATCATTACCTATTCAAAATAACCAATGAAATTTTTTTTTTTTTGGAAAATACAATAATCAATTTTAATGAGCTTCTTCTCTATTTATTAGCCATGTGTTTCCGAATTGTGTCTCTTAGTTTGTTCACTGTACTCTTTCTATTAAGCCATCTTTTTAGCTTTTTGATCTAGGAAACGATGAAGAAGAAGATATCAAAATTGACGAGTATAATGATGGTCACTTGTTGGAATTTTCCGAAAACCGCACAACATAGATAAGAAATCTTTTCACTTGCTAAATTACACCCTGGCTTGATACATAAACTCTGCAACATACTATTTATGGAACCCTTTCAACAACTTGGTCCAAATCACATCATGGAACTTTGGTAAAGGATGATCGAACATGATTTGGACTTGAAACAGTCATGTTAGACGATGAACTTGGTTCAGACAAAACAAAAGAGAGATGAATTTGGTTGAATGCCATGAGCCATTATAGAGTTACTTAGACAACCAATGTAAGAATTTTGAGGAAAATAGAGTGTTTATCTTATTTAATTATCAATGTTTTAAAAGGTTCGCCTCAGGGAGCGCCTAGGCGCCCTCTAAGGCTGGGCTTGAGGGTTGCCGCCTCTGTTTTGAGGGAGTGGGCGTAAGGCTTCGCCGGAGCCGCCTAAGCGGCAGAAGGCGCACCTCAGGGTTTTTTTTATTTTTTATTTTTTATTATTATTATTATTTTTTATTTTATTCCCAAACCCAAATTTTGGGTAGGATTTTAACTGCCTCATACCTCTTCTTTGCCCTTTCGTCTCTATGCCTTTTTCTGATTTTTATTTTTTTATATAATGGATGTGTGTGCTGTTTGCGGCATTGCTATATGTGTGCTTATTGTGCTTTTCATCCTCTATTTTGTACATATATAATATAATATGTGTGTGTGTGTATATATATATATTTATAATATATGTATGTGCTCAAGGTGATTATTGGTTAATAACCTTCTTCTTTTTAATATAATATATGTGTATGCTTAGTGTATATATTAAAAAATTTAGGTCCTGTGAGGCTTCGCCTCACGCCTAGGCCGGGCTTCCCCTCGGACGCCTCACCCACGCCTCACACTTTTAATACACTGTTAATTATATAAACCCAACAATTGGTAGAACTTCTAGTTACCAAGAACAAGATATAGTTACAAAACAAAAGAAAAACGCTAAAGCTAATGAAAGATAAAATTACCGCAACAAAGAAATTTTAGATACTATGAACCTGATTTGCGAGCTTGAGAAATTTCTTCCATAGCATCAATGCTCATCACATGAACTACATAGAGGGGAGTATTCACAAAACCTGCTAGTCGAATTGCTCGAGCAGTTGCCTCTCCTTCCAGCTACATGGGCAATTATATTGAATCAAACACATACCATGTGCTATTAATTTACTTGGAAATAACTATTAGATAACTAAAAAAACCACATAAATAGGAAGAACAAATTTACCAAATGAATTGCAATTAATATGACATCAGCATAAAAGGATACAATTTCATATTCATTACCTAAAAGAACCAGTATTTAGACAATAACTACTACGCGTACAGCTGAAAAGGGATTATATAGAAGTATATATCTTGTTATAGTCTTTCAAAGATAGAAAGACCCTCAAACAAAATCCTTTTACACAAAAGTTAAACCTGATAGCATGAAAACAGCAGGAATGTATGGCAGGCAGATTGTTGAACTATAAGATTAATAAAATTGTACATTTATGTTGCCACAAGGCCATGCAGAAGCGGCACTAACTCTTAAAGCATAACTAATGTTCCACGTGAAAAGAGATGAAGCAAAACTAACTAATATTTAAATTTGATAAAGCAATTTTCGTCTTATCCAAATTATGTTTGCATGAATAATTTATTTCTATAATTACCACTGGGGGCCTTGAAAGAGCATGTCCCTCTGGACCAGTAATACCAAGTTCTATCATTCTTCTCTGTCCTTCATAAACAGCATCTCCATTTTCTGCATGCACCATAGCTAACGCACCAAGAGACTTACATTTTGTGAATCCTTCTAGTAGAAGCTCATCATTGACCATGAAGGACCCCTTGTAGGCCATGAAAAACTTGAAAGAGTTTATACCTGAGTATAGGATACGAATAATTATAGAAATACAGATAGATTTATTACATAAATAGCACAGTCCATAAATAAGCCCACTTAATAAAACCTGGAACTATAAGAACCTAACCTTTCTTCTTGACCATTATTTCCATTTCTTTTGAAGTATGTTCATCCCATTTTGTAATTGCCATATGGAAACCATAATCCATGCAGGACTTCCCAGATTTGTTTTCATAAGCTTCCAACCCTGACAATAAACTTCCATTCACTGGTAAAACAAAGTCGATGTGCATAGTTGTTCCACCTGCTAATGCTGCCGCCTGACCACTGAAGAAATCATCAATACTTTCTGTACCCATGAATTCCATGCCTAGGTGGGTATGAGGATCAATGCCTCCTGTCAATATTAAACAACAAATAATTATATTTAACATTCATGATCGGGGATGCTTTAATCTTATTACATAGGTGTAGTATGAAAATTGACCTGGCATGACAAACTTTCCAGTGGCATCAAGCACAGTAACATCATCACCAACCTGCCAATGGCATTTGAAAAACAAAAACAGAGCAAAACAATGGCATCAAATCAAGTACAGCATAAAGAAAAGGAAAGAAAAAAATAATCTGAAGAGTAAACAAAAGGACATAAAACACTCGGAGGCTTGGAGCATATGAAAAGTTATATACATACATAAGTTCTCCACGTGAGTCTGAGTACCATTTAGATCACGTGATTACAGGCTGTTCATTTTAATTTGCAATCAATACATACTTCATTTTCTAGTAATTGGAACAACTATATCTTGCATAATTTATTTAAGAACGACTTTCGGGATTTAATCTAAATTCTAGTGTGCCTAAAGTCCCCACCATAAAACTAGTCGAATGAATTTACTCTAACAGGCTAACAGTTCCTCCTATAATCACACTAACTTACCGTACTTTATCGGCAGGAAAATAAAACAGGAACAAAGGATTCCATTGGTTCAGTAGTCCAGAACTAATAAAGAAACTAGCTGGAAACATGTTCAAAGGAATTGGTAAACCAACAGCCAATACAAATTACAAAGCATCTCCATCAAACCTGATAAATCCCAATACAATATCCCAACTAAAAACAAAAAGATTTGAATAAAAAAAAAGATATTGGTGAAGATATGTTTTAGATTCAAGTTCAACCCTCAAAAAATGCTCACAAAGTCAACGAGCAGCCAGCATAATTAACAACCCATGAAGTTCTTTCAATTTTGAAAAAAAAAATAACACTACAAATAAAGAAAACAAAAAAAGACTGAAATATTATTATACCTTAATATTAGGCCGAACAGAAACAATGGTTCCAGCCTCCACATAAACATCAGCAGCCTCCATCTCATGAGCGTTCACCACAATCCCGCCTTTGATCAACAGCTTGGTAGAAGACGATGACGACGATGAAGAAACCCCACAGGTCGACGCACCATGTCCAATTCCAGCATCACAGAACTGAAACACGTTAAAATAACAAAGTAATCAAAACGACTGAGATTTTTCTTTTTAATTTTCTCGGGAACCAAACTGAAAGTGAATACCTGGTGGCTCGATTCGGAGATCGGAGAGAAGGAGAAGAGAAGGAGGATCAAAGACAACAGAGGGAAGATGCGTTGAGGACTGGAGCTGGAAGCCATGGATTGAATACTACTCCTTCCTGGGAGAAGTCTGAAAATGCGGGACTGTGATCTCTTAAGTCTCGTTTTGGCCTTTTAGCGCCGTTTATACTTTTCAAAGTGGAAAATGTCAGCCAACTGCCCTTTGAATTATTTTTACTCACCTTGAATTATTTCTCAACATGAAATTGACCCCTAAATTAATTTTTATTTTTTGATACATTTACCCCTGAACTATTTGAAATTATACAATTAACCTCTTATAGTCGAATTCGACAGAATTTCATCCACTTTTTTACAATGGGTAATACTGCAGAGGGTCATTTCAAGTGGGTAATAGATCCTTATCAATTCTTTTATGGTTAGGATCCGAACACATCATTTTTATACACATTTTAACACCCATTTTGTAGGATTAATTTTGTAACGTTTTTCAACGGTCTAAATCGTCTATATTTTATGTTTTCCCTCAAATATCATGTCTACCAAAAATCACCTCAATCTGAAACCACATGACTGTTAGATTAAATTATACTCATTTTATAGTTTCTTTGCAGAACCGTATTTGTGAATTTTCTTCCCTACAAGTGAATATCATAATGGTTATGGATTCGTCTAATTTTTTCCAACGATGATTTATGAGTTATGTGAATTATAAATAGTTTGGATTGTTGAATAAAGTTACGAAGTAGGCCTTACAAGGTGGGTGTCAAAATGTTTGTCAAAAAGAGAGTGCCTCCGATCTTTTAACTCTTTATCTTATTAGATGTTGATTGTAAACACTATTTAGCTTATCATATGAGACACAAATATAGTACAATCATGTGATCTTCCTAACTTTACGTTCATGTATGGCAAGTTCTATAGCAACCCAACCCTGCTTTTGATTTAAAATATCATATATTTTTGTTCAAAATGTTGATAAATAACTTTAATTAGTACATGTTTACTCATTGTTCTAAAAATCTCCGCCTAGCGCCGCCTAGACCCCAGCTAGGCGCTAGGCGACTAGTCACCTCCCCAATTAATGTCTAGGCATTTGAAAATTAAGAAAAGACGCCTAGACTAGTTGAGACACCCGCCTAGACCGCCTAGCCACCCGCCTAGCTCGCCTAGGCACCTGTCGAGGTTGTGACTCACTTAGACAGAAAATAGATAACTTTCAATTTGCATTTATTTTTTTTCAATAAATTGTAAGAGACTTATTGAATACTTAAATGAGCACACACTATATACTTGTTTCCCATTTTTCATTATGTTCCAATATACACATGACATTCTATTTTGTAGTTTATGATAAAATTATATATATATTGAATTTATGACATTCTATTTACACGAAATATATTGAATTTACTTAAATCCGCCTAGGCGCCCGCCTACCTCGCCTAGCCGCTTAGGCGTTAGGCCCTAACCTGCCGCCTGATTAACGCCTAACATTTTTTAGAACCTTGTGTTTACTTATAGGAAAAAGAAGTGGAATCATCCTTGAGTTTCATGCATTTATTAAAATATAAATACAAGAAAATTTTACATTTTAGCTGTACATACAGTAAAATGTAAGCTTCCTTTAAAATTCATAATCTAATACCTAAACATTAGGAATTAAACTAAGGGTCAGTCTTTTCTTTCCTTATTTTTTTGGAGTTTTAACGAAACACTCCCGATACTGTTCACTGTTAACGAAAAACTATATTTTTACCTTTTTCTAGTACTATTCACTACACCTTTATTTGTCATTTTTCATTAAAACAAATGTTTTTTTAAACTTTTCGTTAGTTTTCCTTATTTTATTTTTTTTCTTCCTATGTTCTACCACCCATTGCTTTCCTCAGTTCTATTAGGTAAAGATATTGTTTTCGACATTTTTTCTACACATGAATGCAAGGTTATATGTTTTTAACTCCCGTAATTGGGAGTTCGGCGCGAAGTTATAGCTGACATCTTGTAATCTAGGCAAGATGGTGTCTAAGCTTGAAATGTACGAAGATGGTGCTCGCTAGAGGAAGGGTTTTGCAAATCTATGCAAACATAAAGGTCACTATAGTTTTTAGTTTTATTTTAGTGTGGATTTTAGGGTATGTCGTTATGTAGTCGATTTGTTTTGGTGACTCAAGTACACATGCATTTAGATCGGGTGATGGTGTGATTAGTCATTTGATTCATGGAATAGATGTATTTTTTAATTAAACACTATCAGATAATACAAAAAGGGTGTGCTATTCACACACCCTTTTTTACTTTTCACATATTTTTCTAATTTTTAGTCATCAGATCGGATGAATTGAAAAAAAATTAAGTGACAAAAATTAATAAAATGTGTATAAAAAGTAAAAAGAAATATGTAGATAGTACAACCCAATACAAAATCAAACTATGACTATAAAAAACTAAAGCTGTGTCTTTAATATACACGTTGCCTGAATATTATCTCGAAGCATACCCAAAAAATTAAAAGGTACATACAATCAATCGTATCTGCAATACGTCTTCCAATGCCAAGACAAGAAGCTAGGCATTTGCCACGAGCAATGTATGTCTCAGTAAAAAAACCTTTCGAAGAAAACCACTTAAAATAAAACAATGTGATAGAAAAAAAAAAATGAGAGCCGCACATATTACTATCTACTAAAACTCAGTTTCCGTCCACTGTTCATCATGTGAGAAGACTGTGAACGTCCCAAGATGTCCTCCCATTCCTTCAATCTCACACGGTAAAAAAAAAAGGGGTCTGCCAATTTTTGTTTCAAAATTGTAAATTCTCTCAGAAATTCAAGAAATGAAGATTCTCTGTCTACTTTTGTCTTTTGTGGAGACCCAATCTGAATTGTGTGTTCTTCAAGGTCGATCTCGCCCGAGGGATTTAGACCTCTTTGTTTTTTCAGTTTTTGGATTATTCCCTCACAATTAGGGAATTAAATTGTTCCTATTATTCAGTAAAATAAAAAATGACTTGCAGCTTTGATTTGGCCTTTGCATGTTTGTGGTATTTGAAATTATGGTTTATTGTAGGGATTGGATTTTGGGATTTAAGTTGAATTTGTATGGGTATTCTTTTAGAAATTGTTGTTCTTTTTGTGTTGGAATTAAAATAACTACACATGTTGGATTTTTACATAACTGTCTCTGATGTTGTTTTGGTTTTTTTTTTTTTTTTGTGATTTTTATGTGGTGTTTATATGTGCAAGTGACAATCGTCTTGAGGTTGGTCTCAAAAGGTTTTTCATCAACTCATGTACTAAATCCACAAAATCGACTACAGCTTCATTGACTGAATGAACTGGTGCCTATACTACCTGCTTGGACTTTTTCTTCATGGATTTGGTGAGTGATGTCTTCAGCAAATCCTAAATTTTTCTTGGATGATTTGGGTGTACATGAGAGTGTGGAAATAATAAATGTTAAATTTGAATGTATATTTGGTTGAAAGATTGATTGTATTGAATTGGAATGATATATTGATTTGTTGTTAAGAATACAAGATAAAGCCTCTCATATAGAGAAGCCGAGAATGAGGCAAAGACGCAACAAGCAATCAGTCTTGCCTTCAATCACTCAAAATTTAAGGAGAGAAAGTAGCCGAAAGTGAAAGAAAAAATAAGGAAAAGAAAAGTGGGGTATGGTGGAGATGATGGTGTTCTCGGAAAGCAAATAGTGATGAACATAATTCTTAATAATAAATGTATTTGGCTTCTTCTATATTTTGTCATTTAGATTTTGGGGATTTTGTTTGTAGCTTTAAGTTCTCCATTGTTGTGTTTAATTTTGTTTTGTTTTTGGCGTTAGGAAATTGTGGTTCTTCGGATTTGGGGGTTTTGTTTGCTGGCTTCAGAGCCTTGTGTATTTAAGGTGACGGATAACCTGTGAAACTACAGTCCTAAATTTATTTACTTTGTTGTCATCGATATTTCCATTGCAGAATTGATCCATTTGAATTGTGCAAGTTGTTCCCAATTGCAGACATGTACTAAATTGATATGTCTGTAGTATGCATATATATAAACCATACATTGAAAGTGTCAAAACTATTTTGGTACGTGTCTGTTAATCCTTGGTTCATTTGCACACATTCGCAATCTCTCATTTCAATATGCACAGTGTAAAAGAGATTTATATTATCATAAAAAAAATGTCCACATAATCCACCACTCAAAAGGGTTTTGTAGTCTACACAACCTTCATGTACGGCCTTTATTCAATAAGGGTGGATTATTTCTTCTCTATGTCAGTACACTAGAAACACTTAATCCTGGATTTCTAGAGTAGCAATAATAGTATTTGTATATAATACACTTATAGTAACCACGGTGACACCCCGACCTAAAAGTGGGGCGTGTTGGCCGTCATGTGAGTGTGACGTAACCATGTGCGAAGTGCGGAAGCGAGATTGATTAGAAAGATACGAACCAACTAAAACCAAGCCACTAGCAATCCAATAAAAAAGAGTGAGCTAGTGCGAGAGTTAAGGTGCTTTTACAAAGCCAGAGCATAAATGGCTTACGTGCAGTCAAGCAGAAAGTACTAAATGGAATTAACACCTGTAGGTGATTCTACATAAGTGAATTCTGTTAGAACGTCAGGGAGATTCTTGTATGCCACCAACGAACACTACTTAATACCTGGAGGGGCGAAAAACAAAGTTGAGTAGGTCAATAAAACAAATCTTTTTCAAAACCATTCTTTTCTCAAATCACTGTAACCCCTCTCCGTAAAACCTGTATAATTTCCCAGAAATAAAATATATTCATATACATATATATCTCAAAATCATGCTGGAATATCTGTATGTATGCCATGCAAAATTATCATAACTAATATCTCAATTGTATGCTCATATCGTAAATCTGTGATGTGAATAGTATATGATAATCATCTCATCCCTCGGCTGCATATACATATAGCTCATAACATCTCAATCTCATCATATATATACTCTGCACATACATCGATATCCTCATGAGGTCACTATCATATCACTATATCAATATAAGAATGCTCTAGTGCTACAATCACGTGAAGACTGTGCGGATGATTCGCGGGTCACCTACGAGTCGAACCCACCTATAGTGGTCTATACGACAGGACTGTGCACCTACTTGGATCCAAGGCGAGCATGCGGTGCGGGAGGTGAACAACACGTGAAAGACTGTGCCCCTAACTCTGGGCGTGAGCACTAACAATATGTGCAGGTGTATGAGCTCAAATCACATCATTTCATTCATTCGTATCACATCACACCATTTCATTCTCATCATAACTAGTATAGAACCTTACCTAATACTTACCTGTGCGTCCGCATCACCGTCACAATTATATGCAAGTACTAATGCATAATTAAAATAAATAAATACTTGCATGGCATCTCAAATCATTTCATGGCTTAAATTCATTTTCTGGGAAAGATAGCAATATATATAGGTATGTACGGAAACAAACTGCCCACTCACTGATAAATAGCCGGGTCGTAGCCCCCACGTCTAGCCTGGCTACGCTCATCCTCGGGATAGGCCTCGCCTATATGAGAAGTAACTGAATAAACGTTATTTAACGTACATAAACGAAACTTTAGAAATAACTTCTCATACGTTGATCAATTTTGACATTTGAATATACCACCGTGACCTATGCGACGTCACAGACGTCGCGATATTTTTAGAAAATTTTTTGGATGCGTCACGCGCCCCCACGCGCGTCATCCCTAACCTTGGCTCGTCGAAAAAGTTCACCGGCGCCGAAAAATCTGGGCAACCTGTAAATGCCCTTTTCTCGCTCATTTTTGCACCATTTTTCATGTTCTTTATGCCAAAATGAAGCCCTCAACATGTAGATTAAGTTTATACCTCTTTGGAGCTTCAAATCCATTGAAATCTTGTCGGGAAATTCCCACCAAAACCGGCCACCTTCGTGCAGGGCTATCCCGACATCCAAATCGTGCCAACGAAGGTCTCCGAGGTTCGTGGGAGCCTTCTAAGGCTCGTGGTGAGCTTGGTTTCGCCTAAAACACATCCAACAAAAACTTTGTGAACAATGACCAAATCTGAGATCGAGATTTCTTCGAGTTTTCGGGAGTTCTAAGGTTTAAAACTAATATGGATGGATTCGAAATGACATAAGGAACAAGAATAAGCTTACCAGAAGTGCGATATGAATCTGGAAGCTTGGGTGTGTGTATGTCCGTACATTTTTGTGCGAAGAAGAAGAAAGAAGTCGAGGGATGAGAGAGTGTGACTGAGAGTAAGAAAGAGATACGTAAGTGAGAGGAGAGAGAGAGGATGTTGATTGGTTTGTGTGGTCTAAAAGCCACAAACCCAAACAAATATCTCCTTAGTTTCTAATTGGTCCGAAAATGTATGAATAATGTATAATTGGACCAAAACCTTTAACAAAATTCACAAACATACCTCAACGCTCGAGGGCAAATCCGTCAATTCACATTCTCGTGAATAATATTTTGGGACGGGCTGTCACAACGGAGTTCTGTAGTGGGTCTCTCATTTTTCTACGGAATTAAGTTGATTTACTATTTTACTGTCTTTGCAGCTTTTATTTATTTATTTATTTTTTTGAAAACAATGAAATTTTCAATTTTGGTGTGGAGATTTTGAGTGGTGGAGGACATCATGTTATTTGATTACATTCCGTTCTAATTTGTTGTTATTAGAATAAGCAGTTCGTCTTATGTATACAAAAATACTACTTTGGTATGCAATTTAACAAAGCACAAAAATTGAAATGGGTAGTCCATATTGGTATCAGTCTTATTCTGATCTTCCGATCTTTCCATTTTTTTTTACCCATTTCTTGGGTAAATTCTCCCAGTTATATATGAAAATAAATACAAGGTGGCCCTTTTTCTGTGTGTCATGTTATGTAAAGTTTTTCTATATTTAGCTTTTTATATTTCAATACATACACTTCTCAAGGAATTGCAAAATTGGGAACAAATACCTTGACTAGACATGTTCTTGACTTGGGTGAAGAAATAATTAGGACTTAATACACCTATGTTCTTTAATATTGATACTTCTAAATCTATTGTATGCCTATGTTAAATCTTCATTTTAGTTATTCACTTCAACATCATCAATATGGTTAAAAGTTACAAAGCTATACGGCGTTGATTTCATATGCAGGTTTCATTTGATGCCAGATGGAATAGTAGAGTTCAGTTTGGTGGAATTGGAGTTTAACAACTTAATGGTAGACAATTAATACGTAAACATTTTAAATTCTACAAGGTGCATAGACTTGAATTGCAAGTTTATACTTCTACTGTAATTTTATAATTGTACCACAAGGTACCACTGTTATTTATAATTGCATCGCAAGGTACCAACTTATAAGATAATTTTTAATATCTTCGGTTTTAATTCATCTACTCCAATTTATACAACATTTTTGTTATTTCGAATTTGTACATGAATTGAAATTTAATTTTTCTGATTTCAGCTCTCATTGGGATCTTAACACTCCATCATTAAAATCATTTTTGTGTGATATTCTCCTCCATGCATGGTTACAAATACACAAGCCGTCAACGTATCTCATTCAATTACATATATTGTACATTTGTGTATTGCGCCAAAATTTTCTATTAGCTGAAACTGAAACTCAAGTGCTCAAAATTGTATCTAAACTGTTTAAACTATTGTTCTCATGTTTTGGATCTTTACAAAAGACTATTACATAAGACTTGATCAAAGAGGCAGTGGCAAGTATGTTTCAAAAGGCTATTAGTATTCATTCAATGATCAAGGCATATGACAATCATTGTATACTAAGTCACATGTTTCAACTCCCTGGTTTGGTAAGGGAAAAATTTATATCCTCTCTATATTTAACTCGGTTTAAATTTAGGTAATTGTGTTTTCAAATGTTGCCTGCTCTTACTTACATATATGTCAAAATAACAATGATTTTTTTGTGTCTTTTGTAAATTTGTAGTTATTGAAGAAGAAATTGCAATGGTGAAGAGGAACAAACCTAAAACAAGTGCTATTCTATCAAAAGACCTTATTTTCATGACATTGGGTACGATTGCTTAAATTTTCAATTCATTGTAGCTAGATTGAAACAATTTTTCTTATGTTGTGGTCTATTTTATCTGACAGGGTTAAAGGGGGCTGGCAACAAGAGTGTAGAGAGAGAGATGTGTTTGTAGAATTGTAGGTGAATGTGTGTGTTGTTATCCCTCCTACATTATGTCTTTATTTATAGTAAAAAAAGGAGAGAAGATATTCCTTCATCCCCAAGGAATAAAAATCCTTATAGGAAATGATAAATAGAATCAAATCTAATCTAGGATTTACACAATCACACTTCAACTAGGGATGTTTACAACATTCCCCCTCGAGTGTGTAAATACTCAAGGTAGATTCATCATCATGCAGAAGTTGAGGAAGTCCACTCGTCGACCCTGATTCCAAGGAACAACGCTTATTCTCAATAAGGTAGAAACTTGCATAAGTAAGTAAGTCTCACTAAAAATTCCTAAGGCTATGCCAAAAACCCGAGTAGGGACACAATCCATAGTCTAAGGAAAAATGCGTGAGAAATGCAAAATCAAAAGAAACATCTACGGAACATTATCAGGGATATGACCAACCCAAGGTAGGTGCCTCGTTAAAACCTAGTTAGGTAGCAAAAATCCAGTGGGAAAATGCTCTTAATCGTAGGAAAAAAAAGTACATTATGTCAAGCAAGTATCTTCAGAACACTCCACCTGAGTTTGACACAATTCCAAAGAGAAATAGCAATGTTACAACTCAGAAAGTTTACGCATACCAATTCCATGAACAAGCTTCTGAAACGTCTTCTTCAGCAGTGGTTTGGTGAAGAGATCAGGCAAATTTTCTTGTGAATGGATTTGTGTGACTTCAATCTTTTGATGCTCTTGTTGTTGATGTGAAAAGAAAAACTTCGGCGCAATGTGCTTGGTGTTGTCTCCTTTGATGTAACCCTTCTTGAGCTATTTGATGCATGCTGAGTTGTCTTCAAAGATCGTCGTTGGGACATCAATTGCGGGATAAAGATTGTAGGAGCTTCGAATATGGCCCATTACTGCTCTTAACCAATAGCATTCCTGAGTTGCTTCATGTAAGGCAAGAGTTCGAGCATGGTTAGACGAAGTGGCAACTAAGGTTTGTTTAGTTGACCTCCAAGAGATTGCGGTGCCTCTAACGGTAAAGACATAACCCGTTTGAGAATATGCCTTGTGCAGATTAGACAAGTATCTTGCGTTAGAATAACCAATAAGGTGAGAATCGACTTGAGAAACAGAGGGTGTGGCATCACTCGAGGATCCATAGAGATAGAACAAGCCCAATCCATGGTACACTTAAAGTAATAGAAGATGTCTTTCACGCCAGTCCAGTGTCTGCGTGTAGGTGCATTACTGTATCTTGTAAAAGATTAACAACGAAGGAGATGTCGGGTTTAGTGCATTGAGCTAAGTATAATAAAGCACCTATTGTTGTAAAATTGACGGTGTGTGCAGTGGAATAAATAAACAAGACACAAAGTTTACGAGGCTCCTCTACAGTCAGTGTGACTGGAGTACGTCCTCAGGGCAGCAGTGATGCTTTCATTATAATTTAGAATAATAGGAGCACAAAATAACTCTCTTTATTATCTCCTCTCCTCTTCCTCTTCCTCTTTTTTCTTTCTTCCTCTTCTCTTAACTTTTTGTGTTCTCTCTGTATTTTAACTGCAGTCGGAGTGCTCTATTTATAGAGCGGCTCCATACAAACATGTTCTTGCAGTTTGAAATTTACAACATCCAACTTTGAAAATATAATCCTTTTGTTTCCAAAGTCTACATCACATTTGTGGGCATTGAAAAATCTATGTGGGCATTCATAACAATGCCAACATTGTCAAAATTGCCAATGTTTTCAATACTCCCCCTTGGATGCCCACATATCAACATTAGTTGCCTCGTTAAAATCTAGATCTATTTTTGGATGCTCCCCCTGATGAGTATCTCCCTCTGATTTCAAATCATTTAGGTTGATCATTCTGCGTCGATCTCTTAGCGAGAAGAGTTGCCAACAAATGTGCTTTACAGGTAGTTAACTTTCCACATGCTTGTTCTTAAACTGGGCTGGAGGACATTCTGCTAGACTTCCTCCAAAGGTTTGAATTTACTCATTTTTTCTGGAGCTGAATTTGATTTAAGGGTGGTGTACACTTGATCTTGAATCAGATTTGTGATTTCTTCAAGGGTTGTCAGAGGCTTGATCTTGAATGAAATTGGACCATGAGGAGCTTTATGTGGCAAGTGATCTTCGGCTTTGTCGTGGATGAATTGTCATATGTTTTGCTGTGCTTATCTCTACATACTTCAATGTATCATTTTCATTTGCCTTACTTGTTCCCTTTTCAAAAGTGGTATTTTCCCTAGTTTTTCCCCATCCAGGTTTGGCATATTCTTTTGCAGTATTTTCCTTCTAATGCAGGAGTAGAATGCAAACCTTGCATTTGGATAGTCCTTAAGAACATTACTTCTCAGCAACTCATCATGCTTGGCAGCTATCATCATATCAACAATTGAAAATGAGTACTCGAGAGAGATGCTAGGTAAGCAACCAGGGAAGTGTTCCAGACAATCAGTTCCAGGTCGGAAGCTTGACTCCAAGTGGCAACTGATTGCTCTCTTTCTCCTTGTCCTGCAAGTAAGAACAAGGACAAAGAAAAGGGTAGGGAAAAAGCATGATATGAGATATCCTTGCTTTTGACCCTAATGATATGAGATATTTTTGCTCTGGTGCGACTTGTTTGAAAAGGTATTCTCGGAGAGGAAGAAAACTGAGTATTTTGAGATGCTTTGTTTAAGATGCATTCTCGGAGAGGAGGAGGAAGAGTTAGATATTTTGCAGGTCTGCCTTGCCATGGAGACCGAAGGTAAACATATATAGGGATTTCTCAATAGTAGGTAGTAGAGCTGTGCCTTTACTCTTGTCAGCAACTACGGTGTAATAAGAACAGTAAGATTCATGCATTTTCAAATTTATCAGAGATCTTTGATAAAGTTGCACGTGATATCCAAGAGCTGAGATTGCGTTTGAGAAATGTTGGCAGACGTCATGCAGGGAAATCTAGCTTTTGAAATTCGAAAATCGGTGTCTCTTCGATTTTTGAATATGTGACCCTGTTGCCTTTTCTTTTATAGGAATATCAATGTTGTTCAGATACACTCAGAAAATTGCTGCCTGCAGAAATTTCCCCTTCTTGCACTTCTGAGATTTTACCTGACCTCTTTTTTTTTTCATCATTTCTGAAATGGCTTGCCTATCTAACCTTTGTTTAGATTTGAGTCTCGGGAGGGATACCGACGAGCCGAGTCAGGATAATATATGGCGCCCGTCTTTTTCATCTTCTAATGGTCCTCTTACGGTTAAGGATTCTGTGATGAAGAATGACATAACTGCTACAGCGGCAGCTAGGAATCTTCTCACTCCCAATGATAACAAAATGCTTTCAAACAGGTCTAATGAGGCGACCGTTCAAGACTCTTTGGCTCTCAGTATTCAGTGTGCGGGCTCTGTTTCTAATATGAGCCAACGCCTACTTGCTCGAACTCGCCAAGTTGAATCATTGATGGCTGAGGTGGCAAGTCTTAAATAAGAGATTAGAGGGCTCAAGCACGAGAATAGAGTGTTACACATGCTTGCAAATAGTTACTCAGCAAGCATGAAAAGAAAGCTCGACCAGCTGCTGGAATTCAAAGGTCGGACTCAAAATGACAATCAGAGGTTTGAGTCTTTATTCCAAAGACACCCATTGTCTCAGCCGTCTGGAGTTCCACCAAGTATTGAGGCTCCAAATAATCAACCTCTGGTGCCTCCCCCTTTGGGAGTACTTCCGAGTACTGAGGCTTCACATAAGCAACTTTTGTGAAGTTATCCCTCCTCATGTCTGTAATTTCTCGAAGATATTAATAAATAAGCTTTATTTCTTTGAATGTATTGTGCCAAATACAATAAAGCAAATACTTCACTAAGATGTGGTACTTGTGGACCAAATATCAATTTATCTTTACCCTCGTGAAGATAAATGATGATTCTTAGCGTCTAAATCATTTGAGTGTTCAACTCATAATCTTCAATCCATATGATTCTTTAATATCATGAACATCATGGATCAGATTCGTGTGGGCATATTGTTCGATCTGTAATTCGAGACAATATTTCTCTCAACCCTTTTCTTGACTCTTCAGGAGTTCTAATTTAATATCATTGACTCTTCAGGAGTTCTAATCGACTCTTTCAAGAGATTTTAATATGTTGCAACAATATCATAATGATAGTACTCACTCAGGCATTTTATACCATCCATTGGTATTGAGTACATAATTTATGCTTTAGTCTTCCAGGATTTACTTCAAGCAATCTGAATCATTCAGAGATTTTCTACACTTCATGACACATTTTCCTTTGGAATTTATACAGAGCAATTTGCTCCCATGTATACTTGAGGGATTTACTTATGGATATATGATGTGGGCGACTCACAACCCTTCATATATAATTCTCCATTCATATGAACTCGTTTACATGAGTATAATTTTAGGTTTCAATTAGTAACCTTATGTCATATCATGTGAGTGTATTTCACTGTATTACAAATGCCCATATGTAACCTCCTTGGTTCAACATCCTTTGGCTATTTGTATTGTATTCAAGTATATAGGTCAATTTCTCCACGTTCTTACAAAATTGTAATGGAATTGCCTTTCTCCATTTTTTTTGGCAAATAATATTTCCCTTCATCGACGAACAAAAGAACGTGACTCAATATCAACACAGCTCATTGATGAAATTTAGTAGCTACTTGTAAGACCAAAATTATCATTGGTTTTCATCAATCAGTGATCCCATATTCTCATGTGCATGCGCATGCATAAAAACTTTTCATTTCTTTTGGATATCCATTGCCTCTTCAACGGCATTACACTATCTCTTCCAAGATAGTCATAATTTAGAGAATGTGGATCATAACCTCCTTTTGAGCGTTATAGAGCTGGGATCTTAATCTCCACGTCCGGGAGTTGAGTCATTGGAACTTATATGTCTATCATGCTTCATGCATGAGACATCAAAATTCCCATGTCCGTGGATTATTCTTTCTGGGACGTGTATCCATACGGCGACTGTCATGCTTTTGACATGTTAACAGTTATGCTTTGGGAATGCAATAGTTTAGTAGTGCCATATTCTTCTTCTTTTAAATGACTGAACCTTTTGAATCTAAAGGTTTGCCACGCTTCAGGCGTGTAACAAATAAATCATTTACTACCACATTATTTGCCATGCTTCAGGCATGCAACAGATAAATCATTTGCTGCTTCATTATATTGTCCACCAGGGACATCAATTCTTATAGGCACATTTGCAGCAAATATATGTGATTTCATTACTTTCGTTGCACCATTAAACGCATCTGGCACTTGATTTGCATATCGATGCATCATTCAATTATTCTCAATTGATCGCTTCATGAATCAAAATAAGACAAATTCTCTTCGTTCTTCTGGAACGGTTTTTTCTCATCATTCTTCTGGAATGATATTTTCTCCCCCCAAGAGCGAGAAAACTGTCTTATCAAAATCATAGTCCGCAAACCACGCGGTAAGCATATCCCCAGTCACGGGTTTCAAATGTTGAATGATAGACGGTGAATCAACATCAATGCCCAATTCGCGATGATGACTCGTTTTAGTAAGTTGTGGCAGTGCAATAGACACAAAGATAACATAACCAAAAACTCGTAAATGTATAATGTTTGGCTAATTTCCAAACACGAGTTGTACTGAATATTGATGGTTGGTAATAAATTTCAACCCATCTAATACTGCATCATGCAAAAAACATGTACTTATGTAAAAACTGGCAATTTTGTTTTTATGAGCAGAGCGCGGGTAATTAATTTTATCCGCTTAATAAATACTTCTGCTAAACCATTTTGAGTATAGACATAAGGAACTTCTGGTCCTCATTTAATAGTTTGTAGACTGAGACTCTAACACTGTGGCACTTCAAACTTACTGTACTCATCAAGGAACTTCATGTCCTGATCTTGAGGATCAAGGGACTTCATGCCTGATCTTTTTGTATGATGGAACTTCAAGTCCAATCATTTTATATTTGCATGATGGAACTTCTGGTCCAATCATTTTTATATGATAAGGATCAAGAAACTGCAGGTTCTGATCTGATCAAGGAACTTCGAGTCTTATATATACTCATCGTAATAAAAGAGACGTACGATAAGTAAATTAAAGCAATAGGCAGTAATTCCAGCCATAGTGAATAAATTGCATTTAAGTAAATAGAACTTGTGAAAGTGTTTTAAACCAATACCATTCACATAAATAAATATATATATATATATTTTCTGCTTTTTTTTCAAATGGTACGGCACCATCCAAAAAGTCTTTACTCTTTTGTTTTTGTTTTTTTAATTACTTTTTCTTAGTTTCCACATGGTGTCTGACACACCATCATTTTTCCTTCTCTGTCTCTGCCAGTCTCGAAACTCAGGGCCAGCTGAGTTGTTGTGGAGGTTGCCCAAATTAAATTGAATCCTAAAAGGCTACTAGAGACTGGCATTGTTCTTGCATGACCCAGGGAACATGGCATCATGAAGCAAGAACCTCCCTATAGATGACAGCGGGGTTGATGGAGGTATAAGAGAGGGAGGCTTATATGGAGTTAGTACTGCCATCACTATCTCAGACAACTGAGTATTCACGGGAGTTCTCGAGATCCGTTGAAAAAGACGTGATCTGGGTTTCCAAGTCTGATGAGATTCTTTTGAATCTCTGGAAACTAGTTGTCAAGTACGAGTTTCCTAATCTCGTGACGACTACAGGTTGTTGTAAATTTCAACTCTCACCGGAATTTGGTGGGGCGCTTCTAGCGCGTTGGGAAAGATGAAAAATGGACATACCTTTTATTTTGTGAGATTTTAGCCGACGGAGTTGAGAGGTAGATATTGCTTCACCTGATTTATGGCGTTGTGCTTTCCACTGACATGAGAGCTTCTCGTGCTGATACGTGTTGTAAAATTGACGGTGTGTGCAGTGGAATAAATAAACAAGACACAAAGTTTACGAGGTTCCTCTACAGTTAGTGTGACTAGAGTACGTCCTCGGGGCAGCAGTGATACTTTCATTATAATTTAGAATAATAGGAGTACAAAATAACTCTCTCTATTATTTCCTCTCCTCTTCCTCTTTTTTCTCTTTTCTTCTTCTCTGAACTTTTTGTGTTCTCTCTGTATTTTAACTGCAGTCGGAGCGCTCTATTTATAGAGTGGCTCCATACAAATATGTTCTTGCAGTTTGAAATTTACAGCATCCAACTTTGAAAATATAATCCTTTTGTTTCCAAAGTCTACATCACATTTGTGGGCATTGAAAAATCTGTGTGTGGGCATTCATAACAATGCCAACATTGTCAAAATTGCCAATGTTTTCAACACCTATCACATTTAGATAAGGAACTTCAGGCTCTAAAAACTCTTCATTGTCCTCATTTGGACGGAAGGGATCTCATTTTGCATCTAGCGATCGAACGACCATAAAAGTACTCGAAGGCTTTGCTTTATCCTCATTAAAGTGGCGAAACACCTTATGTGTGTAGTTTGATTGATGTACTAGGATTTCATCCAAACAATGCTCTATCTCGAGACTGAGACATTATCAAGTTTTACCTAGATCTTTCATTTCAAATTTTAACTTCAGGTGCGCGACAATTCTCGTGAGCTCTTCAGGATTTCCAATGAGATTCATGTCATTTACATATACTGCAACAATCGTAAATCCAGAATGTAACTTTTTAATGAACACACTAGGGCATATTTCATTGTTCACATGTCCCTGACTAGTCAAATACTCACTCAGACTGTTATACCACATTCTTCCAGATTGTTTCAAACTGTAAAGTGAATGCCTCAAACAAATTGAGAGCATGTTCTAGGGGTTTGGAAATATTTGAACCAGTCAATATTAGTCTTTTGGGAACTTTCATGTAATTTTTTGTATCAAGATCCTCGTAGAGATATGCGGTTACTACATCCATTATATGCATACTCAGTTTTTCAACAACTACCAAACTGATAAGGTAGTGAAAAGTAATCACATCCATAACGGGTGAATATGTTTCGTCATAGTCAATCCCAGGGCGTTGTGAGAAACCTTATACAACAAGACGAGCTTTGTAACACACAATCTCATTCTCCTCATTACGTTTCTAAATGAAAACCCACTTGTAGTCAGCGAGCTTCATATGTGGAGGAGTAGGAGTTACAGGTCCAAATACCTTACATTTTGCAAGCGAATCGAGTTCGACTTGGATTGCTTGTTTCCAATTTGATCAATCAGTTCTACGTCGACATTCATCAGCGGAACGCGGTTTAATGTCCTCGCTCAACATGATCTCAGTAGCTACTGCATATGCTAATGCATTGTCGACAATCATCTCATTTCTACGCCACACATCATCTAAGCTAGCATAATAGACCGAAATCTCACAATTCTCGAGATGAGGATTCGTCTCCTTAAGGATGCTTCTATAATCTAGAATTTCCTCATGAGTTGGGTAGAATAAGTGAGTGATAGTCGAATTCATGGTAGGCTCTTCAGGACCTTGTGTTGTGGATTTCCTCTTCCAGGGGCATGAATCCTTTGAACAAGAGGTTTGCAACGCTTTTGTGTAGGGGCTAATGATTGGCTAGCCGCTAATGTACGTGGATCACCAAGATTGGTGTCCCGGGCCTCTAGAAGGGTAGTCCATTATACATTTGGTACATCCATCTTTGCAGGCGTATTCACTGCTGAAATGTGTGATCTTGTCATGCACTTTAGATTGGTGAAAACATCTGGCATGCTGTGAAGATTTAATATGTGCTGCACTTCAGTTTCAGACTAAACAGTACGAGGATCTAAATGAGACAAAGTGGGAGTCGTCCTAGATAATTCTCATCGTTCATCAGAAATGTAGACATTTTTATCTCCCCCTAACGAAGGGAAGACTATCTCATGAAAGTGACAATCTACAAAACGAGTGGTAAATAGATCGTCTGTCAAACATTCTAAGTAACGAATAATCGAAGAAGAATCATATCCGACATAGATTCCCATCCTTCACTGAGGCTCCATTTTTATACGTAAAGACAGCTAGATCGGCACATATACTGCACAACCAAAAATGCGTAAATGCAATATGTTGGGTTCGTATCCGATAACCAACTGAATGGTTATGTCACAACAGGCCTCAGGCGAACCAACTTTGTTGTATGCAATATTGCATGGCCTTAAACAGCGATCGAGAGCTTGGTATATATGACCAACGATCGAGCAATCATTTCTAAGTGCTTAATGAAAGCCTTTGGCAGGCCGTTTTGGGTGTCAACATGGGGTAAATGATGTTTAACTTCAACCCCAACCGACATGTAATAGTTATCAAAAGTTTTAGATGTGAATTCTCCAACATTATCCAATCGAATAGATTTGATCGGATAATCAGGGTGGTGAGCCCTGAGCTTGATAACCTGAGCCAACAGTTTGGAGAATGTAGCGTTCCTTGTGGACAACAAGCACACGTGTGACCAACATGTGGAAGCGTCAACCAAAACTATAAAATATCAAAATGGTCCGCAGGGAGGGTGAATCGATCCACATATATCCCCCCCTGAATTTATTGTAGAAAAATGGGAGTTTTCGAACGAATCTTATCATAAAAAGGCTTAATAATAAGCTTTCCCATGAACATGTCTGGCATGCGATTCCTTGGATTGAACCTAAACTTCAAGTTATTGGATGCTCGTGTGATGATTTGAGGATTTGGCGCATCACTATTTGTCTAGGATGTCCTAAATGATCATGCCAAAGTGTAATTTTGTGCGTGGTCCCAGTAGTAAGGCCGGCCATATAGTGGCATTCTATGAGGCTTATGGTTGTAGTATACAGACCATTTGAGATACGCTCTGATCGGATCATATTTATATATATTTTTATATCAAATTCACTCGTCTTTTCTTAGTTAGTTCGTTATATTTTGAGCTATTTACGTTATTTTTATGTTTTATAAGTTTTTTCAAGAAAAGAAAATAAAAATAGAATAAATGAAGTGTTAAGTAATTAATTCGTTTAAATTACCTTGCTTGTTGAATAGAACTTATTATTTAGAAAATAATTTATTTATATATTTATATAATTTATATATATATATATATTGATATAATATGTTTGTGTGTGAGGTGTGGATGGAAAGCACTGAGAGAAAACTCGGTGGAAAGCATTCGGTGGAAGGATAACATTATTACGGGGGCACATGCAGAGAATAATAAAAGGAGGGCCTCGGGGGGAAGGCCAATCGAATAGAAAATAAAGGCAGAGGCATGAGATAAAGAAAGGGGGGCTTTGAGGCATCACAGAAATAAGGCAGAAGGCCTCGAGGAATTGGGGGCATCAAAACACAGCTCACGGGAGTGGAGAGAGGGCGCGCCCAAAAGAAGAGAAGCTGCCTTTTAAGGCAGCTGCGGAGAGGAATTAAGAGCACAGAAGGCTGCGCACGCAGCCAGAGAAAAGAGTAGAAAAATCAGAAAACAGAAGTCTGAGGAGAGCTGCTAAGGCAGCGAGTAGAGAGAGCTCCTCGGAGAGCTGCTAAAGCAGCCACACGGTGAGGGAAAACCGAGAGCAAAGGAAGGTGAGCTGCCCAAGTGGCAGCACAGCAAAGGCACGGTGCAGGCAGCAATTCAGAGGCGCAAGCCTCGGGGACCAATCTGCCTCTGGCAGCAAGACACGGGAAGCAAAGGAAACAAACCAACCAGTGAACACGGTGCAAATGCACAAGAATTGCACAGATCCTTGCAACTCTCATTTTGGTTTAATCTCTCCAACTCAATTTTTATTTCTGTTTTAAATTATAAATAATGTGTAATTAATTTGTGTTGGCTAGAGGTTAATTCAAAGCCATGGATATATTTGTAATTTGAATTGGTAACTTCAGTTGTGATTTCTGAGTTGTGATTTAATTTGCTTAACTGCTTGATTAATAACTTATTTGTGTTTGTCGATTAAGAATACATACTTAATTTACATGCATGAATTTGATGCTAGAATATAAGTGAATTTCACCTAATCGTTATGAACTTATATTCATGAGTAGTGAAGGTTGCTAGTCACAATCGCGTCAAGTAAATTCCTGGCAAACGTATCATGCTGTTCATAGTTACGAATGCCTTGTCAACACTTATGATTTTCATAGAACATAATGATCTTTAATCGTATCTCTATTGTGCTTTTCACGTAGAGAACTTTTGGGGAATAATTTGAGTTGTTGTATGCTGTTCATCCAATTCAATAACTTAAGGAAAATCTGAAGGTTAATTTAAGCGTACCTAATTAATCTGGAGTATTGAAATTTACAACTTATTGAAAGAACAACTGAAGGTCAATTTAGATTGCATATGTGTCATGTGTGGAGAAGAACCCTCTAGCCAATCCGTCGCCTATCCGTTCACTTTTTATTTTATGTTTTTGTCAATTCTGTAATTTATTTAAGTTTAATTTACTTCGTCAAAACCAAACCAAACCCCCCCATCATTAAAATATTATTATTTAGTTAGTTTTTATTATTTTTAATCTTTTAATTTAATTTCCGTCCATTTCAATTCCTAGTTTTTATTTTAAATTGTTTTCATTATTTTGAGTCATTTTTAGTGTGTTTCGAGTTTTTAGCTTAGTTTGTGTTTTCTAGAGTCTTGAGTTGTTTTGAGTCTTTTGATTTGTTTTAGTTTATTTGTTAGTTTTATTTTAAGTTATTCTAGTTAAGTGTTTTGATTTTAATTTAGTGTTTTAAACTTTGTTTTTACGTTTTTAAATTAATTTTACTTTGATTAGCAATCCCTCCTAATCCCCGGCCTAGAACGATACCCTACTTACACCTATACTACATCTGTAAAAAAGAGGGTTAAATTTGTGCGGTTTAAAATCCCGTCACGCTCCATCTTATTTAGAATACGTTTCTAGCTATATTTATAGAAAGTTATGCACCGAAATTCAACTCTGTTTTCTACGTGGGTTTCAGCGTGGTAATTGTTATCTCTAATATCCTTGAAACTTAGCAACCTCTACCAGAACGTGGAGAATAAAGTGCCTCATCAATGGTCAAGATTGTACAATTGGACAACATTATATGTGTCTTGCCGTATCCTTCTATCAAGTTGGATGGGTCTGAAAGGGTTGTCAGGGTGCATTCTTAGGTATGAAGTTAATGAAATAGATGTGTTCACGTAGAATGAAAAATTAAATTGAATCAATCACATGCATAAAAGTTCTCAAAACAAATATCAATTCAAAGTAATTTCATTTATTCAAGGATAGTAATTAACTAAAACTTAATATCCAAAAAAAAAAAAATCACCAACCAATATTCCAAACATAAAGGAAAATTGTTCAAAAATCAACCAAAAACAAAGGAAGGGTTCGGCCACTAGGTGGAATTCGGCCCCAATTGTCTTATTTTAACAAAAAAATAAGTCTATGTCTAAGATTCTAATCTTCCATATGGGTGGTATCCTCTGGAAAGTCAGAAATCTCCATCTTTATAGTTCCCAGTTCATCCACTTGCATGAAGTTCTATTCAAACTTCTTACAACGAGAATGATATTTATCTACAACCTTCTTGGGAGTGCGGCAAACACAGGACCTATGGTTCTATGAACCACAATGACAGTACATATCCGCATCCATAGTTTCAAGTGCTTTGCCCTTATTCTTGAAGTTCGAGGCCTTGGGAACAAGGTTTAAGTCCTTCGGGGCTTTGTTTCCTCTCTTGAATGGGCCTTAACTTTGTTGACCATGGTGGGATGGCTTCTAGCCGCCTCTACCATGCCTCTTTTGGCATTTTGGGTGTTGGTTAATGCTATAACGTGCTTCAGGCATAGCAGCCACCCTAGTAAGTCGAGCTTGATGATCTTTCATCAATAGTTGGTTCTGTTTTTCAACAAGAAGTAAAACATAGATCAAATCCAAGAATTTAGTGAACTTCTGAGCTCTATATTGTTGCTGCAAGACAATATTAGAGGCAGAGAAGGTTGAATAAGTCTTCTCTAGGAGATCCTCTTCAGACAAAGTTTCATTGAAAAACTTGAGAAGTGATCGGATTCAACAAACTTCAGAATTATATTCATTCACAGATTTAAAGACTTAGAAGCGCAAGTACTGCTAGTCGTGTCTTGCTTCAGGTAAGAATATGTCGTTTTGGTAATCAAAATGATTAGCCAAAGCGATCCATAATGCACGTGGATCATCTTCAGCAAGATACTTAGTTTGTAGAGTGTCATGGATATAATCTTCTGATGAATATCATAGTAGTGGCCTTTTTAGCTTCACTAACAGGCTCATCCATCTATTCTTCAATAGCAGGACACAAGTTATTTGCAATGAGGCGGAGCTTCATATCTTGAACCCACTTGAGCTAGTTCATTCCAAAGACCTCTAAAGCGGTGAAGTCGAGTTTGTTCAAATTCGACATGTTCCTATCACAAAATAGATGGACAAGATGTGGTTAGTGTAATAGAGAAAAATCAATCCATTCACATAGGAGTAGAACATACAGGTTCTAATAGACATGTATTGGTTTAATTTTGCATGAAAAAACTTCGAGTTTTCATGGGTGATGTTTTTAAGTGAAAACTTTAGGTTTTCAAACAAGGCTTATTTATAATAAACTTCAGGTTTCAAAATAATTATGAACTTCAGGTTCACATATTCCTGCAGGCAAACACAAATATATATGCAAAAATAGAATTTTAAGGTCTATAATTATAATTGAATTAATATATTTGGCATCGAGCCAAATTAAAGTGTGGGTGAAAAAAATATAAAATCCATTGGGCCTAAAATAATTAGGTGAATAAAATTTGGGGCTCAAAAGAAAAACTTTAAGCCACGGGTGGCTAAAAAAATTGGTCTGCGAGACTTAGGCACAAAGTTGGGCTTAGGGGTCTCGGGGAGGGATTGCAGGCCCACGGGAAGAGGATTGTGCAGGGATTGGGCCGCTGCAGGTAGACCCAAAGAGCTAGAAAAAAAAATTGTCACACAGGCCATTTCAGGCGAGCCCAAAAAAAACTTTCTTTTTTTTTTAATTTTTTTAATTTTTTTATGCAGGTCGTGAGAAACTGTTTGGGCAGAGAAAGCTCCAAAGCTCAATGCGCTGGAATAGTATGCCAGTAAAAGGGTCCAAGCCTAGTGGCTCGGAGCAGGCTGCAAGCTTGGCAGCGCATGAGAGACAATAGGAGCCCAAAGGGCTCAATTATGTTTGCACAGTGTGGCCTATCACCATGGATGGGGTAGGGCAAGGCACGGGTTCAAAGAACCTTAACTTTCTCAATCACAATTTTTTTTTTAATATTTCAATTATATGTCTATTCAAAACAATAATATGTTAATTTAATTCAATGTGATGCTTATACAAATATATTTGATTCAATTCATAGCAAATATCAAATTCACATAATTCAACAATTATGATTATGATGCATGCATAATTTATGTAGAATCTAAAATATGTAAAATATAAAGTTGGGTTATGCATCATGGTGAATGTTCATGCTATTAGGGTTTCAAAAATATTGAGATAAAAATCGTTATTTTAAAAGAACCTGATTGCGTGATAATATGGATGAACTGGTTTGATGCAGAAAGATTCTTCAACATCAGATTCCTAAGCGCGGCGGTTTAAAGGGGCCGTCGGCAAGAGTATAGAGAGAGATGTGTTTGTAGAATTGTAGGAGAATTTGTATGTTGTTATCCCTCCTACATTATGTCTTTATTTATAGTAAAAAGAGGAGAGAAGATATTCCTTCATCCCCAAGGAATAAAAGTTTATATAGAAAAGGATAACTAGAATAAAATCCAATCTAGGATTTATAAATCACACATAAACTATGAATGTTTACAACATCCAAATATTTTTTAAATGTAAATAGTCCATTTAAAAAAAAGATATTTATCTTCTATAACACCATCTTTTATATATTTGAAACATAATTTTTCATACGATTTGTAATCCCGCAGCAATGTGCGGGTACTACTTTCTAGTGTTTTACTACAACCCAAATTTAAGTCCATCATTAGTCCAATCCGCATTCAGAATCTTCAAAACCTTATCTCCAAAATCGTGTAGATAATTATGAACCAGAACACGGCAAACTGTTCAACCACCTTTCGTCACAAATTTTGCCATGGTCTTTCTAAGGAAGAGATTCTTTCAGGATCTATACATTTTGAGCTAAGGGATCAAATAATTCGGACCTTTTGAAACTTGATCTACGGCGAAAAGCTATTGTAGCGTTTAAAAGTTTTTACTAATATCTCTGCTTTTAGTCGTTGGATTAAATTTTAAACGCCTGAATTATTTGTTCCTTGGACTCCAGATGTATAGGCCCGTAGAGGATCTCTTCCCGTCTTTCCATAATCTAGACAAATAAAATATATTATTTCTTACTTCGGGTCAATTTAAATTTTGAGATTTGTATGTATCTATTACATAAATTTTGAAATGTAAACTCATTCAATAGTAAAAAGTAAAGTAGTGAACATTATCACTGAGAATGCTGAGAAAAATATTTGCCCAAATTTTTTAAACCCAACACTTAATTTTATCGTGAGAGTAAGCCAACTTGTGTTGAAATAAACAAAGAGAACTGAAAATGAGATTGAAAAGGATACAAGTCTTAAAAACTCACGACACTAAATTAAAGATAAAAATGGAAAACAAAATTAGATGCCAGAGAAAAAACAAAATGATCCACAATCCTTCTCATTCATCCATTTCCTTCAAACGTGACTATACATAATTTCCAAAAATATCGAGTAAACGTGATTGAGTATGGATGAGGATGCTACACGGGCTTCATGGGTCATGTCTGTGGATGCAAATTTCTTCCTTCTTGATCTTAGACAAAATTGCACCTACAAAATAATTAACACCTTAGGTCAAGGCCAAGAGCCTCACGCGCCCATGATGAAGGGGGTGGGGCTTTGGCCGAAGAACCTCCAATGCCAAAGTTAGAATTTTAGAGAGAAAAAGTGTTTGAGAATTCTAGCAAGAGAATTTTTGAGAGTTTTGCAAGAGTGTAGACTTAGCTTTTGGTGAGAATAGGAGCCACTATATATAGGCATGGCTGGTCCTTCTTGGAGAAGGAGTGGCTGGCCCTTTATGTCTTTTTTGGGTGTTATTTGGTGATTTTTATTAGCAGTTAATATATTGATTAGGAATAAATATATTAATTGGATAATAAAAGGAATGTTTTGTAAGTTATGGAATGATATATGTTTTTAAAAAGGAGGATTTGGTAGAAGATAAAATGGGATGGCCGGTTCCCTTAGGAGAGTGGGTAACTGGCCTTTAGGGCATTTGTTGGTGATTTAATTGGTGGATTAATTCATTAATTAGGTATTAATTCATTAATTAGCCAATTAATCTCCATTTATATGGAATAATTTATAGGTTATGAAGTAATTACCTAAAATGAGGATGGATGAGATAATTTTGAATTGGTTACCTTTTTTGGGCACTCTTAGCTTGGTTCGTCCAATCACTGCTGCTCCCAAGAGAGGTGATAAATATGATCAAGGTGGATGCATTGGCTCGTCCAATCACTGTTGTGGATCCTGCTGTAAGTGAAGGTAGGAAAAGATATATTCCCTGTCTGCTCAAGAAATGTCGGCTAAGAAAAAACCAAAAACTTATTCTGCTATTTGCGAGGGTTTGCTGACTGCCCCCAAGCTTGTGATTGACTTGACTATTTTCTTTCTTTCAAGGGAATGAAAGATGGGGCTGCTAGATCTGAGCCAATGACATCTGCCATGCCAAATATGGCTAGTTCGATTGCTGATACGGTTGCCCAACGTAGAGGTCATGTCATACCCTAGTGCTGAAGTCTGTACCAAAACGTTCGTTGAGAGCTAAGTCTGGTTCTCTTTTGAAAAGGCTTGGTATTATGAAGAGCGATAAGGTGGACTCTACTACTGAAGTGTCGCCAAGGCCCACTCCTCCTGTTGCTAAGACTGAATGCCTGCTAGTAAGGAAAAGACTGCTCGCATGGGCAGTTGTGAGAAATCCACTAAGCTTGCTTCTGGGGAGGCTGCTGAGATCTGTAAACTTTTGAGACCAAATTTGCTTGAAGACATGGACGCTTGTGCCAAGTTTATTGATGACATCAAAGTCGACCTGAGTTCCTTAGCGAAGCATACAACCGAGTATAAGAGGACTGCTCTGCCATGATGCAGAAAATGAAGTTTCTGGCTGCCGAGTCTATGTTCCTTGATCAAGAGGATACCAAGGCTGCCAAGGAGGTGGCAAAGGTTGTGGCAGCTAAAGCTTATTCTTTTGCCAAGAAGATCAAGAGGTTGGAATCTGAGCTCGTTGCTTGCTTTGAAGGGTTTGATATCTCTGCCCCTACTTCTCTGCAGCTTGAGATCGCTCACCAAGAGGTCGTTGACTTGAAGACTAAGCTTGACGTGATCCAACTTTAAGTATGAAAATGCAGAGAAGAGGATTATATGTCACATACCTCAAATTCAAGATCTTGAGCATGCCCTTTTTTTTAGCTTTGTTCAGCTGCTTATGCAAAGGATGAAGAATTGATTACTGCTTATAACCAAGTGATCCACTTCAAGAAGGTTGTTGATAGGCTGAAGTATACGCTATCTCGAGGGCTCAGTCCAGAGTGTACACTGCCCGAACGCTCGATTCGTGGCTAGTCAAGTGGTTGCTTTTCGGGACGTTGCTGGAGAGGTTCCTCGTCTGCCCTTGTCTTACTTCGGGACACCTCACCTAGGGCATGTTGCATCTCGGTGCATTGCAAGAGCTGGTTCACCAAGGTCGTCTACTGTGTGAGGGTGCTCGTCAACTCTATGACTTGTCGAGGCAAGTGTTGTTCTCTATTTAAGTTGGAAGAGCTTGGAAAGAATGTATCTCCTTGAGCAGTGGAAGTGTGGTAGACCCCAGGTGCGAGATTTAAGTTGGGAAGTGTCAAATCTGCGGAGAAATATGGTGAAAATGCCCCCGATTCGATCGTGGGTCCCAAAACTTAGAGTCGGGACAGTTGTGCTACTTTTGAGCTGACTTGGGCTGCTTGGGAAGCCAGGGGAGCAGGCTGGGTCCCAGAAGCAGACTTGACCCTAGGAGTATGCGTGAGCAGACTGGACCTCAAGAGCAAGCTGGGCCTCAGGAGTAGGCTGGGTCGCAAGAGCACCCATGACCACGTTTAGCCTCGTGGATCGCCGCGGTCCCATTTCTTGAATATTGAAAATCTCACTTGTGGAATTTTCTAAATTTCTAGCCATTATATTTTTCTTTCACGTTTTATCAAAGAATCTTTGCAAATTAAAAAATTCTAATAATAAGAACGTATGAAAAATATTCAAATGGACTAGAAAATAGAGAAAAACCTTTTTATGCGAGAGTCTTCTATAAGTACGGATCTTCAACTCTCAATGAAAGCACAAATTTGTGGATGCAAATTTCTTCCTCCTTGATCTTGGACAAAATTGCACCTACAAAACAATTAACACCTTAGGTCAAGGCCAAGAGCCTTACTCGCCACGATGAAGGGGGCTTTCGCCGAAGAACCTCTGATGCCAAAGTTAGAATTTTAGAGAGAAAAAGTGTTTGGGAATTCTAGCAAGAGAATTTTTGAGAGTTTTGCAAGAGTGTAGACTTAGCTTTTGGTGAGAATAGGAGCCACTATATATAGGCATGGGCGGTCCTCCTTGGAGAAGGAGTGGCCGGCCCTTTATGTCTTTTTTGGGTGTTATTTGATGATTTTGATTAGCAGTTAATATATTGATTAGGAATAAATATATTAATTGGCTAATAAAAGGAATGTTTTGTAAGTTATGGAATGATATATGTTTTTAAAAAGGAGGATTTGGTAGAAGATAAAAGGGGATGGCCGGTTCCCTTAGGAGAGTGGGTAACTGGCCTTTAGGGCATTTTTTGGTGATTTAATTGGTGGATTAATGAATTAATTAGGTATTAATTCATTAATTAGCCAATTAATCTCCATTTATATGGAATAATTTCTAGGTTATGAAGTAATTACCTAAAATGAGGATGGATGAGATAATTTTGAATTGGTTACCTTTGTTGGGCACTCTTAGCTTGGTTAAAGAAGGATTGTCCATTGCTCGCGCGTAGGAAATTGGATGTGCCTCAAGGGTAAATGTGTTATCCTTACCCAAAAGTCCACGTGTCGCCTTGTGATTATTTTTGGCTCCACAATGTCTACACCTGACAATTTTTTACATAATCTGTTAACCTAATTCGAAAAGACACAAAACTAGCATGTTTGGAGTCGACACGATGACGAATCAGGTTATTATTGAGTAACCTGATAAATACCTGTTAAGATAACGGACCAGCATGTATACATGCGGGTAACCCAAAACACGGTAAGAAAAACACTAATTTAATAATTTTATACTACTAAAAATTATAAACAAAGCTTCATGGTTAATTGGAGGTCCTTACTCAAAGCATTATGGTGTGGATTCAGGCAAATTTACACGTGTTAGGGACATATTGGATTTTCCATTTTATGAGTACTTGGAAAAAATTTCTCATCATGATAGTTTAAATATTCAAGTGAATTCGGTGCCTAATCATCAAACAGAAGGTGGAAACCTTTTAAAAGTTTGAGACATGAGAAGAGAAGATAGCTCAATTTTAACGATTTTCTTTGAGACAATCTTGTAGTCTTATTTCATTAGTAAACGAAAATACATTGTACAAACTAACAATCCTATTTCATTAAGCTCGCTATTATAAACAAATAAGTTTCAAAATTAATAACATTGTCAGTTTGTGCAATGTATTATATCTCTATATACAAAAGGAGTAAGCCAAAATAGTGAAACATTTGAATATCCCTAAAATGCCATCACTTGATAAGGATGAACAACCCATAACTACGCAAATAAAATGCGTCAAAATCGTAATATAGAAATATAGCTCTGGTGTTATCACAAATTAAAATACAAATTCAGAATCACAGCAAACCGTTAGTAACCAAACAAAAATAAAAATAAAAATAAAAATAAAAATCAGTTTCACGGTTTCACCCCCACACTGGAGGTTGTTTGAGTCAAACACCACTCCTCCCTCTCAACCTTTGGCCAGGAAGTACTCTTCCATTTTCTTCCACACGTTTCATTGTTTAGTTGTCCACTAGATTCTTATATTGGTACTCAATTCTGCGATTTGATGCGACTCTCATTCCATTTCATTTTAAGAGAAGGCATTCAAGTTCAATAAAACCTAACTTTCCTTTTCCTTCTGCCATTGTTTTGATTACTTTGTTCTCCATTCTGTTTTTAGGGGTTTTGATTACTTTCAAATTTCAATTAGTTTTAATTTGGTCTATTTGATAGACAGACTAACCGCCGTATGACTTTGTAACAAATTTGTAAGTTGATATATGACATCACAATTTTCAAAAGATAAGGTATGAGTTTGTTCTATGACCCAAATTGAGGTGGTTTTGTGTAACTTACCCCTTTTTTAAGCTAAAGTTTATTATAATACTGTAGAATGCATTTGGTTCTATTAAATCTGATTTCTCCGTTTTTTCCTTACGATTTTTCCTTCAATAAAAACCCAAAACACAATCACACAAAGGGGATAAAATCCTAGGCTTCTTAGGGGTTTCTAATGTCACTTTAAACTCCTTTCAAATAAGACAAACAAGAACCCAAGAATACTAATCCTAGAGTTGGCCGAACACCCCTTCAACCATGGCTCTAAATTTTACTCCAAAATGCTCATTTGAAGTGCATCTCCAATTCTTGAGGTTACAAATTTTGACAAAATCTCACGTGAGAAATTAATGAAGCTTGTATTTTTAATTTGTTTGTGTGTGATTATTCATTAGTTGGTTTGACTGAGTGAATATATATAAATTTTTTAGCAATGACGTGCTAATGGCATTCCAGAGCTGATTATCTGACAAATTTTGCAGCAAAATAATTCCAATGGTGCTGCTTTGTGGATTTTGCATATTTTTACGGCTTCTTGCGACCTCATCATTTGTATTCTTTGTGCTTCTATTTTGTGCAGACGGGTAGAGCTTCCGTGCTTGGTGCGATAATGGTTACGTGAAGTTCCTAAGGCTCCATGTAAAGGTAGAGTTGTGTCAAGTTTAATGCATGTTTTCTATTTCACATAAATGATAAAATTCCTAATTACTCAATCCTCTCTACCCTGTTTATTGTTTTACATTCAATTATTTGCTGATACCTGTAGGTGTATATAGGTTATATTGATTGTTAAGATAGCAATTTTATCACTTTTTGTTGAATTTTTTAGGTCGATGGGTTGAGGGCCCCACTCCAACAACACATCCCCCCTCCCCCGGCGCACATGGGATCCAATTAATGGGTCACACGTGTGGGAGCCAAGTAGGGGCTCACCTAACACTCGGGCCAATGGGGACACACTCAATTACGTAGCAACATTGGTCTACATGGAGTAAAAAGTAGGACACACCCTATTCTTAGTTATAGTTTATTTGTTATTTTGGTAGAATTTTGATACTTTGTTATATATTTTCAATGTAGGACTTCGACATCATCTGGAGTAAAAAGTGATCAAACGGATGAATTTTGGAGTGATTCCAATTGGAGAATGTTCATGAGTGTTTCGAGATAATTGTATCAAAATTTCAGATTTTTTTTACCAAGCCATTTGACGGTGGCGAAGAAAAGAAGGCCCAGTGTGCAACTTTCTCAGATTGACGTTTCTGGATATTTTGGGTATTTTAGAAATCAAGATGGCATATTTTGAGGAATATTCCTTATGAGGATTTGTAGGGGACGTCTTCAGCGTTCAAAAGAGACATTTTAGGACCAAAGCGGAGTTGATTTCATTGGTCAAAAGATGAATTTTCTGAGAAGTTTGAATTTTAGTTTAAAGATGAAACCTTTTATTTCCTAGTTATCTTATTCTATTATGTTTTATAGTTTTATTCTAAGACCTTTGAGGGTTTTATTTTGTAGTAGTATAAATAAGGCTTTTTAGCCATTAGGTTAGGAGGAGAAAATGAATGCATCAATACTTTGCTAGGCATAGAGAGCCTTTGACGATTCAAGTTTATTTTCAAACTGTTTTCTATCCATGTTTTTAATAATATTTTGTTTTATGATTGTTCCTAACTAGTTTCGTTTGCTAGGGCGAGGCCACAAGCCTTACCAAGAATATGTAGCGTCTTTTCAATTTGCTTATGATATTATGCATGCAAGTTTTGAATTATTAATCACCGGTTTGAAACTATCTAATTGTCTTGATGATTGGCCACCATTAGGGTATTTAGAAAAGTAATTTGATGCAATTTTGGCGGGGAGCTGTCCTTAAAATTGACTAAGGTTTTTACATAACTTAATGAGTCTTGCATGTTCACATTCAAGCCGGACGCCACAGACAGGTTGCATATTAGATATGCGTTATATATTGGAGGTTCCAAGTAGGACATACTTTAGGAAAACCTAATCTTCAAAATATGCATGGGTAATTCATAAGTAATTGGAAGAACTTCGTAGAATTGTTAAGGTGACGGCAGAACCCTAATGCTTAAATAGATTTTCAAAACTATTTTCTTTTGTTTTCTTAACTTTTCCAGTTTATTTAATTTTTTTAATTAAATTCGTTTTTAATACTTTAGGCAATTAAATCAACCTCTTACAAACTTTGTTTTCAAATAATTTGTCACATCCCGGCCCGAGCCCCTACCACAACCCGGGCTCGACTCCACCGTAGCGATATTGTTTGCTTTGGGCCCTGACCACACCCTCACGGTTTTGTTTCTAGGAACTCACACGAGAACTTCCTAGTGGGTCACCCATCATGGGATGGCTCTTGCACGAACTCGCTTAACTTCAGAGTTCATACGAAACCCGAAGCCAGTGAGCTCCCAAAAGGCCTCGTGTTAGGTAGAGATGGGAACATACATATAAGGCTTACATGATCCTCTCCCCTGGGCAATGTGGGATGTTACAATCCACCCCCTTTAGGGGCCCGACGTCCTCGTCGGCACACTTTCGGCCAGGGAGTGGCTCTGATACTAAATTGTCACATCCCGGCCCGAGCCCCCACCATAACCTAGGCTCGACTCCATCGTAGCACGATATTGTCCGCTTTGGGCCCCGACCACACCCTTACGGTTTTGTTTCTGGGAACTCACAGGAGAACTTCCCAGTAGGTCACCCATCATGAAATTGCTCTTACACGAACTCACTTAACTTCAGAGTTCTTATAGAACCCGAACCCAGTGATCTCCCAAAAGGCCTCGTGCTAGGTAGAGATGGGAATATACATATAAGGCTTACAGGATCCTTTCCTCTGGGCGATGTGGGACGTTACAAGATAGTGCGCTTAGTAAAGGTTTTGTGGAGATATCACTGGGTGGAAGAGGCCACCTCGGAGATAGAGGAGTGGATGAGAGAGATGTATCCATGCATGTTTTACGAGTATTAGTGGATTGTACTTATTGTATAAATTTCGAAGACGAAATTTTCTTAAGGGGGTAGGTTGTGACAGCCCGTCCTGAAATAATTTTATCGACGGCGTGAATTGACGTTTTCACCCTTACTCGTTAGTAATCGAGTGTGTGTGTTTGGGCTATGTTAGGCTAATGGGTTGCTTCCCACATTTTTGGACCCAAATGGAAGCTAAGTTTCTTTTTGGGTTGGTTTGGTTGTGATTTGATAAAACCACACACACACACACACACACACACACACACACACACACACACACTCATATGCACATATGCACACCCATCTTTCCATTTCTGTCTGTCTCATTTTTTTCGAAAATTCTCCCGTTTTCTCTACAACGTACGAACAAACCTCATCTGCACATTTGGTCCCAGATCGAAGCTGCGAATAGCTTCATCATATTCCATATGACCTAACAAACTCACCATACCCTTGGTTTAGCTTGGAACCCTAAAAAACCCTAAGAATCCGTGGACTATGTCAAAGGTACTGTTCATGTACTTTTGATCACAAGGGTTTTAGTGGATTTGGAGATCATAGTGAGTCTTAAAATGCTCTCACAAAGCTCGGAGAATAATTTTGGTGGATTTTGGACGTCGGGAAGGCTAGTTTTGAGGTTTGACCGATTTCCATGGAAATTATCCAGCAAGATTCTGGCAAGTTTTGAACTTCAAATGGGTATATTTCTATTCTACACACTCTAAGCTTTGATATGGTGTTAATTTTGTGAAGTTTGGAGTTAATTTGAGCTAGAAACAAGAGTTTAACCATTTTCCAAAATCCGGCGGCGCCGATTTCGGTGACTTGAGGTAGGGCAAAAAGGAATATTCCGTCAAAGTTGACGGAATATTCCTAATGGAATGTAACGGCGTCAGGTTTAAGTTGACAAAATATTCTAATTTCTGACGGAATATTCCCTAACGGCGTTAGGGATTCCGTCCGTGTGCCAGGCACGTGCCTGCACGTGGGCGGCGCGTGTGGCCGTGCCTTGGTTGGTGCATGGGGGTGCGTGACACATCATAAGTTTTTTCTAAAAATATGGGAGTGTTCGTGGGATTGAGTAGAGCATGTTGGTATATTCAAACACCCCAGTTGAGCAATGTATGAGAAGTTATTACCTAATGTTGGTTATGTGCGTTAAATTGATGGTTTTATAGTTGTTTCGCATATAGGTGAGGCCTATCCAGAGGACAAGTGCAGCCATGCAAGGCTTGGGTGATACGATACTTCTACGTATCAGTGAGTGGGATTTTGTTTTCAGTATATATATATAATTGGTATTTTTCCCAGAAATTAGGTTTTTAAATGGTTTATAAATTGAAATGCCATGTCGAATATCGTTGATATTACTATTATGATTGTGTTGGTTATGTTTTAATGTCGCAGACGCTCAGGTAAGTCAGGCGAGTATACTTGTTAGTGATAGTTGTGATGATGATGAGATTGGGATATAGCTCATATTCCTGCACCCCCGGTGTTTATGCTTTGCCACAGTAGGGCCTAGCCTTCACGTGATCGTTCACCTTCCGCATCGTATGCTCACCTTGGATCCAAGGCAGGTGCCAGCCTGTCGTACAGATCACTATAGGTGGTTCTGACTCGTAGGTGACTTGCGATACGTCACACAGCCTTCACGTGATCATAGTACTGAGCGTATTTATATGCACCCAGCTTGTCATACAGACCACTATAGGTGGTTCCGACTCGTGTGCAGGATTTGGTTAAGGAGCTATAGATTCAGCCGTATAAGTCACGTTAGGTGACTCCGGCTGACGTATTGATATTGTTGGCATATTATGATTTGATTTATCTCACTTGCTTGATGTTTATACCATTTGAGTAGATACTTTGACATGGCGTATTCTGACATGGCATATTTGAGATTTATCGTTTTCTAGCATGATTTGGTATATGAATACGTATGATATTTTCTGGGAAAGTATACGGGTTTTACGGAGATAGGTTACTACTTTGATGTTAAAACAGTTTTGGAAAAGCTTTGTTTTTGCCCACTCACGTTTTCTATTTTGCGCCCCTCTAGGTTTTAGGTAACGGTGACGTTGGTGGCGAACGAGGCATCGAGGCAGTTCTAACAGAGCACCATCCATGTAGGATTCTCTGATTATCGTTTACCTAGTACTTATTTGTCCTAGACTGCACCTAGGTTAATTGAACTCTGATGTTGTATTTTATGCTTTCGTTTTATCACTCTTACTTACTTATCTTCTTATTGAAAAATATTCTGTTCGGTTTTTATTTCCTCTCATTTTCACTCTAGTACTTCCACACTGCGCACTTGGCTACGTCACTTTCACGTGACGACCAGCACGCCTCGATTGGGTTGGGGTGTGTCATAATTAATTAAGATTTGGTATTTACATAAATTATTCATTCAATCCTTGTGGAGAACGACCTTACTTGAGCTGCTATACTATGACAACCTTGTAAAAATCCCTATCAAGAAATTGACGCCGTTGCCGGGGATTGTTTTAAATAATTTGTGTTTGTAAACTCTTAGTTGATTATTTTTTGTATATATCTTTTTATTTACTTGATTTTAATTTTTTTTAGGTAACAATTTGTTGGTTTTAAGCGCATTGCAGTAATGGATTGGTTTGGAGCCTCACAAGAAGCACTTATAGTTTGTGCTTTTTGCAATTTAAATACACATGATATTATGTATTGTCCTCAAAGGCAGTATTTTTCAGAGTTTGTGCAGCACCGTATTAAAATGAGGAACAATTTTTTTCAAAGGCCTAGGTGCACTCGCTACTTAAATTTTCACAATTCATCATCAGCCTTTTGAACAGCCTCGTGCACTAGCAAAAGCTGTTTGGGAGATTGCAATTGAAAAATTGCTATATCCTTTTAAGCGACCTTAAGAACCACCAAAAGATGATTGGGAGATTGCAATTGAAAAATTGGCAAAAGTTTCCTAGTCAACCAATTGCTAGCCCACAAGATTCAAAAGAATGTTGTGTAATTCAAACACTCCAAGGTGCAGCAAATTATGACTACATGCAGGAAGACACCAGAATTGAAGAGCCTTAGGTGAGGACTATAGCCTAACGGAGGAAACTGCTAAACTTGAAATTCCACAAGAACTTACTGATCCTAACATATCCCCAGAACCCATTCTTGAAAAGAAATTTGTGAAAAACAAGTTCGTTTGAGCAACATCTACAACATGCAATTAACAATTAAAGGCAGAATCATGTTTGTATGCACTCAAAACAAAACTTTATCCATGAAATTCAAAGTCTAGTAGTTATGGTGAACCAAGACTCAACTTAAGAGCAAAGTGAGTTGAGAAATATTATACCTTTGTTGATTCCTTTTTGCATAAGTAAAGGCTAATCACATAAGAGATAGGACCTTCATTCCTTACTTCTTAGCTCCATGGATTTCTTGGATGAGGATGGTAAAATAGATTCTCCAAGTTTCCAAAATAGAGAACCTCTAAGTCTCTACACCAAGGAGAGCATTGATGAAGAGATGAGTGACCTAGAGGAAGGAAGATTGCTACCTATGTTTCTTTAGGGTGGCTGGCCTTCTTTAGAGAAGAGAGAGCTTTGTGTTCACTTATCTTCCCTTAGAAAACCTTAAGAATGAAATGGCTATAAAGTTACTTTTATATCACCTCACAATGGAGTGGCAAACTTGCAAGTAAGGCAAGTTCACTACCCCTCTTTATATGGCCGGCCATTGTAGGTTATTTGGGCTTTGAAACCCTTTGTGTTTTTCAAGTTGTCATACAACATGAGTTATTAGACTTGACATTCAAATCCCTTTGGGCCTTGAGGACCAAAACTAACCCGAGGTCTATAACGAACTTATTCATTTGATTAATTAACATATTAATTAATCCTAGCCATAAATAATTAAACTATTCAATTATCCTTACTTATCTTCGTTAATTTTCAGTCTCCACCTTACACGGTGTATGATCCGTTAGGTTCCTTTTAGCGAGGCAGTGGGCGATTATAACTTTTTCAAATCGATTGTGGATTGAAACATACTTTCAATTCTCCCTTTAGTGATTATACACCCTTAGGACTTCCACAAACCATGAGTGACACCTACCAGTATATCATGGCTACCTAAGCTAATCAGAAGAGGTGGAGAACCTATTCAGTTTTGGATTACAATGCAATACTGACCACATTGTTTGGTTTGATAGTTTATTCATGTCTATTATCCAATGTGATTCTTTTACTTATATGATTACCTGGAATGTGATTTGGAATGACTTCCTAAATGTCATTCATACTCTGGCCAGAGATTTTTAATCATATCATAAAGTATTCTCCTTCAAACGGTTTGAAGGTTGGAGATCCCTTGTTGCACATTCACTTGCCTCTATGGCTAAACGGCTTAACCACAACTATGTTGTGGACACCATCTAACAGAGTGACTTTGATATAGTCAAAGATCAAGGACCTAACCATAAGACAACTATGATGCCTTAGGTCAAATGACTACTTTGCATTATCCCAACCATGAGTTCTCCTGTGACATGAGTATGAGAACTCCTCATTGATCGTGTTCAGTGGACTTATTCTCTATTGAACACCTACATGCTTGTCTTGGTGTCAGTCACACCAATGATTCGATACCAGTCACTATACCTAAGAGAAGACATAGCACGTACTAATCTTAATGGACTGTCAATGCCCAATTGGCAATCCTATATTTTGGAACGTTTAGGATATGTATATGAAAGAGAATGGTCTCATGAATCTAACTTCTTTAGATCACATTCTCCCAATTACATATTCCTTGGACTTATCGTTTAAGCATATAACATTTATATGAGACAGCTTTAATTAATAATCTTTGTCCTTTATATTAAACTATATTAGTTTAACATGTGAAATGTCCTTAAAGTATCATCATATGAATGGTTTTAAGGCATATTTCCAACAATTCCTCCCCAGACCTATTAGCCACACATGTAATATCCCGAGGCTAAAAAGCAACCAACCAACAAAGTTGCATCAAGGCATTGAAACTGACATGTTTGAAGGGGTTATTCATAATTCCTCCCTATACTTCGAATGGAGACATGCACAAACACATAGGCCAATTGTGAGCAAGCGAAAATCATATTCCTACATGACGCACAAATAAGAGGAAGGGATACAGATCTATGCCTTTCCGTTCTAGATCAGAAAGGCTCTAGACATTTACCGTTGTTTCCTATGATGAATCGGCATTCTGCAGCTCTTAAACTGGGAGCACAAAAACATCATACACTCGTCTTCTAATTTTCCTTAATCTAAGCTTTGGTGTCGACACCAAGATTGGAAGTTTGGGGTTGGATCTCTACCTTTGCCGGAGAAGCTAGAGGGTGTTTGTTTGTGTTATGGATGAGAGAACTGAGATGAATGCAAGGCGGGTGTTCCAGAAAATGAGAAACGAGTGGAGGGGTTTGGGGCTCAAGGTTATGAGCTCTTAACGGCTCAGGGTTAGGTTGAAAGTCTAAGGGTTTTCACACAAGTGCTCCTACACGTGCGAAGCTCAATGCCTTTGGGTCATGCTCACGAGTTCGATCCCAGCACCTGACAAATTTGTGCCTTAGTTTTCTATTTTTCTTCTAGCCTTTTTTCCCCAGCTCCAGGTCCTATCTTCGAACCCCAGGTGTGTCCAATTCCTTATCCTTTATTTTATTTTCTATTTTGTTTATTATTTTATTCTTTATTTTCTAGTTTTCATTTTTGTTTTTTTTTCCTTTTCTTTTTCGTAAAACAGGGTCTTTGTTTATTTTTCTTTTTGTTTTGTTTATTTTTCTTTTTGTTGTTTTAAGTTTATTTTTTCCTTTGCCTTCTATTTTCCACACCTTGAAGACAATATGTGATTTAAGTTTGGGAGTGAGAAATAAGAAATTTTAGATTTTTTTTTAAATTTTTTGTGTCAATTAAAAATTTTCATTCTTTTTAAGTTAATATCCATGGCCTATTTTAAATGTTAGAAAAAATGGACATGGTGAAGGTTAATTCCGCAGTAGAGTCTTTTCTATTTATCGTTGCTTAGACCCTAATTCATGAGTTATACTTTGAAAATTTGCACGTTCACACCAGCATGGTTTGTGGGGAGTGAGATTGAAACACTTACTTTTAGTCTAAATTTAATTTTAATTTTTGTTTTAAGTAAAGTTTAGTTCTTATTATAAATAAAGTAATAATTGTTCCACCCGAGGCTTTGCTTCGTAACTAGACTAGTCCCACATAATCAGCAGTAATTCTTGCATCAAACAGTAGAGTCTTAGCATGGGGCATGGTGGTTACTTGGTTTTGTAGCCTTTTCAGCTCTAGTTAATAAGTTCTTAGGGGTGTTATACACCTAGTGCCTTAAAGCCTTTGTGGTTTGGGAGTCATTAACCTAAAGCTCATTACATGGGTTGAATAGAAAGCTTAAGGAAACTGACATTGCACGACCACTACTGTTACTAAAAAAATAAATATATGAAAAAAAGAGAGAGAGAGAAAAAAAGAAAAAAAGATATATAAATCAAGTTATTATGTGTGAAGTGTTAAATAAAAGGACCAGTGGTAAGGGTTTTAGTCGAGTCTCCTTAACCATGTTGGTTCAATTTACACCAAAGGAAGTTCATGAATTCTTTTTTTAATTGATTCTAAATGGCTTAGACTATGTGGTGGGCTTAGTCGGAACTTTTGGAAAGATGTTCTAATTTTTAATGTTTTCTCTGGATTGCAACTTTGAAGGTGAAATTTTTGTTATTTAGTTTTAGTTAAGTTTCTAGTTTGTTAGCTTCTTTTTATTTTTTTTTATTTTTTAAGTATTGTTTTGCTTGAGGACAAGCAAAAAGCTAAGTTTGGGGGTATTTGATGAATTCATATTATACCATATATTTTACCCTATTCTTAGTTTAGTTTATTTATTATTTTGGTAGAATTTTGACACTTTGTTATATATTTTCAATGTAGGACATTCGACATCTTCTAGAGAAAAAAGTGATCAAACAGATGAATTTTAGAGTGGTTTTAATTGGAGGATGTTTGTAAGTGTTTCAAGATGATTGTATCAAAATTTCAGATTGATGTTTCTGGACGTTTTAGGTGTTTTCGATGTAGGCATAGCACGCGTAGCTTTTCCAGATTGACGTTTCCGGACGTTTTAGGTATTTTGGAGGTCAAGATGGCATATTTTGAGAAAGACTCCCTTTGAGGATTTGTAGGGGACGCCTTCACCTTTCGAAAGAGACCTTTTAAGACCAAATTAGAGTTGCTTTGGTTAGTCAAAATATGGATTTTCTGAGAAGTCTAAATTTTAGTTTATCTTATTCTATTATGTTTTGTAGTTTTATTCTAAGACCTTTTAGGGCTTTATTTTGTAGTAGTATAACCAAGGCTTTTTAGCCATTAGGTTAGGAGGAGAAATAGAATGCATCAATACTTTGATAGGCTTGGAGAGCCTTTGATGATTCAAGTTTATTTTCAAGGTGTTTTCTATCCATGTTTTTAATAATATTTTGTTTTATGATTGCTCCTAAATAGTTTTGTTTGCTAGGGCGAGGCCATGAGCCTTAACAAGAATATGTAGTTTCTTTTCAATTTACTTATGATATTATGCATGCAAGTTTTGAATTATTAATCATCGGTTTAAAACTATCTAATTGTCTTGATGGACGACATGTCTTAACGGTTATATGGTTTTTCAAAAGGTTTTCACAAAACTTAATGAGCCTTGCATGTTCACATTCGATCTGGACGCCACAGATGGGTTGCATGTTAGATATATGTTCTATGTTGGAGTTTCCACATAGGGCATACTTTAGAAAAACCTAACCTTCAAAATATGCATGGGTAATTCATAAGTAATTAAAAAAACTACGTAGGATTGTTAAGGAGACGGCGGAACCCTAGTGCTTAAATAGATTTTCAAAACTATGTTCTTTTGTTTTCTTTACTTTCCTAATTTATTTAATTATTTTTAATTAAATTCGTTTTTAATATTTTAGGCAATTAAATCAACCTCTTACAACTTTATTACCAACATAATTAATATAAGAAGATGTATGAGAATAAGGCTCTCCAGGTTTTCTCCCGAACCTTAGGAGAGAGCGGCTAGCGACGAACAGAAATCTTGGGATTTTTTCTGAGTTTTCTGGCTGACAATTCTGTGCAGTTGGGAAGAAGGGCTTGGCCTTCTTATGGTTTTTTTTTATATTAATTCATGGTTTGGGGAAGGGTTCTCAAAGGAATTGTGTGGTGTGTCAAGGTCGGCGTGCGTACATGGTATTTGGTTACAAACAACTTTATGGTAATGGAGGATCTAATGAAGAGGTTTGCAAGACGTTTTGCAATCATGAAGGAAGAGCAAAAGGTCATTGTCATGGAGAAGATGGAGGCAGCTACTTTAAAGTCTTCGAGAGTTTTCCTTGTGGGAAGGGTTTTATCATCCAAACTGATGAATAAAGAAGGTTTTAAACGGCAAATGCATAACCTATGGTGGCCTAAAGCAAATGTTGTGGTAACGGATTTGGACGATGATCGTTTTGCATTTGGATTCAATTTCATGCAAGAACGTAATACCATTATTCGTGGAAGGCCTTGGTTGTATAATAACCAATACTTATTGGTGCTTGGAGAGGCGGATAATTTAGCTTACCTAGCTCGGATACCACTCCATTTTTAGGAATTTTGGGTGAAATTCAAGGGGCTATCCTTGTGCTACATGACCCAATAGATGGGTTTATTGGGTACATATATTATGACAGATCAAAGCTGCAAGGAAGAATAATTTGGTTGTATTCTTTGTGTACAAGTGCGACTGGATGTGCGGAAGCCGTTGATAAGGTTTGTGAATATCCAATTGGAAGGGAGGCCGATGCAAATTGATGATAGGTATGAAAAATTACCACTCACCTGTTTTCCTAGTGGAATGATAGACCATGTTGAAGACCAATGTGAGTGTTATGAAGGACACAACTAGATAATAAGGCAAAACCGTATGGAAGATGGTTCCAAATGGATGTGCTTGATATTATAGATGGCCTGTATGGAAACATTTTGGTTTAGATGTAGAGGGTGGGTGGGTAATGACGGCTCCGCTAGCAGATGAGGTAGAGGAACCCATAGATGAGGATGAGAGAGAACTGGTGGAGGCAAGGACACGTGGGATAAGAAATGAGTCATTACTGGACTTGAACGAGGCTGTTTAAACTAAGGATAACGAGATCAATAATTTGTCTATGATACCTTTCTTACCATGGGAGCAAGATAGACAATGCACGAGGCGTGAGGATGCTACGATGAAGGGTTTTTTGCCAGAGTTAAGGCAGCCAATACGGCTATTTGGGTCGGAGATTGAACCAAGTGGGGGTGTTATGAGAGCAAGTCAGAAGCCGCGGGGGAGTGGAGGAGAGAATGTAATGTTATCTTTGACAAGTGATGACGGTGGGGGACTGACAAGAGAATGAGGGGATTCCCTGTTATCCATAAACTCTGACCTCTTTAATTTGCACCATTTATCTTTGGTATGAGCTTGGAACATGGCTATTATTTGGGAGGAAAGGTAACTCACATGCACAAGTATAGATAGTCAAAATCTAAACTTGTTATTCTCTCAGAGTTAGGAAAAATGGGACAGCGTGAGAAAGAGGAAAGATGGTTGCTCCCGGCAACAAAAAAGAGTGCAAATTCTAGTTCAATGCATTTTACAGCGGCAGAGGCTGACAGAGATCAGCCCTACCTAGTCTAATGTGTTATATTAGATGGAATTGCTGAGGGCTTGGGAATCTTCAAGCAATTTTGAGCGCTCAAGAGACTAGTTCTCTTTAAAGATCACATGGTGATTTTTCTGTGCAAAACAAAAAGCTCAAAGGAGCATATGGAGAGGTTAAAATCACAGTTGAAATTTGATTTTTTTGTTTACTGTTCCAAGTTCGGGAAGGTCGAGGGGATTGTGTACTATGTGGTGGGAAGATGCTAACCTTATGCTAAGGTCATATTCATCTAATCATATTGATTTGGAAGTAGGGGGTATAGGTGATGTTAATCATTAGAGGATTACGTTCTTCGATGACTTTCTGGCGGAAGTGAAAAGGCATAAATCTTGGAGTCTGCTTCAATAGTTGAGTGAAAATTCAGAGTTACAGTGGTGTTGTATGAGGGATTTCAATGAGATTTTATATGCACATGAGCATGAAGGTGGTGATATTCGTAATGAAGGTCAAATGGAAAGTTTTCGTAATGCATTAACCAGTTGCCAGCTACAAGATATAGGGTATGTTGGGAATAAATTTACATGGGTTACTACAAGTAGTGGGGGAATTAAAGTAAGATTAGACAGGGTTGTAGCGACGTAGAAATGGATGGATGTGTTCTTTGGGTTTCGTGTTTCTCATTTGAAGCCTAATTCATCTGACCATGTCCTTATTCTACTAGAATGGTTGCAAAAAAACCAAGTTAGAGTTACGAAATCTTTTCGATACGAGGAATGATGGTCAGTGGAATAAGGTTGTGGAGCTACGGTGCAACATGGGTGGACGACAGAGTTTCTTTGATCCCCAGTGTTTCGGGGGAAATCTTTGAAATGGAGGGTAAGTTAAATGCATTATATGGAAGACCTTTTACTAAAACAACCATTGCACAACGACATGAATTAAATACCTGGTTGCAATTCGTGCTGGCACATGAAGAAGCGTTCTGGAGGCAGAGGTCAAAAGAAAATTGGCTAAAACTAGGGGATCAAAACACAAAATTCTTCCACCAAAAAACTACTAGACGACAATGAAGGAATGCTTTGCCAGGGTTATTTGATGAGGTCGAGGTGTGGCATGAAGATAAGAGGGGTATAAAAATGGTGATCATGGATTATTTTTCGAAGCATTTTGACTCAAAAGGTCCGGTGGATGTGTCGAATATCTTGAGGGTTGTTAATCCCAGAGTATCGGCAGAGATGAATCATGAGTTATTACGGCCGATGTCGAATGAGGAAATTAAAGATACATTGTTTCAAATGCATCCGACTAAAGCTCCTGGACTTAACGGTATGTCGCTGGGTTTCTATCAGAAACATTGGGAGACTGTTGGGCAAGATATGTGTGATAGGGTAAGACATATTCTTTTGTCGGGTCAGATGCTTAGAAAGATCAATTACACCCATGTAACTTTGATTCCAAAGAAAGTTGATCCTACTGAAATGACTCAACTTATGCCGATTAGTCTTTGTAACGTGATTTATAAGATTTTCTCTAAAGTGCTTACTAATAAGTTGAAAGCTATTCTCCCGGATATTATTTCACCCTCGCAAAGTGCTTTTATACTAGAAAGGTTAATATCTGATAATAGTATGGTAGCTTCGAAAATTGCACATTACATGCATCGAAAGAATAATGGGTGGAGCGGGGTGATGACATTGAAATTAGATATTAGTAAGGACTATGATCACATTGAATAGAGTTTCTTGGAACAAACGAGGGAGAAGTTGGTTTTGGGGATGAATGGATACACTGGATAATGATATGTGTTTTGACGGTATCTTATGCGTTCAAATTGAATGGGGAGCCTGTGGGGCTAGTATACCCAAAACAGGGAATTCGTCAAGGCGATCCTTTGTCACCGTTCTTATTTATTCTATGTGTGGAAGGTTTATCGACTCTGTTTGATTCGTGGGGAGCTCAAGGTTGAATTCAGGGGGTCCAAGTTTGCAAAGGGGCACCAAGTGTTCATCATTTATTATTTACCGATGACAACCCAACCCTCCTTCATGTGAATAATTCGGTGGCAAACTCATATTTCTGGATAGATAAAATGCAATTTTGATGCTACATGGGATGAAAATGGTTCAATTGGAGGTTTTGGATTGATAGTTAGAAACGCCGAGGGTAGTTTTCTTGCGGCACAGGTGGGTAAAGAGTCATAAGTGCGATATGCAATACACGCAGAGGCTGCTACTGCACGGGCAATGGCTTTGTTCTTGCACAGGTGGAGCACGAAGCAAGTCCAAGTGGAGGGAGATGCGTTATTGGTGACTTCCGCAATTTAGAATGCATTACAATGTTCAGTTCAATGAATATCGTACTTTCATAAAAAAAAAAAAAAAAAAAAACCTCTTACATGTTGTAAACAAATCCTAGTTTAAGTGTGATTGTGTAAATCCTAGATTAGATTTGATTAGGGTTGTAATTCTTATCCTATTGTATCTCTTATTCCTTGGGAGCAAGGAATACATTTACCCTAATACTATAAATAGAGGTGCAAAGTAGGAGGAATACACAACACAATTCCCCTACAATTCTCTCTTTCTCTCTTCCTTGTGCCGCCGGCCTCTCTCTCCCTCTCTCTCTCTCTTTGTCAGATAAAATAGTTCACAACACGTTATCAGCACGCTCCTACCGCTGCGCTTAGGAATTTGACGTTGGAGAAATTTTCTGCATCAAACCAGTTCATCCATATCATCACGCAATTTGGTTCTTTCAAAACAACGACTTTTAACTCGATATTTTGCAAGCCCTGATAGCATGAACATTCACCATGATGCCTGACCCAACTTTATGTTTAACGTATTTTAGATTCTATATAAATTGTGTATGCCTCATAACCATAATTGTTTAAATTATGTGAATTTGTATTTGCCATGAATTGAATCTTACATATTTACATGCATTGAAAATATTATTTTTTTGCATATGCATCAACATAAATCTGTGATTCATTAAAAATATATATTACATTGGCAAAATACTTGAATGGGAAAACGATTGAAATTGGAGAATAGGGTTCTGCTCGAACCCGTGCACTTGCACCATGCAAGTCGCTAGGCCTGCAGCCTGCATCCAAAAAACCCACAGAGCCGAGAACAATCCTGGAGCCACGGCTCCAGGCCCAAAACCCAGACCCGACGCCCAGAAGGCGTCGCCACCCATCCTCACACCTCGGGTTCCCTTGTCCGACGGCTTGAAGCTCGTCCCCGACATCGATGGATCGAGATTCGCATGAATCTCATCTGGTTCTTTTTTTGAAACAAAAAAAACCCCCCGATTTGAAATTCTTGGGTTTTTCACCATAAATCTTGAGATTTTTCAAATCTCCGTTCACCTATATGATCATCGTGACTCATATCGAGTCTTAAACATCACCCAGACCGACGTCCGAAGCGCCAAGTCCGGTGTTCTTCTCCAGTGACACTCACCCAGCGCTGTCTGATGTGTCTGATCCTAACACCCGAGCCTGAGTGGGCTTCTGTCCCTCGGCCTGCATCAGCGCCCTTTTGGGCTTGCTGCTCTCCTTTGTCACGGCCCAGCCCGTGCACCAGAAAAAAAGCAAATTTTTCTTTTTTTTTTTCTTTTCTGATGGGCTGACTAGAAGCAGCCCAATTTTTTTGCTCCCCGTGAGCCTGAAGCTCACCCATGACCCGAGGGTTCTTGGCCTATATTTTTTAGGCCCCGAGATTTTATTATTTAATATTTTTTAAAATAATTTGGGTTTTTGTATTTTTTGGCCCAAAGTCTAAATAACCAAATAAATAAATTCAATTATAATTGTACACCTAAAATTATATTTTTGCATATACTTGTTGCATATTTGTTTGCATATATATATATATATTTGTGTTTGCCTGCAGGAATATATGAACCTGAAGTTCATAATTAATTTGAAACCTGAAGTTTCTTATAAACATGCCTTTATTTGAAAACCTGAAGTTTTCACTTAAACATATCACCCATGAAAACCCGAAGTTTTTCATGCAAAAATTAAACCAATACATGTCTATTAGAACCTGTATGTTCTACTCCTATGTGAATGGATTGTTTTTTCTCCATTACACTAACCACATCTTATCTATCTATTGTGTGATAGGAATATGTCGAATTTGAACAAACTCGACTTCACCGCTTTAGAAGTTTCTAGAAGAAACTACCTCAAGTGGGTTCAAGATGTGAAGCTCTACCTCACTACAAAGAGCTTGCGTCCTGTTATTGAAGAAGTAACAGATGAACCTGTTGGCGAAGCTGAAAAGCCACTGCTATGATCTTCATTCGAAGACATATCCATGACGCTCTGCAAACTGAGTATCCTGCTAAGGAGGATCCACGTGCATTATGGGTCGCTTTGGCTGATCGTTTTGATCACCAAAAGGACATATTCTTGCCTGAAGCAAGACACGACTGGCAGCACTTGTGCTTCTAAGACTTTAAGTCTGTGAATGAATATAATTCTGAAGTTTGTCGAATCTGATCACTTCTCAAGTTTTGTAATGAAACTTTGACTGAAGAGGATCTACTGAAGAAGAACTATTTGACCTTCTCTGCTTCTAATATTGTCCTGCAGCAACAATATAGAGCTCAGAAGTTCATCAAGTTCTCGGATTTGATCTCTGTTCTACTTCTCGCTGAAAAGCAGAACCAGCTGTTGATGAAGAATCATCAAGCTAGACCTACTGGGGCTACTACTGTGCCTGAAGCACATTATAGCACTAACCAGCACCCAAGACGCCAAAAGAGGCGTGGTAAGGGTGGCCAGAAGCCATCCAACCAAGGTCAACAGAGCCAAAGCCCACCTAAGGGAGGAAACAAGGCCCAGCAACGCCCAAACCTCGCTCCCAAGGCCCAGAACTTGAAGAATAAGGGCAAAGCACCTAAAGCCATGGATAATGATATGTGCTATCGTTGTGGTGCTAAGGACCATTGGTCCTGTATTTGCCGCGCTCCCAAGCAGGTTGTAGATGCATATCATTCACGTCGTCAGAAGTTTAAATCAAACTTCATGCAAGTGGATGAACCGGAGACTACAAAGATAGAGGTTTCAGACTTTCAGGAGGATACCACCCCTATGGAAGATTAGAATCTTAGACATAGACATATTTTTTTAGTTGAAATAAGACAAATGGGGCCGAATTCCACTAGTGGCCGAACCCTACCTTGTTTTTGGTTGATTTTTGAACAAATTTCCTTTATGTTTTGGATTATTCGTTGGTGAGTTGTTTTTGGATATTAAGTTTTAATCCTTGAATAAATTAACTTATTTTGAATTGATAATTGTTTTATAAACCTTTATGCATGTGGCCGATTCAAATTAATTTTTCATTCTCGGTATGACTAGTGGGAAAGTTAGTTGTCTGGCAGATAGTGCAACCACGCACATTGTTTTGCGTGAACGCATCTATTTCACTAACTTCATACCTAAGAATGCACCTCTGACAACCCTCTCAGGCCCATCCAACCTGATAGAAGGATACGGTAAGGCACGTATAATGTTGTCCAATGGTACAATCTTGACCATTGCTGAGGCACTCTATTCCCCACGTTCCGGAAGAACGTTACTAAGTTTCAAGGATATTAGAGATAATAATTTCCATGCTGAAACCCACGTAGAAAACGGAGTTGAATTTCTGTGCATAACTTCCTACAAATATGGCCAGAAGCGTATTCTAGAGAAGATGAAGCGTATCCCGAGTGGTCTGTATACTGCAACCATACGCCCCATAGAAAGCCATTATGTGGCCGGCCCTACTGCTAGGACCGCGCACGAAATTACACTTTGGCATGACCGTTTGGGACATCCTGGACGAATAGCGATGCGGCGTATCCTCAAATCATCACACGGGCATCCACTAACTCGAAGTTTAGGTTCGATCCAAGGAATCACATGTCAAACATGTTCTATGGGAAAGCTTATTACTAAGCCTTCTTATGACAAGATTCGTTCGAATCCTCCCATTTTTCTACAACGGATTCAGGGGGACATTTGTGGACCGATTCAACCTCCATGCAGACCATTTAGATATTTTATGGTTTTGGTTGACGCTTCCACACGTTGGTCACACGTGTGTTTGTTGTCCACAAGAAACGCTGCATTCTCCAAACTGTTGGCTCAGGTTATCAAGCTCAGGGCTCACCACCCTGATTATCCAATCAAATCTATTCGATTGGATAATGTTGGAGATCCACATCTAAAAATTTTGATGACTATTGCATGTCGGTTGGGGTTGAAGTTAAACATCCAGTACCCCATGTTCACACCCAGAACGGCCTGGCAGAGGCTTTCATTAAGCGCTTACAAATGATTGCTCGATCGTTGGTCATACGTACCGAGCTCCCGATCGCTGCTTGGGGCCATGCAATATTGCACGCAGCAAAATTGGTCTGCCTGAGGCCTGTTGCGACATAACCATTCAGTGCTCTTCAGTTGGTTACCAGATACGAACCCGACATATCGCATCTGCGCGTTTTTTGTTGTGCGGTATATGTGCCGATCTCGTCGCCCTTACGTACAAAAATGGGGCCTCAGCGAAGGATGGGAATCTATGTCGGATATGATTCTCCTTCGATTATTCGTTACTTAGAACCTTTGATAGGCGATCTGTTTACCGCTCTTTTGGCGGATTGTCACTTCTATGAGACAGTTTTCCCGTCGTTAGGCGGAGATAAGAACGTCAACGTTCCTGAAGAACGACGCAAATTATCGTGGACGACTCCCACTTTGTCTCACTTAGATTCCCGCACCGCTCAATCTGAAACTGAAGTGCAGCGCATATTAGATCTCCAGAGCATAGCTCAGAGCATGCTAGATGCTTTCACCGATCTAGCGCGAGTGACAAGATCACACATTCCAGCTGCAAATATGCTTGCAAAGATAGATGTACCAAATGTACGACGGACTACCGTCCTGGAAGCCCTGGACGCCAATTCTGGTGATCCACGTACATTAGCGGCTAGCCAATCATCTGCCCCTACACCAAAGCGTGGCAGACCCCTTGGTTCAAAGGATTCACACCCCCGAAAGAGGAAAACTACGGCACAAGGTCCTGAAGAACCTACCGTGAATCCGACTATCGCTTACTCATTCTACCCAACTCATGAGGAAATTCTAGATTATGGAAGCGTCCTTGAAGAGACGAATCCTCCTCCCGAGAATCGTGAGATTTCGGTCTATTATGCTAGCATTTGCAGTAGCTACTAAAATCATGTTGAGCGATGACATTGAACCGCGTTCTGTTGATGAATGTCGACGTAGAGCTGATTGGTCAAACTGGAAACAAGCAATCCAAGTCGAACTCGATTCACTTGCGAAACGTAAGGTGTTTGGACCTGTAGTCCCTACTCCTCCACATGTGAAGCCCGTTGGCTACAAGTGGGTTTTCGTTCGAAAGCGAAATGAGAAGAACAAAATTGTGCGTTATAGAGCTCGTCTTGTTGCACAAGGCTTCTCACAACGCCCCGAGATTGACTATGACGAAACTTATTCACCCGTTATGGATGTGATTACTTTTCGCTACCTTATCAGTTTGGTAGTTTCCAAAAAACTGGATATGCAGCTGATGGACGTAGTAACCGCGTATCTCTATGGGGATCTTGATACGGAAATTTATATGAAAGTTCCCGAAGGACTTATATTGACTGGTTCAAATATTTCCAAACCCCGGAACACGTTCTCAATTTGGCTGAGGCGTTCACTCTACGGTTTGAAACAATCCGGAAGAATGTGGTATAACCGTCTAAGTGAGTATTTGACTAGTCAGGGATATGTGAACAACGAATTATGCCCTTGTGTGTTCATTAAGAAGTCACATTCCAGATTTGCGATTGTTGCAGTATATGTCGATGACATGAATCTCATTGGAACTCCTGAATAGCTCGCGAGAACTGCTTTGCACCTGAAGTCAGAATTTGAGATGAAAGATCTAGGTAAGACTCGATACTGTCTCGGTCTCGAGATAGAGCATTGTTCGGATGAAATCCTAGTACATCAATCGAACTACACCCTTAAGGTGTTGTGCCGCTTTAATGAGGATAAAGCGAAGTCTTCGAGTACTCCTATGGTCGTTCGTACGCTAGATGCAAAACGAGATCCCTTCCGTCCGAAGGAGGATGATGAAGAGATTTTGGAACCTGAAGTTCCTTATCTAAGTGCGATAGGCGCTTTATTGTAATTAGCTCAATGCACTAGACTCGACATCTCCTTCGCTGTTAATCTTTTGGCAAGATACAGCAATGCACCTACACCCAGACACTAGACTGACGTGAAAGACATCTTCCGCTACCTTAAGGGTACTACAGATCTGGGCTTGTTCTATCCCTACGAATCCTCGAATGATGCTACATCTTGTGCTCCTCGAGTTGATTCTCGCCTTATTGGTTATGCTGACGCTGGATACTTATCTGATCCGCACAAGGCGCGTTCTCAAACGGGTTATGGCTTTACCGTTGGAGGCACCACAATATCTTGGAGGTCAACGAAACAGACCTTAGTTGCCACTTCGTCTAACCATGCTGAAATTCTCGCCTTACATGAAGCAACTCGGGAATGCTTTTGGTTGATATCCCGACGACGATTTTTGAAGACAACGCAGCTTGCATCGAACAGCTCAAGAAGGGTTACATTAAAGGAGACAACACCAAGCATATTGCGCCGAAGTTCCTCTTTTCACATCAACAACAAGAGCATCAGAAGATTGAAGTTAAGCAAATCCGTTCACAAGACAATCTGGCCGACCTCTTCACCAAATCACTGCCGAAGGCAACGTTTCAGAAGCTTGTTCATGGAATTGGTATGCGTAAACTTTTTGAGTTGTAACTTTGCTACTTCTCTTTGGAATTATGTCAAACTCAGGGGGAGTATCCTGTAGATACTTGCTTGATCTTAATGTACTATTTTTCCCTATGATTAGGAGCATTTTTCCCACTGGGTTTTGCTACCTAACTAGGTTTTAACGAGGCACCCACCTTGGGCTGGTCATATCCCCGAGGACGTCCCATAGACGTTTCTTTTGACTTTGCATTTCTCACGCATTTTTCCTTAGACTATGGATTTTGTCCCAACTCGGGTTTTTGCCATAGCCTTAGGGTTTTTAGTGAGACTTACTTATGCAAATTCCTACCTTATTGAGAATAAGCGTTGTTCCTTGGAATCAGCACTGACAAGTCGACTTCATCAACTTCTGCATGATGCTAGATCTGCTAGCTAAGAATTACACACTCAAGGGGGAGTGTTGTAAACAAATCCTAGTTTAAGTGTGATTGTGTAAATCCTAGATTAGATTTTATTAGGGTTGTAATTCTTATCCTATTGTATCTCTTATTCCTTAGAGAGCAAGGAATACCTTTACCCTAATACTATAAATAGAGGTGCAAAGTAAGAGGAATACACAACACAATTCCCCTACAATTCTCTCTTTCTCTCTTCCTTGTGCCGCCGGCCTCTCTCTCCCTCTCTCTCTCTTTGTCAGATAAAATAGTCCACAACATTACAAACTTTGTTTTCAAATAATTAATTAAGATTTGATATTTACATAAATTATTCATTCAATTTCTGTGGAGAACGACCTTACTTGAGCTACTATACTATGATAACCGTGTGCTCTTACAAGTATTTTTAAGTGTTTTTATCCCTACTTTTGCAGGTGGTAAAAATCCCTATCAGTAGGCTACTATGTTGTATCATTTAGATTTTTCTTTGTATGCTATTGACATAGAAACCATTATCAGTCTATTCTATTTATCGCATGCCAAGAGAATTAAAGTAGCCTCAGCATCCTTTTGTGCACTTTCCGAAAGAAGTTTGATGAGTTTTAGTTGAAGTGAGAAGATTGTATTGAATAACACAACAAACCTCTATTATAAATGAATTCTAAACAAATATTTAGTGTTTGAGAAAGCTCTCATAACCAGCTCAGATTCTTAATTCATATCCAATGCAAGAAACACATATCAAAACAATGCAGTACTCTTCCAAAATCTAGAGACAACCAAACAGGATAGATCCTATATTTGATCAATTTCGAATCTTTGCATCAGACTTGACAGATGAGACGTTATATAGATGATTAAGTACCTCATCGAATCTTTGATCAATTATTGTTTCTAAATTAAATAAATGTCTTTTGGATGTCGTCGTTATATAGATGATTAAGTACCTCATCGAATGTTGATGTACCCGTCATTGAATGAATTTGAGAATTTGTCGATTCAACTCTCGAAATTACGGTAATAGCATTAATATATCATGTAAAATGAGGTGGGATTACTGATAAAAGATAGAACTTTAGGCTTTAGCTGATGGTAAACAACATTTGGGAGTTTGATCTAAGACCGCTGGCAGATATATACATTGAACTCGTCTTCAATTCAGTATACAAGATTCTCTAAAATTCAAAAAATCTTTTTGTGTGATGTGTTGATCAAAGTTTTAGGTATGAAGAATGAGTAGCAATATTATAACTCAATCATAGTATAATGAATAAAATAATAAGCACAATATTACAAACATGTTGTAGGCATAATTTATAAGCACAATAGAGAGACAAGAGAGAGATGTGTAATTAGGAGTTGTGTGTGTTAGTTATAGCACCTCATTGCATCTTTCTTTATAGTAGTAGAGAAGATTAAATCCTTACTCTAAGGCCAACTCTAACCCATGACCTAAAATCTATAATTACCCTTCTACTCTCTCCTGCACCCCAAAAAATCCATTCCAACCCAAGTTCTAATCTAGACCTATAACCTAAAACCTAAAACCTAAAAAAAAGCTAGATTTAGCCCATGATTTAGGCCAAGATTAGTAGTGGAGCCTCCACTCACATGTGTGTGTCTCCCACTTGTTTGCCAATAAAATTGGGCCCAATGGCTCACATTCAAATGGGCTGCTGGTTATCCAACGATCCACATTTAATTTAATTAATATTTTTGTTTTATATTTATAAATTTATTAAATTCAACAACTGAGATCGAATATGATCAAAGCTAACAGTAAAAAAAAGATCCAATTGCCTAAATTTAAATTCAACGGTTAAAATAATTATAAAAAATTATTTAACAAATTCACCAAAAAACTCTATAAATACATATATATTTGTTGAAACATCCACACAAAACTCACTTTTCTTCTACAATTCTTCCAATTTTTCTTTCTACCATCTTCCAAGGCCATGTGTTTGCTCATGTGTCTTGTGTGTATACATCTCTATTATGTGTTTTATATTCTTCTATAGTGTTTCATGAGTTTCATGGGTCGATTTTAGGTTAAAATGTTCATAAAATTAATTTAGGATAGTCTACATAATTTTTTTTAAAGTTAATTTAAAAAAAATAGCTTGAATTCATTCTTTAATAATGTAGGGCTAAAATTTTAGGCCAAAAAGGTTGGAGTAGAAAAATTGTTTGGGTTAAAACCTAAATTTTATAGGCTAAAAATTTTAGGTTTTAGGCCAAGGGTTGGACATCATATAATATGATTACAACTCTAATAGGATAATATTTAACCCTAAAGAATATTCCAAGATATCCCAGATACACTATGATTCACAGAATCACATTCCTAATCTAATAGGACTACAACACTCCCCCTTGAGTGTGTAAATACTCAACTAAATGGTGTATCAGGTCTTCAGCGATGAAGAAAGTACAGTTAATGAAATCGTCGACACATTGAGTGAATGCGAATCTCAAAACAACGGAAGAAATGCTTAAAAGGTAAAACTCACAAAACCTTGCTATGGTAAACCCCAAGGTGGGAGAAAAACCCATAGACTAAGGAGAAAAGTGAGAAGCTGCATTAAGTCAAAACTATACGACTTCTGGATGGAAGTAAATGAGGTCACAGGGGTATGATCAGCCCAAGATGGGTGCCTTATCAAAACCTAGTTAAGTAGCAAAAATCCAGTGGGAAAAATGCTCCTAGTCGTAGGGAAAAAGAGTACATTAAGATCTAGTGAGTATACTTATAGATACTCCCCCTAAGTTTGTCAGAACTTCCAAATGAGAACTACAAGCATTTGCATATGAACAATTAGGCATGCCAATTCCTTAGACAAGCTTTTGGAAGGTTGACTTCTGTAGTGATGTCGTATAAAGGTCAGCAAGGTTGCTGGGATTGGTTTGCATGACCTTAATCTCCTGATACTTTGCTGATGTAGATGTAGATGCAATATGTCTTGGTGTTGACTTTGTTGATGTATCATGTCTTGGCCATATGGATACATATGGCATGGTCTTCATGGATCGTCGTTAGGACTCAACAATGGATGAAAATAGCAAGTACTTCGAATATACTCACCAAGAACTCCTAACCATGTCTCATGTGTGGCGTAGTAAAGTAGAGTAAGTCTTGGAACGATTCGAAGGTTTCGCAACTAAGGTCATATCGTGGACCTCCAAGATATTGCGATATCCCTAAAAGTAATTGAAGGATTATTTTTAGAGAAACATGTTCATTTAAGCAATATCATTAGCATGCAATTAACAAATTAAAGGCGGAATCATGCTTGCATATACTTAAAAACAAAACATTACCCATGAATGTTCAAAGCCTAGTAGATTGGTGAACCTTTAAACAACTCAAAACAAAGTGAGTTGAGATTTATACCTTTGTAGATTCCTCTTTGCTTAAGCAAAGGCTAATCACCCAAAGAGAGGGCCTTCATTCCTTGCATCTTAAAACTATGGATTTATATAGAAAGGATAGGTTCTCTAAGTTCTCAAAAATTGAGAACCTCTAAGTTTCTACACCAAGGTTTTGATTAAGAAGAAATGAGTGACCTTGGAGGAGCTAGAGTGCTAGCTAAACCCTCCAAGGGTGGCCGGCCATTTCTAGAGAGAAGGGAGAGCTTTTCTTCTCTCCAATTTCCCAAAAACAAACCCTAAATGAATTTTGGCTATAAAGTCATATTTATACCTTAATTCATTTGAGTGGCAAACTTGTAAATAAGTCCAAGTTCACTACCCTTCACAATATGGCCGGCCTTAGGGATTTTATTGGGCAATTTGGCCTTTGTGAATCATTATTCATTAAGTTGTCATACAACTTAAGTTAATGGACTCGACGTTCGAAGCCCATTGGGCCTTAAGGTCCAAAACTATCCCGAGGTCTTTAACGAACTTATTCGTTTGATTAATAATCATATTAATTAATTCTTGCCATAAATAATTAAACCATTTAATTATTCTTACTCATTTCCGTTGAATCTTCAATCTTTACCTTACACGATGTACGATCCATTAGGTTCCTTTTAGCGAGGCAGTGGGCGATTCAAACTCTTTCAAATCGATTGTGAATTTGAAACTAACTTTCAATTCTCCCTTTAGTGTTTACACACGTTTAGGGCTTCCACAAACCATGAGTGACACCTAGCAGCATATCATGGTTACCCAAGCTAATCAGAAGAGGTAGAGAACCTATTCAGTTTAGGATTACAAATGCAATACGGTCCTTCTCTAATACAATACTCTTGACCACATTGTTTGGTTTGATAGTTTATTCATGTCTACTATCCAATGTGAATCTCGTGCTTATATGATTCCATTGAATGTGATCTGGAACACATTCCAACATCTCATTCATACTCTGGCCAGAGATTCTAAATCATATCATAGAGTATTCTCCCTCAACGGTTTGAAGGTTAGAGATCCCTTGTTGCGCATTCACTTGTCTCCATGACTAGATAGCTTGACCCCAACCATGCCGTGGACACTCCAAAGGAATGCCATTTGACACGATCAAAGATCAAGGACCTAACCACAAGACAACTATGATGCCTCAGGTCAAATGACTAATTTGCATTATCCTAACCATGAGTTCTCACGTGACATGAATATGAGAACTCGTCGTTGATCGTGTTCAGTGAACTCATTCTCTGTTGAGCACCTACGTGCTTGTCTTGGTGTCACTCACACCAATGACTCGAGACTAGTCACTCTCCCTGAGAGAAGACATAGCACGTACTGATCTTAACGGATTGTCAATGCCCAATTGGTAATCCTATGATCAGGAACGTTTAGGATGTGTCTACGAAAGAATGGTCTCATGAATCTAACTTCTTTTAGATTGCATTCTCTCAATCACATATTCCTTGGACTTTATCGTTTAAGCATATAACATTTATATGAGACCGCTCAAACAATAATCTTTGCCCTTGATATTAAACTAGATTAGTTTAATCATGTGAAATGTCCGTAAAGTATCATCATATGATTGGTTTTAGGGCACATTTCCAACAGTAAAGACAGAACCATTCAAGGATGTGCCTTGTGCAGGTTTGATAAGTAGCTGACGTCAGCATAATAATCAAGGGAAGCATCATTCTGAGTATCAGAGGAGTCAGATTCGCTCGAGATACATTAGGATTAGCCCAAATCTGTAGTACATTTCAAGACGGTGGAAAAAGTCTTTAATACCAATTTAGTGGTTGATGCGATGATTATGCAAACACACAAATTAAACCCTCTTGTTGACAATTGTAGTATATATGCAAGTAGGGATCGTTCTAAACCGGGGATTAGGAGGGATTGCTAATCTATATAAAATAAACTTAGAAACACTAAATAAAACTTTAAAAACACAAATCTAAAATCAAAACACTTAACTAGATTCAAATGATTCCAACTAAACTAGAATAACTCAAAATAAAACTAAAAACTAAAACAGATTCTAGGGTTGTTTTAGGACGTGAATTGAATTTAAAAGATTCAAATTATGAAAATTAACCAACTCTAAACTTAATTAACTCAAAGAACTCAAAAGAAATCAAATAAAGTAGATTCAAATCAAAGGACATAAATTGTAAAAGGGGGATTGGGTTTTGATGAGAATAACTTGAAAATAAACAAATTATAAACTAGACAAACTTAGACACAAAATATGGTTGTTTGAATGGATGATGGATTAGCTAGAGGGTTCTCCTCCACACATGATACACTTGTACATAAACCAATTTTTAGTTGTTCTTTCGATAACTTATGAAACTCAATACTCCGGGTTAACCGTGACAGCACTTTTATAACCTTCAAGTTCTCCTTAAGTTAATGAATTGAATGGGAAAGCGCATATAACAATTCAAAACATTCTTCAAAAGTTCCATACGTGAAAAGCACAATAGAGATACAATCAAAGATCATTAAGATTCATGAGAACTATAAGTATTGATGAGGCATTCGTAACTATGAAAAGCATGATACTCTTGCCAAGAATTCACTTAACACGATTGTGGATAGCAACCTTCACTACTCATGAATATAAGTTCATAACGATTAGGTGAAATTTCCTTATATTCTAGCATCAAACTTATGCATGAAAACTAAGCGTGCACTCTTAATTAACATACACAAATAAGTTATCAATCAAATAGTTAAGCGAATTGAAATCACAAATTATTAAAGAACAACCAAAAGTAATTAATTCATAATGCAAATGTAATCATGGCTTTGAATCCCCCCTAGCAAAAGGGGGGGGGGTTTAGTTCCTCATAATTGTAAAACAAAAGTAAATAGATTTATACATTGAAAATAAAAGAAAGAAAACACCTAAACGCTCAAACGATCCTCGTTGAGTGGCAAGCACGTCCAAGCACTTTCCCTCCCTTCCTTTGCTACGACACAAGGGGTGGTTGTGGGTTGAAGGTTTGGTTGTATGGAGGAAGGGATAGGGGGATGTATGGTGGTGTTTAGGATGGGTAGGTAGGGGTAAGGCTACGATAGTTTAGGGAGTGTAGAATGGAAGTGTTGTGTGAATTGGTGTCTTTGGCCTTGATGGAGAAGCCTATTTATAGGCTTTGAGAATGAATCACTACCATCCATTTTGTTGGTGAGAATGAATCACAACCATCCATTTTTATGCTTCCCATGCATGCAATCCATTTCACCCCAAAATAGCTCCAAATTGCACCAAAATGCACTTCTTTGCTAACTTTGTTATTTAGAACCTACAAACACACGAAAATAGCTTAAAACATTCTAATAAGATGAAACTAATTAAGTAAATGCAAGGAAACAAACTAATAAAGTCACATAAATATGTTCCTATCAGTGGTTGCGTGTAAGCGCGGTGTTGCATCTTTACCAACAGCAAATGAGATGTCTTATCTAATACATGAGCTAAGTACAACAAAGCACAAAGTTGAACTCAGATATCAAATTTCAGATTCCATAACCTCTTCAAGGGTCCCATTTGCATATAGCTTATGGAAGATTATAGGTATACTCAAAAGTAACACCTTCAAGGTGTAGTTTGACTGGTAGACCAAAGTATTGTCAGAACAATGCTTCAACTTCAGTTTAAGGAATAAACAAGTTTTGCCAAGATCCTTGATCTAAAATTCCATCTTCAAGTGCAAGATAGTTTTCTCAAGTTTTTCTAGAGTCTTAGTGAGATTCATGTCAACGACATAAACTATAACTCTAGCAATTCAGAATAAGACTTCATAGTTTAACACGCAAAGGCATTCATTCATATCCTTGACTAATCAAATAATCACTTAGACAGATATACCACATCTGCCGAATTGCTTCAATCCACAAATGAACGCCTCAAACGAGTTGATAGGGTGTTCCGTGGTTTGAAACTATTTGAGCCAGTCCATATAATTCTTTGGGAATTTACATGTAAATCTCCGTATCAATATCCTCATGGAGAAATACTAACTACATTCGTAATGTTGCTATCAATCACAAGACGTTTAAGATAAACCTTGTGCCGTAAGGCTTGCATCGTATCGCACTATTTCATTCATCTGATTACACTTCCTTTCTCACTTGTAACACAATAGGGTTACCTTGGGAAGTGTAGGAACGATAGGTCAAAACACACTTTGGTAAAGAATTTAACCTAATTGTAATTTCGGTTGTCCACCAGTTCTACGTTGTCATTAATCAACGAAACACGGTTCGATATTGTCATTTTTCATTTAAGTCTGTAGCTACCATATAAGTGAAAACATCATCAATGATAATCTCATTCTAATTCCATGATCTCATCCAAATTAGTATACTGGACCAAGAACTTTAAGTCTCGGGAGTAATCCAGATTAATCTCATGAGATAGAATTGTTTTGAGACAAATATCGAGTATGGAATCATTATGTGTCGTCTTCTTCCTCTTCTTGGAAAGTGAATCCTATGAACCGAATGATCTGTCATGCCAGGCCAAGATAGAGCGTCCAACAAGGGCATCCAAACCGTCCAATACGGACAACACACTCTTTAGGGATGTTGACTCAACATCTGTTAAGTACGTCTATCCTTGCAGGCTTGTTTGCAACTGGTATATGATCTCGTCACTTTAGCTAGATCAAAGGAATGTGTCTGGAGCAACATTCTGAAAGCTAGAATTCATCGCACTTAATTATCACACTTGTGTGGTACGAAGATCAAAATGAGACATAGTGGGCAACATCCACGTAAATTCTTGCCGTTTTACAAAAAAACGTTGACTTTCTTATCTTTCCCTAACGGTGGGAAGACTGTCTCATTTAAGTGACAATCTGCAAATGAGCAATAAAGAGATCACATGAAAAGCTCTAAGAGAGCTAGTGTGAAGGAGAATCATAATTGACAAAGATCTCACATCCTTCTTTGAAGACCTATATTGTACGATGCGACGGCGCACCTTGGCACATAGAATGCATACCCAAATGCGTAAGTACAAAACATCAGGTTCATACCTAATAACCAATTGTAACGTCAAATAGGTTGGGTGGCAATGGACCTCAAGACGGACCAACATAGTTGTGTACAAGATTGCATAGGCCTAGGCAGAAACTGAAAACTTGGTACGTTCACCAAGGTCCAGGCGATCATTTCAATTACACTTTATGATCACTATGCGAGGCTATTTGGGGTGAACATGGTATTTGATGTTCAATTATAAACCCAAAAGACATGCAATACTTTTCAAAAACCAACGATATAAACTCTTGTGCATTATCCAGTCTTCCAAACTTTATGGGATAGGTAAGGTGGTGAACCCTTAAAATCAGCCAGGAGGTTTAGCAGCAATGTGTGTCGATGAACATGTGACTAATTTGTCGATTCATCAACCAAAACCATAAATATTTATATGGTCCATATTTTGGTTGGATTAGCCCACATATATGCCATTGAATCCACTGTGAAAAGATGGTGGTTAATCTTTGCAAGGGATGGTTTAGAAAATCAATTTTTCCAAATAGCAAGCTTGGTAAAGTATGCTTGTAGGCACAAGATCCTTACTTCGTGGTAAGGAGATGCGTTGTAGCATCATTGTTCGACCAAAGTGTCCCAAAATGGTCATGCCAGGGCATGTAAACTACTCAATCACTAGGCTCCAGGCTGGCCCAGTTGGGAGGTAGCCTATTAGCCCTAAATCAAAGTTTCAAGCTCATATTTTGAGGTGGTGCAAAGATATTCCACTCTATTTTTTTTAGTGGTTTCATTCATGATCATTATTCTCTTGAATATCCTTAAAACCAACGTTCTTGCGGAACAGAGAGAATATAAGGTCTTAATCAGGTTAGATAGATCTGAAGTCGTTGCTAGAGATATGTATTAGGCATAAAGTTAGTGTGCGTAGTGATGTATTCATCCAAACAACTAATTTTCCCACATTCATACCTAATCACGTGTTTAATTGAATTCGGTCACATGTATACAAGAAACATGATTAACTCATATTCGAGGACAATATCAATAAGATTATCCATAACTAAAACATACACCAAAATTGAATCCAAGAACATGGAAAAGTGTTCACAAAGTAAATGATTTACTAAGGAGATTTGGCCTACAAGGCTATCCATGTCAAAATTTTGTTATTCCAACGATGTTCTGTAGAGCAAAATTAGTTTCATGTATTGAGTACTAGAATGGTACTCCTCAACGACATTGGTAGAGGCACAAACAAGTGCATAACCAATGATCTATTGCATCACACTTTGGACATGATGCCACACCTTGTTAGGCCTTGATTTTACTATATGCTGTAAAAACAAACTCAAAATTGGATTGTGAAAGAGACAGACCCATACATGTCGACTTCAGCCGAATCTAGAAGGGTATGTTCGGTAAGCCTCTGCCGAAGTAGAGTAATACCGTTTGGTGCACCTCTGCTGAAGCAGAGTACTCCCTTCGGTTCATACCTACCAAAGTAGAGCACCATCATTCGGTAAACTTTGACCGAATTAAGTTAAGCCATTTGGTATACTAGACGAACTGGGTCTATACCGTTCAGTAAACTCCAATCGAAGTTGGGTCTATACCTTTCTCTCATGTTTATGGAAGTAATCAGATTCGAGAATTTGGTACACTACTACTTTCTACACTACTGCTTTAGGAGCAAGTTAGAAACATAGAAAGACAAGAAAAAGTATTCTCAAGTTCAAATTCTATCGGATTTATAAACTTTAGAATTGTACTCATTCATGGATGTAATCATGGTGTGCTTCAAGCAATATCTTTCATGATTAGACAGTCTATAGGAGTGAGCCAAATAGCTATGGAATCCTCATTCGAGAGGTACTTCCATGGGTAATGTTTCAGGCATAAGTCTTCGAATGAAGATCATGGCAGAGACTTATTTAGCTCTTCCATGCCATTGTTGGCTACATTGGTTTCTCAGCTTCTTGATAGTCAAAGGGAGATTCATGTCTTGTTCCCACATAAAGTGGGTTCTATTAGAAATGTCCAAATCAGTGAGATCGAACTTGTGACGGCTCGACAATCCACTTAATGGAGGGAACAAGATTGTGAATAATGCTATAGGAAATAAAATATCCATAAGCATCAAAGTTAGAACATTCTGGTTCTAAGACATGGTATACATGAAAAATTCATGTTTTCATGGGTGTATTGCTTTATGAAAACTTCGGGTTCAAAGGCAATAAATTTGAAACTACAGGTTCAATTTAGTTTATGAACGTTTAGTTCATAAAAGTGAGGTTCTTGCAACAAGATAGAATACAACGTACTGATTTAAGTGCAGTGGATTTGAGTTGCCCCCGGAGCTCAAGTGTGAGCGCTTCAGGACTACGAATGGACTGCTGGTCACTTTAATTAATTCAATAGATTAAGACCATTCGAGGTTGATTGTAGAAGCAAAAATAAAATTTCATTAGGCCCATTTATTATTTAATGTTGGCTGCATGCCACATAAGAAATTAGACCCAAATTGGGCTCAAGGTAAATGAGTAGCAAACCCAAAAAACTAGGTTGTGGGCCTTGACAAAAGAGAAAAAGAAGATAGCCCAGCTTCAAGCTAGGAGCAGGTTGGAGTAAAAAGAAAAAGGTCCAAAATAGGGGCAAAAAAATGTTTGGGCTGCTGGCAAAAATTCTCTTTTTTTCTTTGTTCCTATGGACTATTGGTCTAATGTAAAGGGAACGAGTTTAAAAATCCAGGAAGAAGAAAGATAAGCCCTGAAAGGCTGCAAAGGAGAAGAAAAAAAACCATCCTATTTTGTGGGCCCAAAAAAAACAAGTAGGCTGAGAGCCCAAGTTTCAAAGTGCGAAGGCCAAGAGCTGCAGGCTCAACTGACTAGGTGGCTTAGTTGAGTCGCGGCTTGCAGCAGCGGCTTGGTTGCGATTTTGGGGTTTTTTTTCTTTTTCGATTTCTAAGGTGTTTAGAACCAAAAAAAATCATGCTTCTATTTTATTTCAATTCTTTGACTCACAAATTTCACATAGTGTTTTTATAATTGCGTAATGCATGAACGTGTGTGTATATATATATCGGAAGGTAAATGTAAATGTAAGGGGTTAATGCATCATGGGAAATGTTTTTATGTTTCGTGGACGTTTCAAATATCTTCCTTTATTTTAAGCATACCTGATTGGCAAAAAACAGCAAAAGCCTTTGAATTTGTAAAAGATCCTTCTCAGAAAGTCGAAATTGCATCTCCAATGTGTTCTATCACGTTCAACACAGAAAAAAATAAATTGAATCAATAGCATGTAGATCAATTCAATAAATAATAAATTAATCATAAAAAGAATGATTAAAACGTAATACTCTCCTAATTGAAGATCAAACTCTCTTTAATGCAATGTCAAGAGCATGTTGATAACGTGTTGTAGGCATAATTTACTGAACAATTATGGAGGCTAGAAAGAGAGAGGGCTACGGCATAGAGAGAGAAGAGAGAGATGTGTTATATCACCCCATTGTGCCTTTATTTATAGTAGGGAAGGTTAAATCCTTATCCTAATAGGATTACAACTCTAATAGGATAATATCTAACCCTAGAGAATATTCCAAGATATCCTTAGATACATTAGGATTTACACAATCACATTCTTAATCTAATAGGACTGCAACAAAACATAAATTATAATATTGGTAACTAGATAGACTCGAAAACTACTTAATATGCCCATCTCTTTTACAGTTTGTTTTTTTTTTTTTTACCAATTTATGTTTCATCATGCATATTTTAGTAAAACTACTATGTTTTTGTAATTTTTTAGGCTGATGAGGAGGAACAGAGACTAAAGTACCTCCAACTTGTTCAAGTGGCTGCAGCTCATGCCGCAATTTGCTTCACAAACCTCTATGGTTAGCTTTTGTACAGTATGTTGTATGTTTGAGGCTCTCTACGTCTTCATTTCTGCTTTCTTTCTAGTTGTTGCAAGTTTTTAATTTTACGTGTTGCTTGACTATAAAAATATCGAAGTGTAAAGCATATGTTGCACAAGCATGTAAATGGTACAAATTGTTTTTGGTTTTGTACATGAAACTTTTGCATGTTACAATCCTTGAAAAGGGATTGTGACTGACATGAACAAATTTACTGTTTTGGGGATGGAGTTTGGTTTTTTAATACATAATATAGCAAAGACCTAGAAAGTTTCCTTGAAGGAATATGCAAATGATTTTTGCGCATCTTGGCCTGTAGTTTATACGAAGGGACATTAATGTGTGTTATCTGCATTGGTCAAATGTGTGTTATTTGCATTGGTATATTTTAGGGTATGATTCCGTTTTTGCCATCTTTTTAGTGCATCTTTCTATGTAAATTATTCATGCTTGTTGCAATTAATACATTCAATCCCATCAGCGAAGCACAGACGCATTTTCTTGTTCATAAATTGGCTATTTGCAATCAGAAAATTAGAGATTACTTGACTGGTTTGGTCAAATATTTCTAATGAAAAATAATGGACTCCTCACTTAATCGGCAGATTAAATGACTCATTATCATGTATGACCGCCTATGAATGTATGTTAAACAGATTCTGGTGTAAGAGATGTACAATGAATTAAAGCTTAAAAAAATTTATTTCATTGTCATTGTAAATGTTTTATACGGGGAGGTAATGTAACGCTTATTGTCTTTTACAGTTTTAACTAAAGGAGGTCATGTATACATTGGTTAATATAAGGTGATCAATTAACCATTATAGCCATATATGTATCTAGTTAATTTAATGATTGATTGACCATTATAGTCATATATGTAAGGTTAATCTTATGCAATCGATTAACCATTATAAATATTATTGTTGTTATTAATAATTGCATCTCCTATGACACACCACGACTTGGAAGGTTCACCTAAACTCCGAATCGAGCTGTGTTGGCCGACCCCAAAAGATGACGAATCCATAAAGTGTAGTGATGTGGAACATGTGAATAAATTTAAAACCTAAAAGTGACTAAATGCAAGAGTGTGCATGTGAGCGGAAATGAACTCATTTCACACGTGATATCGAGCATAAGTAAAATACAGTAAAAGTAGAATGGGAATTATACCATTCAAGGTAGTCACTTATGCCAAGATTTGTCAAAACTCCTCATTGACAAGAAAGCTTAGCTACTAAACTTGGAGGGGCGAAAAACAAAGGTGAGTAGGCCCAAAATATAGGTACTACGTATAGTATGAAAAGTACTTACTGTAGATTGCAATATCTCAAGAATTCAATGTCACAATATATTTCATAAATAACCATCTAACATTTGGCAGTCACATAATCTCATATAAACAAACATATCATATCGAGTGCTTATCGACATATGCTGACACGCGAGTTCATGCAGAGGTATTTTGACATGAACAAGACTATGTGTAATAATGATTTACGCTCTAGTACTATAATTACTTGAAGACTAGCATTAAGCGCGTCACATGTGAGTCCTAATTGCCAATAGCAGTCTAGGATAGGACTGGCACCTACAATGGATCCAAAGTGAGAGTAAGGTGCGAAGTGAACATACATGTAAAAGACTAGCCCTGGCCCAGGCAAGTACTAACACCGGTGCAACAATGATGAGTAGATAACGTAAATAAAATCATACAATGGTAAATCAATAATTTACGTTGACATAATACTATTAACTACAGTAAATATAAATATGGTATCTCGCAATAATATGCATACATGTGCATACTGTAGGATTCATAATAATCTCACAATTTTCATCATCGTGACAATTCTTATAATATCAATTTAATTATGGCATCACTTAGAAAATGCATTATTATTCTATGTATGGAAACTTAAATAATATATATACTATATAAAAGAAAAGACCCACACACAAATACTTGTGAAGTCGTAATCGTTCGAACTAGGAAAGCCGAAATCTCTTATAATAACCGCACCTAAGCATAATATTAAGACCATTAGTAAAACTCTATTAAAATGATTACATTTGGAAAAAACGGAGTGCAGTTTTGAAATCAGAGCGTCGAAATACGCTTAGAACATCAAAATTTACAAAAAGTCAACGGTCAACCTAAAAATGTCAATCGAGCTGCCGAGGCGGTCAACTACGTTAAAACTTTGAAATTTCACTAAATGGATGCCAAAAAACAAACTCGGGGTATCGAAATTAACCTAGTAGGATTTTCGAGAAAATTCAAAGAATATTCTAGAGAATTTTTCCAAAATATTATGATCCCATTTTGGAGCTGGGCCCGACTGGAACAATGGTTCGAAGGTTTAGGCTAAGTTGGGCCAAAGGTTTGGGCTTAGGCACTTTATTTTTTTTTATGTTTTTGTACTAGGTCAAGTTTACTTGTTTGAACTCCCAGGTCGCCGGACCTAACGAAGAAGAAGCTAGAAATTGGAAATTGACCGATTCAAATTATTTAAATGACGATTAAGAAATTGTTCCTGTTATAAAATTTGTATCGTTTAGTCATTGAAATAATCATATAAAGTTCATTTACTAAGCTTCCATTTTAATTTGACCATCGATTCAGTGTGCGACCATGGATGGAGCCAATGAAGGCTCACTAGGGCATATGCCCCCATTCAAGTGATTTGTTTGTTAAGTTGCAGACTAAAATTATATAATACACATTATCTTTGAAGAAAATATAGGTATTTAATGTCTAACATACCTTTGTACTGCATATACTTCATATCAATTATTATATAAGCAAAAGTGCTCTTATTCTGCCATTCAAATCGAAAAACTTCTCTCCCGCGTAATCATGTATTAATATTTTTCTTATCACTCTGCCATTTTCCACTACTACACTGAAATTTTTGTAACATTGGAATGGTGATACATCATCATATGAAATCATCTATATTATCATATTGGGTACAAGCTATACTATAATAAGGTTTTCTTAGTTTATTTTCGAGTTTGACGTAGCACGAAGCAAAGAAAGGGTTACCAGCGTAATCCCTTGTAGAACCAAGTTACTGGAGTCCACCAGTTTGATAAAAATCCCAAAGGATAATTTGATTAATTGATTGAAAGATGAAAAGATGATTACAAAGACATGGCTTAAATAAGCCTTTTACAACCCTTTGGAAAACTCAAAAGACTTAGGAATTTAAAATGGAAATAACTAACATATAATAAAACCATTGAAACCCCAAAAGACTCTATTCATTAGTAGGCTGCTGTTTTGATGACTTTCTGTAAAAGATGGCTCAAGCCACTTTTGTAGGAGAATTATTTTAATGAGGTTCTGCGAAAAGTGGCTCAAGCCACTTTTATGGGAAATTAACACCTTTTTTATGATTGCACCCATTTGTCTTCCGACGGTCCATCTCCTTCTTAATCCATTCTGCCATTTTTTCTACATCAGTCCCCTCCACTTCAGAAGAACTTGATAGGAGTATATTTATACAACTTAGTTAGCTTGTTTCCTTGCATTTAGATTGTTAGTCCTTAGTTATTTTAGCATTTTAAGCTATTTTCGTGTGTTTGTAGGTCCAAATGACAAAGTATGCAAGAAAGTGCAATTTGGAGCATTTTTGGGCATTGGATGGTTAGCTTATGCTTGGAGCCAAGTGGATAGATGAAATTGAAGATTAAGGGATCCTCTCATTTCCTATTTTCTGATCCAAAAACACATCACACTCACTTATTTCACCTACAACATCCACTTATTCCACCTACAACATCCATTTATTCCACCTACAACATCCACACTCACTTCACCTACAACATCCACTCACTTCACCTACAACATCCACACCCCACTTCACCTACAACATCCACTTATTTCACCTACAACATTCACACTCACTTCACCTACAACATCTACTCACTTCACCTACAACATCCACACCCACTTCACCTACAACATCCACTTACTTCACCAAGAAATTTTGTCGTGGTGATTCATTTTCAAAATCTATAAATAGGCTTCTCCATCACAAGACAAAAAAATTCACATCTACAACACATTCCATAAACAACACAATTTATGCCGCAAGTTTCCTTCTACCTCCATCCATTTCGATCCACCTCTTTTCCTATCCATCCCCTACCACCCTTCCATACTCTCTCAACCTATCCAATCTCTGCCACATCCCCTAGACCATCCAAACACCCACCACACCCACCTTGGTGCCGTATGTTTGCAAGAAAGGAAAAGGACTTGGAGTTGTGCTAACCATTCAAGACGTTGGATTGCTAGAGCGTTCTAGGTGTCTTCTACTTTTGTTTATCATGTTTAAATTCAATTATAGTTGTTTAATTGCAAATATGTGGAACTAAATTCATTTTGGCTAGAGGTTGATTCAAAGCCATGAACATATTTGTAATATGAATTGATTACCTTCAGTTGTGATTTCATGAGTTGTGAATTCAATTTGCTTAACTGCTTGATTTATAACTTATTCTTGCATGTCGATTAATGATGCATACTTAGTTTGCATGCATGAATTTGATGCTAGAATATAAGGGAGTTTCACCTAATCGTTATGAACTTATATTCACAAGTAATGCAATCGCGTTAAGTGAATTCTTGGCAAGAGTATCATGTTGTTCATAGTTACGAATGCCTCGTCAATGCTTATAGTTTTCACAAAGCTTAATGATCTTTGATTGTATCTCTATTGTGCTGTTCACGTAGGGGACTTTTGAAGAATGTTTTGAATTGTTGTATACGCTTTTCCGCCCAATTCAATAACTTAAGGAAAACTTGAAGGTTAAAAAAGTGTTGTTCACGGTTAATCTGGGGTGTTGAGATTCATGGTTTATTGAAAGAACAACTGAAAATTGGTTTGTATGCAAGTGTGTCATGTGTGGAGAAAAACCCTCTAGCCATCCATTCATCCATTGATTTACTCAAATCTGTCTTAAAATCTGTTTACAAAGTTTACTTAGTTTTTGTTTAAATTCGTCCAAAACCAAACCCCCCATTGTTAAGTTGTATTTTTTAGTTATAATCTGTACAATTTGATGTCTTTTGAGTATTTTGAGTCTTTGTAATCCCAAATTCGTTTAAATCCATCCCTAGTATCTGTTTTTATTCAATTTGCTAGTTTTGTGTTGTTTTAACTATTCTAGTGTGTTTTAAGTTATTATAGTTTAGCTTTTTGTTTTAGAGTTTTATTTTGTGTTTTTGAGTCTTGTTTAATATTTTTAAGTCAGTTAGGTGCATTAGCAATCCCTCCTAATCCCCGGTCTAGAACGATACCCTACTTACATCTTTACTACAATTGTCAAAAAGAGGGTTTAATTTGTGTGTTGTTTACAACGCATCAGAACTCGACCCCGAGTTATGATCAGGATAAAGAACTTCATCATCATTGAAGGCATACAAATCAGCAACATTGAAAGTATTGAAAATTCCTATAGACTCCGGCAAATCAATAACACAAGCATTATCATTATTTCGCTTGATAACTTTGAATGGACCATACTTTCGTGGCTTTAACTTGTTGTAAGTTCCAATAGGGAATCGTTCTTTTCTCAAGAACACCATGACATGATCTCCTTCCTTAAACGCTTTAACCCGCCGATGTTTGTCCATTGCTTCTTTATACTTAACATTGGTTTGTTCAAGTCGTTGCTTGACCTCATCATGAATTGCCACCACATCTTCAGCCATTTTTTTTGCAGCAATGCTAAGTCCATGTCCCCTAGGTAGTTTCACCAAATCTACCACATGATGAGGAGTGGCAGTGTAAACAATGGAAAATGGTGACTTACCCGTAGCACGATGCATGGCGCTATTATAAGCAAACTCCATCTGAGGTAGGGCATAGTCCCATTGTTTTAGTTTTTCTCCACAAATGCTTTGAACCATATTACCAAGAGTCCTATTTGTGACCTCCGTTTGGGGATGTGCAGTAGTACTTTGATTCAAAATAGTCCCAAACATTCTCCACAATGTAATAAAAAAATGACTCAAGAACTTGGTGTCTCAATCAAAAGTGATGGACTTAGGTACCCCATGCAATCGAACAATGTTCTTGAAAAACAATTTGGCTATGTTTGATGCATCAGCAGTCTTTTTGCAAACAATGAAAAGCCATCTTGAAGAACCTATTAACCACCACGAAAACTGAATCCACTCTCATTTGCGTTCGGGGTAGCCCGAGCACAAAATCCATAGCAATGTCCTCCCAAACATCATTAGGAAAGGGTAAAGGCATGTAAAGGCCTGTATTTTGGACGTGCCCCTTTGAAACTTGAAAAGTGTAACACTTCCTCACAATTGTTCCAACATCTAGTTTCAATTGGGGCCAAAAGTACCTTTCTTCTAAACGGGCTATAGTCTTATCACGACCAAGATGACCGCTTAATCCTCCTCCATGCAAATCTCGAATAAGCTTTTCCCGCAAGGAAGAGACAAGAACACATAATTGGTTACCTTTGAATAGAAAACCTTTGTTGATAGAGTAATTTGCCATAGGTTCATGATTAATGCATTTCCTCCACATTTCCTTAAAATCATCATCGGTTGCATACAACTCCTTCGAGCACTCGAAACCCACAACTTCTTGGGAAAGAGTGATTAGCAACGATGCTCATGTACTCAAGGCATCAGCTACATGATTTTGAGCTCCAGATTTGTGATTGATAACAAATGGAAATTTTTGCAAGAATGTTACCCATTTGATATGCATTTTATTAACATGCTTCTGATTGTTAATAAACTTCAAGGCTTGATGATCCGTGAATAGCACAAATTATTTTTGAATGAGATAGTGTTCCCATTGTTTTAAAGCTCGAATCACCGCATAAAACTCCTGATCATAAGTGCTCCATTTCTGACGGGCTTCACTTAGCTTTTCAGAGAAAAAAGCTATAGGTCTCTTCTCTAGGGAAAGGACGGCACCCACTCCCACTTCACTTGCATCACATTTGACTTCGAATACTTTTTCAAAATTTGGAAGAGCTAACACCAGAGTAGTACAAAGTTTCTCTTTGATCAAAACAAAGCTTCGTTTTTGTTCCTCTCCCCAACAGAACTTGCCTTTCTTCAAACATTCTGTAATGGGTGTGGTGATGTGGTACTGAAATGTCGTATAAATCTCCGATAAAAAGTATCCAAGCCATGGAAACTTATCATGTCGAAGACGGACTTCGGAGTTGGCCAATCTCGGATGGCCTTGGTTTTTTCATCATCCACCTGAATACCATTTTCACCAACCATAAATCCTAGAGATAGCAATTTATTGGTACAAAATATGCATTTCTTGAGATTCATATACAATTTATTTTCTTCCAAAACACCAAAAACGTGTCTCAAATGCATCATGTGTTCTTCTCTGGTCTTGCTATAGATTAAGATGTCATCAAAGTAAACCACAACAAAGAGACAAATAAAGGGACAAAGAACCTGATTCATGAGCCTCATGAAAGTACTTGGCGCATTAGACAATCCAAATGACATCACCAGCCAGTCGAACAATCCATCCTTGCTCTTGAACGCCATTTTCCACTCATCTCCAGCCCTGATTCGAATTTGATGGTAGCCACTGCGAAGGTCAATTTTTTAAAATAATTTCGAACCTTCAAGCACATCTAGCATGTCATCTAACCGAGGTATTAGAAATCTATATTTAACAGTGATTTGGTTGATAGCCCTGCTGTCTACACACATACGCCATGCCTTTTTCTTTTCTTTGTCTTTCTTTGGAACCAATAGGGCAGGTACTGCACAAGGGCTCATACTTTCTCGAATAAACCCCTTTCGTAGCAAGTCTTCAATTTGCTCTCTTAAAATCTCATTTTCTGCAAGGCTCATTCGATAATGGGGAAGATTTGGTAGGCTAGCTCCAGGTACCAAATCAATTTGATGCTAGATGTTCCTCAAGGGAGGAAGCTCATTAGGCAACTCGTCCGAAATGATTTCATTAAATTCCTCCAATAATTGTTGCACTTCTGAAGAGATTTGTTCCTCTTCTTTGTTTTCTGTCAATAGTCCCTTCATCACGATCAGAAAGAAAGAATTTGCTTCTTTTATGGCCCCTTAAATCTCCTGCTTATCACTAATTAGAGTGAGGAAACTAGTATTCTTTTCTTTTGGTACTTCAGAGGGCGAAATAGGAGCCATTGCAATCTTTCGATTATTCCAAGTAAATAACACCACATTATCTCGACCTTTCAATGTCGAATCCACATCAAACTGCCACGGTCTCCCGGACAGTATATGACAAGCACCCATATCAATAACATCACAAAGTACTTCATCACGGTAATGCTTATCAATGGAAAGTAGGACTCGGCAAGTTTCTGTGACACTGACGGAAGGTCCTTTCTTCACCCATCCAAGTGAGTATGGGGTGACATGAGGCTCTGTTGGTAGCTGTAAATGCTCCACCACTTTCTTGGCCATGAAATTTTCACAAACTTTGTTATTAATGGAGCAAAGAGAACGAAAAATGCAGTGTCGTTACCCATCCTCTTTTGATGCTAAAAGAACTCGCTACAACACCAAAGTGAGGCGATCCATTCCTTCTTCAGTTGCAAATTCAATGCCTTCATAGTCATCATCACCTACTTCATCTTCCCCATAATCTTCTTCTTGGTTTCCTTTAGCCTCCAGCAAGTTGGTTTGTCTCCGTTCAGGGCAAACGTTAGATCAATGCCTAATTTTGTTGCAACGATAACAAATGTCCCCCATATTTTTGGTGTACGGATTCTCCCTTAGAGGTTGGTTTCTATTCTGCCCCTTGTTAAAAGGTCTGTTACTCCCTTCATTTGATGCTCGAGAAGGAAAATTTGAAGGTTTCAACCCTCCCGAACTTTGTGGCACAAATTTCCCTTTGTTGATGGACGAGACAACAGGGTTTTCAAAATACTCCGTCACATTCCTCCGGAAAAAGGTTTGTCGCCTTTCTTTCTTTATTATCTCCACTTTCAAGGCCATGTTAATGGCCTCTTGCAAACTCCACATATTCTACAGCCCAATCTTTTCTTGAATAGAGGGTTTCAATCCATTCACGAACCTCGCAACCCTTTTATTTTCTATCTTGGTTAGATTGTTTTGCTTCGCAAGTCTCATGAAATCATTCGTATAATCAGTCACGTATCTATTGCCTTGGACGCAGCTGTTGTACATACGGTACCAAATTGTTCATAATCCGCAGGTAAGAAACGATCCATCAAAAGTTGCTTCATTTTTCTCCAAGTGCGGATTCGATTCTTTCCTTACCTTTGCCGAGTATTTTGTAATTGATCCCACCAAACAACGGCAGTTGCTTTGAGACAGAAGGCAACCATCTTCACCATCTTTGTCTCAGGAACCTCCATTACATCAAAGAATCTTTCTACTTCAACTAGGCAATCCAAGAAGTCTTCGATTTTAAGGTTTCCTACAAAAGTTGGAATGACGGCCTTAATCTGAAAGTCATTAAAGTTATTGTAGTTTTGATGATTTGGATTGTTAGCCGGGTATGGTTCCACATCTTCTTCTTCAGACTCCGATTCGCTGTCTTGAACACGGAGCCTATGAACTCTTAGATTATTGACTCTAGCAGGTCTATGATTATTTGGACCGATGGCTTGGACCAACATTTCACAAAGTTCTCCAATTTGCGTAGTCAGATATGTAATATGTTCATCTTGAGCATCCAAGTCTGCTCGAGTGACAGGGGCAGGTTCACAATCACGATCACCCATGGACAGATAGGATAATCAACGATGCCAAGACAGGAGAAACCCGCTCTGGTACCAATTGACGCGACATGAAGCAAAGAAAGGGTTACCAGCGTAATCCCTTATAGAACCAAGTTACTGGAGTCCACCAGTTTGATAGAAATCCCAAAGGATAATTGGATTAATTGATTGAAAGATGAAAAGATGATTACAAAGACATGGCTTAAATAAGCCATTTACAACCTTTTGGAAAACTCAAAAGACTTAGAAATTTAAAATGGAAATAATTAACATATAATAAAACCCTTGAAACCGCAAAAAACTCTATTCATTAGTAGGCTGGTGTTTTGATGACTTTCTGTAAAAGACGGCTCAAGCCACTTTTGTGGGAGAATTATTTTAACGAGTTTCTGCAAAAAGTGGCTCAAGCCACTTTTATGGGAAATTAACACCTCTTTTATGATTGCGCCCCTTTGTCTTCTAACTGTCCATCTCCTCCTTAATCCATTCTGCCATTTGTTCTACATCAGAGTTGCTCCCACTAGAAGAAATTTCTAGCTCTATCCCCGCCCTTTACCAATTTCATTTTATAATTTCCCAACATATAAGAAAAGATGTAAGTGTTTCCACATCTCTACTCTTTTTCGGACAGTCCTACCTAACACAAAATATGATACCTTTGTATATATGACCGTTAAATAATAAGGAAAACTAATTAAAATAGTTAGAAAGTTTTGAGTTCTAACTATTATGACAAAATAAATGGTAAAGTGAATAGTATTAGGATTGACATTTTAGTGTAAAAATGTGGTTTTTCATTAAAGTTAACAGTACTGAGAACTTTTCGTTAAAGTTTCCTAGATAATAACCTTACGTTTATGACTAATTTTATTGTAAATCCAAACATATATGACTATAATCATAATAGTAAAACCGAACATAAAAAGTGTTCGCTAACATTTTATGCCCACAAAATATAGAAAATATAACATATTCTAGTTGAAGACGCCGTCACCATTTTACCACCACTATATAGTCCTAAAATTCTAAAAAGACATGAATCAATGTCACCATGATAAAATTTATATATATATCTTTAATATTAGAATGCTAGAAGTACAATTTGGTGTCTTAATGTTTCACCAAAAACTTCGGGACTAAAAAGCCCTCCAAACAAAAAAAAAAATCAAAACTGACAGAAAAAATACATATAAAAACCCCCAGGCCAATTTTTTTAGAAATTTTTTTTATATTTCATTTTTTAAGAAAGAAAATTTTATTAGAAAAAAATTAAAAGAACAAACGTGGAAGACATCCTTTAAGGGGAGGGATCCCCATTTTTTCAAAAAAAAATGGGAACACTCTCCCCACCGTTAGATTGGCTTTAATGAAATTGTGTGGTTGAGATTAAAACATAAGCCACACATTCCCAACCACACAATTTAATTAAAGTTAAATCCAACAGTAGGATCGTATCCCCTTCTGTTATTTTAAATAGAGATTCCTTCCCTTAAATGGTGCGCATTCAGATCGATGCAATACATAAACATTTCATCCCCAACCCGACCTGTTATCATCCCTAGATATGATCAATACTTATTTGTGATCTTTGCGCTTTTGTCATAGACCTTGATCTCTCGAAGGTTGTGTGGTTGCACTGGCCTTGCATTCGATTCCGCATACTGCATCAATCAATTAAACAACATAAAACAAGATTTTGATTCTTTCCCATTTTTCAATTTTATTTTTATTTTTTATTTTTTTATTTTTGGGTTTGGGGGTGGGTTTGAACAGCTACTTACATCATGCACAGCCAATCGAAATAGATTTACTTGATCCCTTGAGACTGTATGTATCTGTGAAGAAATTAATCAAATATGGCAAAGGGTTACATACTTTCATTTTAGTGAAAAAAATAAAGGTATTAGCAGTATTAATTGATTATCAAGGATCATTTTGATAACTATTTTGTTTTCAATTTTTTATTTAAAAACTGAAAATGAAATTGTTATCAAATTGCTCCTAAATTACCTTTTTATTGATGGTCCAAATAACGCCTTCAGTGCAAGGAGGAACAGTGAGTGAACCCATGTATCTGTAATAGGATTTCCCACGAATTTTGATCTCTCTAGGATCAATAATGCCCATGCTTCTCTGTTCAATTTGATCAGCCATCGATTCTACATCCTTCATCAACTGTAATTAATTCACAGCTTGCAACATGTTAGGATCGTATGGTATTTTTATAAGGCTTTTTAGCCAAAATGGTTCTTGATCTTTGCATAATGCTTCACTTTAATTCCTGAGATTTGAAATCAATTGCATTGGTCTCTGAGTTTGTTTACATTCAATCAGTTTGGTCTTTCCGTGAAAAAACTCCAAAAATTAGAATAAAATGACAAAAAATATCCTCAATTTTGATCAACATTTTGCTCTACTGTTTATTAAATAGAGGGTAATTTTGTCATTTTGATCCTTATTTAACATAATTTTTCACCCAGAGACCAAAATAATTGATGGTGAATAATCTCAAGAACCACTTCTATAGATTTCAAATCTTAATAATCAAAATAAAAAGTCATATAAATTTCAAGAATCATTTTGTCTAAAAAGTATTTCCATAACATTAGTTGTGGAGTGGATTTGATTGAAAGATCATTATGGTGTGGTACGGTTTTTATTTATTTATTTATTTATTTTTATGGTGTCTTTGCGGTAGTTTACTAAGTTGCATAATTGAGTAAAATTCATGAATTGAGTTATTTCTTCTGTTAGTTGGATGTGGGTACTTCATATATAGTTAAAGAAATTATATTCCACTATTACGTTTGACATGACTTATGTAAGCTCTTATTGTTGAGAGACACAACATTTTTACGTACATTTTGATGCACATTTTTATGAGACCTACTTTGTAATATACATGTATATATATTATAAAAATCTATATAGGTTTAGGATCCGAGGACATACGTTTATAACACACATTTTGTAGGGCTCACTCCATAATGTATTTCGACAATCCAACCTATCTTTTATGTCTTCCCTCATCTTTACCAATAATCACCGAATTTTGAAACCATATGACCATTGGATTAAATTTATTGTTTCTTTATAGAACGAATTTGTTCATTTTTTTTTTACTACAAATGAATGCCTTAACGTTTTGGGATTTGTCTAATTTTCTATAATGGTGATCTATGAAAGATGAAATGAAACATAGACGGTTTGGATCCTTGAAAATTTTTACAGAATGGGAGCCATAAAAACGTGGATCCAGAGATACACATTTTGAAACCTATTTTCTAGGGCTCACTTTATATGTAGAACTTTTTTTTAAAACCAAGTATTTTATTCATAGATCATCCTTACAAAAAAAATTAAACAAATTCAAAACCATTAAAATATTCATTTGTAGTGACAAAAATGGACGAATACGATGCTACAAAGAAACCCTAAATTTAATCGATATGTTATATGGTTTAGGATTTGGGTGATTTTTGGTAGATATGATTTTTGAAATAAGACATAAAAGATAGATGGTTAAATCGTTGAAATACATTACGGAGTGGGTTCCACAAAACATGTTTGTCAAAATGCATGTGTGTTTAAAGCGTATGTACTTGGATCCTAAACCCATATATATATATATATTTCAGTGGGCGGATCTGTGATACTATTTTTTTTACACAACTTTTGACACACATGTTTCTGTGACCCACTCCATAATGTATTTTAACCATCCGAACCATTTATCTTTTAAAAAATCATTCGTAGATAATTATTATAAAAAATTAGACAAATCCAAAATCATTAAAACATTCATTTGTAGTGAAGAAAAAACTACGGTTCTACAAGAATCCTAAATTGTATTCAACAATCATATGGTTTCAGATTTGGATGATTTTTTGGGAGACATAATCTTTGAGGTAAGTGTGACAGCCCGTCCCTAAAAATTATGATTTTTATAATTTTAATAAGTGAGTTTACAAAAATACCCTTCGAGGCACATACGTCGTTTGGTGTTGACTGCCTTGTAGTGACACATAAGGTTCGTATTCTTGGCATATCCTTCTATTAATCATCGCTACGGAATCGTGGGTGCAAACGGAACATGATTTGGAGTTATAACAAAGAAGTTATTAAGGTTTTAAGTCAAGGGCAAAATTGATATTTTTCCCATTTATTTGGCAAGCTCTAGAAAAATCTAGAGGGCCATATGTATGGCCCAGATTAAAGGAATATGAAATGGATGGTGCAGATGGAAAGGAAAGGATAAACAGGGAGAGAAAGGGAGGAATAAGGAGAGGAGAGAGAAAGTAAGTGGCCAATGAAGGAAGAGAGTAAGGAAGGAAATGAAGGAGGAGAAGAAGAAAGGGATCGGGCGGATCCCCCTTGACCTGGTTCTAATTCTGGCTACTCTCACCCATTTTTCCGACGATTTTCACCCAATTACCATCACCAAACTTCATTACCATGTCCCAACATTCAATTCTAGTCGAAATTTACAAGAAATGGTGGAGATTTCATGAAGAACACCCCATGGGTGCCGCGAGAGACATGTTCGAAAATCCACCAATCCCGAAATGATTTCCTTCAATTAAAACCACCCATAATATCCCATTGAGGCCTAGAATAAAGCCCAAGCATTGGTTGGAGCGTCGGAGTTAATTTGAGGATGAATCAAGGTACACCCACCTTAGAGTTTTCAGATAGGTTTTGATGAAATTGGAGCACTTCTAGACCAAATTGGCCTTGCCCATAGGTATGAAAGTTGTTCTACTCATTGAGATCTTTAATTATACAAATGTTGAGAATTTTTGGAGAAAGTTGAATTTTCCGGCGAGTCGGGGCAGCCAACCGCCACCCGCGGCGGCGTGTGGCCAGAGAGCCGCCAATGATATTTTTAGGCGTTATTCAATGACTTGAATTTAGTTTTAAAAATGGATTGACGTAGATTGATCGTTAGGACCTAAATTCACTACGATACGATAATAGGTCAATATATGAACCGACGATCCAACCGTTGGATCGTCACCAAACTTTAATAGGTTGTTATTCATAATATTTGATGAATGTAGGAATTTACGGATCGGGAATCCTTCATACGGATCTTCCTGAATTGGAATTGTAAGTTCGTAAATAAAAAGGTTAACCACCACTTGGTTTTGGTAATTGGCAGACATCCAACCGTTGGATCGTAACGAAACTTTGGGGTATTGTTCTAGAAGCATAATTTGTATTATTGGAAATGACGGATCGAAGATTCGTGACACAAATCTTCCAGATCAAATTACGTAGGGATGCGGTATATGTGAATTGCATATTCTCTCAGTAAGGATTCTGATATGTGATTTAATATTTGTTCTATGATGATCGTTCAAGACGTCTCAATATTCATGCTAAGGAGTTGTAGCGCGAACTTCAGGTGAGTGGTCTTTTGTTTTCAGTATATATATATGTGTGCTTGGCATTTTTCCCATAAATTACGTTTTGAATGGTTTTATGAATTGGAATGCCATGTCGAATATCATTTATATTTATTATGATTTTGTGATTATTATTGCTTGACACTGCAGACACGCAGGTAAGTCAAGTGAGTATATATATTTGATAGTAATGGTTATGATGATGATGATGATGATGATGATGATGATGATGATGATGATGAGATTGAGATATAGCTCATATTCCTACACCCCGGTGTTTGATAGTGATGGTTATGATGATGATGATAATGATGATGATGAGATTGAGATATAACTCATATTCCTGCACCCCGGTGTTTGTGCTCCGCCAGAGTAGGGCCTAGCCTTCACGTGATCGCTCACCTTCTGCACCGTACGCTCACCTTGGATCCAAGGCAGGTGCCAGCCTGTCGTACAGACCACTATAGGTGGTTCTGACTCGTAGGTGACTTGCGATACGTCGCACAGCCTTCACGTGATCGTAGCACTGAGTGTATTTATATACACCCAGCCTGTATACGGGTTTTACAGTGAGAAGTTGTTACTTTGATAAAGAAAAGGTTTTGAAAACCTTTGTTTTTGCCCACTCACACTTTCTATTTTGCGCCCCTCCAGGTTTTAGCTGTCGAGGTTCGTATCGACAAGGATTCTTGGCAAATCTTAGGATTGGCGTCTACTGCTGAGGGTATAATTTCTTACCCGCTCTACTATACTTTACTTATGCTTTGATGTCACGTGTGAGATGGGTTCATTCCCGCTCACTAGCACACTCTGGTATTTAGGCACTTTTAGGTTTAAATTTATTCATATTTTCCATATCACTATACTTTATGGCTTCGTCACCTTTCAGGTGTTGGCCAGCACAGCTCGAGTTTGGAGTCCTAGTGGACATTCTGGGTCGGGGTGTGTCAGTAAGACATTAAGATAGGCGATTGGATCGTTGAAGTACATTGTAAAATGGACCTCCACAAAAACATGCATCAGAAGGTGTGTCAAAAGCTTATATCCTCAGATCCTAAACCCATATATATATATATATATATATATATATATATATATATATATTAACCATGGTTAAGCCAGAGATCTAACTGTTAACCATGATTAAGCTAAAGAACACATCGATACTCACCTCTTTAACATGGTGAGCAAATTAGGACACTTTGAGTTTAGTTGAGGACTTACCGTAGAAAGAAAAGAATCTGCACGACCAAACTTGTAGAGAACTGCAGTGACAGCGATCTTGTTTGCTACGTTGGGATCGGGGCTTAGATGAACCAAGTGGAGCTCCATGTCATATATTCTGCCGTTGATGGAATGCTCCCCTGGGGCATGCCAGTGACATTGTTTTAGCGGATACTCAGTACCATTTAACTTAATTGTTCCAGCGTCGCCCACCCATTCAACCTGCAAATACACAGATAATAATTAAGTTGATAATCTTTTCCTTGTAATTCTTCTAGTTTCAACTTTTTGTTTTCTAGAGAAAGAGAGAAAATGAAAAGTTATTTTAATTTATAAGTTTTGTTCTTTTCATTGTCCTCATTTCTCCACCACCCTCCCTCCACCAATTTGTAAATTTATGTATTCACATAATTAGAGATGGCAATTCATTCCGTTAAACCTGCCGGGATGTGACATGATAGCCGTTCGAATGGGGAGAATTTAGGGATGAAAATTCATGTATTTTTTCGGATACAAGAGAAAATGTGAATATTATTCCATTGAGGTTTCGGATATGGTTTTAGAGTTGCCAATCCGTATCTAGCCCCAAATCTGCCCCAAATATAATATAATATATATATATATATATATATATATATATATATGAATATGTTGTATATTCGTCAAGTATTGAAATTATTTGATAATTTGTTTTGTTTTTCTCCCGTAGTGGTTGTTGTATTTGCTTTTGTCATTGCTTTCATTTTTTTGTGGGACCAATTTGCCTTAATTTTAGGGGTTATGAGAATGGCTATGACATTTGCTTTTCCAAACTAAACCGTTGACATCCCTATACGTACGTAAGATGAATATACAACTATGAACAATGAACTAAGTTGATGGAGCTTATTAGCAATATACACAATATCAGAATAATATTGTTATTTAGACATATAAAAATGATACACTTGTTACAACAAAAAGGTTCGTTTTACTCAGTCACTAGTACTAGAGTTTTAGTGATAGTTTTTCTCTACTTGTAAGAAGAATCTTTTTTTTTTATTCATGTGGATGGTGATTTTGATACCAAATTATTATAGGCAGCCCATTGAATAATGAATCTCAAATCTCATATTTTAGTGTTAAATATTGTTGTGTATCAAAACTAAATAAATAAAAGGGTTCTTTAGATATAGGGCCTTGAAACTCTTATTTTTCAAACAAAAACTCACCTACATTTAAACATTCAAATAAAACGCAAATTTCAAATAGGCTATCATGTAGTTAAATATATAACCAACTATTACAATACATTTACAACTTATGCCACAAATAAATGTTATTACTCATCCTAATTATGATGAACAATTAAATCCATATGGATATTTCACCTTTATTATATCATAAATATTAGCAACATATATATATTAGTTTACCAAATTAAAAAACAAAAAGACATATCTTGTACGGAAAAAAAATTTATTGTTTCAATCACGTAATTACCTACATACAAATTAATTAACCTACTTATAAAATATTATACTAATTTACCTGCATTTGAATCATGTAATTACCTACATACAAATATTATACTAATTTACCTACATTTAAATTAATTTACCTACTTATAAAATATTATACTAATTTATCTACATTTCAATTAATTTACCTACTTATTAATATTATACTAATTTACCTACATTTAAATTAATTTACCTATTCCAAAAAAAAAATATTAGTGATATTAGATAATGTTCGAATGCTGCGCGTTTGTGCTTGTACGCAATTAAATAAACTTTTAATCTAATGCACATAAATCATGTAGGTAAATTAGACCATTTTGGAAGTACATTAGACCCTTTAAATTTTGGTTTGATGGAATAGGTAAATTAGACTATTTTGTAGGTAAAATTTGTGTGGAACATATAGCTTTTATTTTGTGCATTAGGAATTGGAGTATTAGCCGAAGTTGTTTAGGTTTATTGTTGTGTTGGGAGGTAAATTACCTTGTATATTTAATGCACAAAATTATGAAATTAGTATTATTATTTTTCAGTCGGCACCTTATAACAATTTGAAAGTTAATACATTAAATATACAATGAATGGCATGAATTATTATGTAAAATATATAAAATTAATTAAATGGGTATAACAAGTAACTGATCCAAAAATGGTCTAATTTTTCAATTGGCACCTTATAACAATTTTGATTTACTATTTTTTTATTTCTCAAATTCATTAACTCTCTCCATATAATTTGCATGTAATTAATTTTATAAATCAAACATACAATAGGGGTATTTTCGGCATCCGAAATATGTAAAATGTGTCAAGTAGAATGTAATTAATGAATTCGCTTATATGGATCCTAGTCATTGGGTTTTTTTTAGCAAAAACAACATGTTGAGTTTTTAATGGGTAAAATTGAATTCTAGGGGTTAAAGTCATATTTTCAGTAAATAAAATAACATTACCGAAATATCATGGCCTCTGTTCTTGATAGTTGCATTACGAGGTTTGTAGTTGGTCTTGAGCTTCCCTAAGTTTGGGAGTAATGTAACCCTGTGATTTGATAAATCTATTGGAGATTGCATGCTCCCGTTGTTACACGCCGCCCATTCTTCCTTAATCTCTCCCCAATGCTTTGGCCCCTTTCCACCCTCCTGAAGATAATCAAACTCTCTTTCATCCTCTGCAATACATATGCAGAAAATGCATATGATTGATTTTTTTTTCTTTAAAAACAAAGGAAAAATAAATAAAAATATGTTGTGGGATTGTACTTACCGACTTCTTGAGCTGTGAGTGATCTGGAATACGCGAGTAGAACTAAAAAGAAGAGAAAACAAGAAATTGAGATGGGTTTGCTTCGATGGGGCTCCATGTTTATCGCAAGCAGATCGGAGATTATTAGCAGTTGTTGGCACTACCTAGCTCGCAAGTGTAAGAATATATGGTGAGAGTAGGTTTATATATAAACAGGGATGAGTTCCGTACCGTACGTAGTGGATAGAAACAGAAATTTAAATTGTACGCAATTAATCAATAAAAAAAACCAAGGAGAAGGCATACGTATCAGAAATTAGTGGTTGATTGTTTCCGAAATTAGGGCCTTACTACGATCAAATTCTCTCTTATTTAAGGTAGTCATTGCTTGTAATAAAAAAAATAGAAAACTTCATTTTAGTCCTTGGCAAAGATTACTTTTTGATTAAAACCATGAGTAAGATCAAAATCTAATTTTAGTCCCTTGATACATTAATAACCTCATTTTTTAATTATATTTTGATTTTTTTAATTTTTTATCTTTTTATTTTCTAATTTTTAATGTATTAATTTTATTTCATTATAATTTTTATTTTCATTTCATTCATTGTAATATATTTTTGTTGTGAACATTTAGATAAACTAATTTTTGTTATACAATATATTTCGATGTACTGTAACTTCTTCATTTAGGTATATTAAATTCATGATAATACATTTCGGTTCATACATTTAGGTATACACATTTTGGTACTAACATTTCGGTGCATACATTTCGGGACACACATTTCGGTGCATACATTTAGGTACATACATTTCGGTACTAACATTTCGGTGCATACATTTCGGTACACACATTTAGGTACATTAATTTAATATTAATACATTTCAGTGCATATATTTAGGTACATACATTTCGGTGCATATATTTAGATACATACATTTCGGTGCATATATTAGGTGCATATATTTAGGTATATACATTTCGGTGCATATATTTAGATACACACATTTCGGTGCATACATTTCGGTATACACATTTAGGTACATTAATTTAATATTAATACATTTTGGTACTGACATTTAAATATATTAGTTCAATATAATATATTTCGGTACACACATTTCGGTACTAACATTTAGGTACATTAATTGAGTCTTTCAAGTTTGAAGAATTTAAATAAAATTAATAAATTAAAAAACTTTTTTTTGGTCAAAAAATAAATTAAAGTTTGTGTATTAATAAATTTAAATATTTAATGGGAGATATTAAATAAAATACACATTAATTATTTTGAATTAAGGACACATTAGGGACTAAAAATCAATATTCAATCTAACACCAAGTTTTTTTTAAATTTTAATCTTCTTGAAGGATTAAAGTTCAAAAACCCCTAAAAAAAATTACATATTAAGTTGCAAACTGTTATCTACTAAAAGAGTAGATAACCTAACATGCAACTAGATAAGTTCTACTAAATAATCAATTCAATTGATTCCGGAAAACAGTGAGTTGAAAAGTTAACATCTAATTGTGAACCATAACTAATTATAAAAATACCAAAATTGTGACAACCTGTCCCTACTTTTATGATTTTATTTATTTTAAAAGCATGAATTGATGAAAATGCCCGAGAGGCGAGGGTGTTGACCTTCATTGACCAACATATACTGAGGTATATGAAATATTCTTTTAGCGTATTCTTGAAGTACCCAACGATAAAAACGCGTAGGCACAAGCAAAATCGAAATCGAAGCTACGGTTAAAGTTTTACAAAGCTACGAATCCAAAAGTATTTTGAAGGAGCAGTTTTGGGCATTGGATGGATAGCACATGTATGGAGCAAGGTGGATGGACAAAATTGAAGACCAAAGGAGGCTAGGAATGAGCAAAGAGATGAAGGAAAGAAATTCAAGACAAATGAAGTCAAGGAACTCAGCAAGAAAGAAGGAATGCTAACCAAGTTTCCTTATTTGGCTTAAACCTTTCTTAATTCTAATTCACTTAAGTTCCAGCTGCAAAGGGGTGTCCTAATCATATGAGGATACTTAATTACATTGTTCTAGAAGTCTTAATCCTGTCTTACACCCTTGCAGCATCACCCTAACACTTTCCTCTTCCTTGCCGCACAAGGGAGATCACTCCATTTCCTATTTTCTGCCACAAACCACATTCCATTTCCTTCAAGATCCTACCGCACCTCTTTTTCCCTTTTCCTCTTGACTTCTAACATTTATTCACCTTTCCTATATTGTGCCGCATCTCCCTTGTCTATTTCTCATTAATTTCTGACCTTTCCTCATTGTGGGACTAAATAGCTAATTTTTATTCAACTTTCCTTTACCTTGCAGTGTCTCATAGCCCTATAAATATACAAAACATTTGTGCCGCATAGCTTACACATTCTCTACACACATCCTTACACATTCTCTCAATCCATCCATTCTCTGCCGCACAAAACCTTAGCCATTCACTCCAATTCATTTTCTCAACCATTTTTCCATACAATTCATCATTCAAACCTTCACTCATACCTTGTGCCGCAGCAAATAAGAAGAAGGAAGGTCCTTGGACGTGCTTGCCATTCAAGTTAGGATTGCTGGAACGTTTTTAGGTGTAATCCCTCTTTTGTTTTCAATGTTTTGTAAGTTTAATTATCTTTGTTCTGCGAACATGAGGAGCTAAAATTCTTTTAGCTAGGGGGAAATTCAAAGCCATGAACATACTTGCAATATGAATAGATTACTTTCAGTTGTGATTTCATAAATCATAAATGTAATTTGCTTAACTGCTTGATTGATAACTTATTCTTGTATGTTGATTAAGGAGGCCTACTTAATTTGCATGCGTGAATTTGATGCTAGAATATAAGGGAGTTTCACCTAATCGTTATGAACTTATATTCATAAGTAGTGGAGGTTGCTAGTCACAATCGTGTTAAGTGAATTCCTGGCAGGAGTATCATGCTGTTCATAGTTACAAATGCCTTGTCAATGCTCATGATTTTCACAAAGCTTAATGATCTTTGATTGTATCTCTATTATGTTGTTCATATAGGGAACTTTTGAAGAATAATTTGGTTGCCAATGCGTATTCCGTCCAATTCAATGACTTAAGGAAAATCTGATGATTAATTATTGCTGTTCACGGTTAATCTGGGGTGTTGAGGTTCATGGTTTATTGAAAAAGAAACTAGAAATCGATTCGTATGCAAGTGTGTCATGTGTGGAGAAGAACCCTCTAGCTAGCCATCCATCCATTGATCCACCTCAATTTTAAAACTTTGTTTAAATTCTGCAATTTGTTTAGTTTAAGTTTTAAATTCGTTAAAACCAACCCCCCCCCCCCTTTTTTACATCTAGTGTCTTTTAGTTAGAATATGTCTAAATTGGTTTCTTTTTAGTGTATTGAGTCAATATAAATTAGAATTCATCTTTACACATTGTTTTGAGTCTTCAATTTTCGTCCAGAATCACCTCTAGTGTCTAGTTTGAGTCTATTTGATTGTTTTGTGCTGTTTTGAGTCCTTCTAGTCAGTTTTGAGTTATTAGAGTCTAGTTAAGTATTTTTAAGCCTAGTTTTGTGTTTTTGAGTTAGCTTTAAGTGTATTAGCAATCCCTCCAAATCTCCGGCCTAGAACGATCCCTACTTACATATACTACATCTATAGGGTTTAAGTTTGTGTGCTATTTAATATCCCATCATCTAACACCCGAATATCACTCCACAACCTCCCTCTATTCCACCCCAAGATTTATAGAATTTGGCTCAGTTCCGTAAAGAACCACACCGGTAGGTGCGGTGGTTCCACGGCGGCAATCCGCTAGAGCCACCACCATCATTCTCCACCATCACACAACTTCCCTTGAGCTCAGGAACAATGCATAATCATTGGTTGAAGCCTCATAGTTGATTTGAGGACAAATCAAGAAACACCCATTCAAGGGTTTTCAACAGGTACGAGCTAAATTGGAGATTTCCCAGCCAAATTGGCCGTGGCCAAAGGTATAAAAGTTGTTCCTCGTATTGAGATCTTCATTCTTGAAAATTTTGGTAACTTTTAGAAATAGTGGAATTTTTTGACGAGCCATAGCGCCTGACCACCATGTGCGTGAGCGCGTGGCTGCGACGCGTGGACTGAGGAACCCCTAACCTTCCTAGGCTAAATTTGATGCCCTAATTCTATATGTGAAGTCAGATTGATGAAGTATCATTGCTTGAACATAGTTTTAATAGAGACCGCCACTTGATCCTTGTATGAATCAACGATCCGACTGTTGGATCATCACCAAACATTAATGCATTATAGTACGTAACTTTTGAGGACAATAGGAGCTTACAGATCAAGAATCCAACATACGAATCTTCCCAAATTGGATTTATAAGTTCGTAAAATAAAACGTCGGCTGCCACTTAATTTTAGCAATTGGCGGAGATCCGATCGTTAGATCATTTTGAAACTTTAGAAACTTATTGAAACTTATGGGAAATTACGGATCAGAAATCTAAGATGCGGATCTTCCAAATCGAGTTATGTAAGGTTGTAGACCCTACCATCAACCTTTGATCGACGATTGACTTTTGGTCAATAGATTTCAAATCATTCTAGAACATCTTTGGGGTTGTGTTTTATGTAAGTTACATGTTCTATCGATGATAATTCTGAGACGTGATTTGATAATTGCTCTAGGCGCTGATTGTTTGAGACGCCTCGATATTTGTGCTAAGGAGTTGTAGCTCGGACCTCAGGTGAGTGGGTCTTTTCCTTTTTGTAGTATGTATATATTAACTTTATAGTTTCCACAAATACTTTTAAATTGATTTATTCATTTTATGCCATGAATTATATATATATTAAAAATGTTATATTATGGTTAAGTTTTACATATCATCATGGCATATCCATATGCATTTTGACCTGCTCATAATTGTTGTGTATGCTTGAAATGCTAAAGTGATCACGGGACTCGCAAGTAAGTCCAGGTAAGGTTATGTTGTTGATTGAATTGGTTGACTCATTATGGCATGCTTACATATAGTCTACTCATCATTGCTACACCCTAGGTGAGTGCTTAACCCAGAGCGGGCTAGCCTTCACGTGTATGTTCATCTTTCAGCACCGCACGCTCGCCTTGGATCCAAGTAGGTGTTAGCCTGTCTTACAAACTGCAATAGGCAATTCCGACTCGTAGGTGACTGCGCATAGCACAAGCTTCACGTGATCATAGCACTAGAGTGTTTATTATAACACCTAGCCTGTCGTACAGGTTACTTTAGGTGAGTCCAACTCGTGTGTTAGCATATAATTGATGAGCGATAGGTGCAGTCGTACATGTCACATTAGGTTACTTTGACTGACATGTTAGTATAAATTACAACACATGATCATATGTATATTATTGTTGAGCTATTTTACTGTGGCATGCTTCTAGACTTACATTTGGCATGCATTTGATTTCATATTTATACGTGGCATGCATTTGATTTCATATTTATACGTAGTATGATTATTTTCTAGAAACTATACAGATTTTACAACGAGGGATTATAACGTTTCAAAGGTTTTTATTAAAACTTTATTTTCAGGCCCACTCACCCTTGTTTTTTGCCCGTCCAGGTTCTAGTAGCAAAATTTTCGTACCGACGATGATTATTGGCAAATCTTGATGTAGACGATTACCATCGATGGTATAATTCTCACCCTATTTTACTGTATTGTACTTCTGCTCTGTCATCACGTGTGAAATGGGTTCATTCTCACTCACCGCACACTCTTGTATTTAGATACTTTTAGATTTAAATTTATTCACATTTTTCACATCACTACACTTTATGGCTTCGTCAGCTTCTAGGTGTCAACTAGCACAATTCGATTCAGAGTCCTAGTGGACATTCCGAGTCTGGATGTGACAAAAATGAAGTTACAGTCAAACAAGAAAAAATACACACAACCAAAGTTGACATCGTTTTGTATTATTGATGCTAACATTAACTCATAAGTTGACATTTGTTATCAATAACATTAACTCATAAGTTGACCTATAATCCTGTTGGATTTGATTATAAAGAAGAAGCTTTAAAGTCTAATTATTTTGTTTCACTATTGTTTGTAGAAATAAGCAAATGGTTAGTTGAGGAGGTGGGACAAAAACCCTTTGTCGTTTATCAAAATGTCTTCGTCAAGGTGCCGTGGCATGATAATTGTTTGGACTTTTATCTACCGTGCACATGGTTCACCCCAAATAAAAAATAAAACAAAAAAAACCTACCGTATACATGCAGTTCATCATACTTGTAACACATAGATTATAACGTTGACTTCAAAAGCTATGCACACAGTCCGACACACGATTCGTAAAGGCTGACGAAATACAAGGTGTAGGATAATATTAAGAAGATTAAAAATTTTAAATTAAATTTATAAATAAAATAATATAGTTGTAGATTGAATTTTTAATTAAATATCGATAATCATTTCTATTATAATAGGAGTGTGATTGTATAAATCTTAGTAGATAGGAGAATGTATCTTATATTCATTTTAGGAGTAAATTACCTAGTAAATATTGTAATCCTAAATGGAAAGGTTTTTACATATCCTACTACTATAAATAAATGAAGGAAAATTTGTAAAAAACAAGTTCATTTGAGCAACATCAACAACATGCAATTAACAATTAAAGGCAGAATCATGTTATATGCACTCAAAAACAAAACTTAACCCATGAAATTCAAAGCCTAGTAGATAGGTGAACCAAGACTCAACTCAAGAACAAAGTGAGTTGAGAAATCTTATCCCTTTGTTGATTCATCTTTGCATAAGTAAAGGCTAATCACCCAAGGAGAGGGCCTTCATTCCTTGCTTCTTAGCTCCATGGATTTTGGAGGAGGATGGTAGAATGGATTCTCCAAGTTCCCAAGAAAGGGAACCTCTAAGTCTCCACACCAAGGAGAGCATTTAGAAGAGATGAGTGACCTTGGAGGAGGAAGGATTGCTAGCTAATCCCCTCCAAGGGGGCCGGCCTCCTAGAGAGAAAGGGAGAGACATGTTCTCTCCAATTTTCTCCAAAAGAAACCCTAAATGAATTTTGGCTATAAAGTTCTTTAATCACATGGCCGGCCTACCATAGGCATTGGGCTGTTTGGGCCCTTTTAAATCTCAAGTCATTTAAGTTGTCATACAACTTAAGTTAATGGGCTTGACTTTCGAAGCCCATTAGGCCATGAGGCCCAAAATTAACCCGAGGTCTAAAATGAACTTATTCGTTTGATTAATTAACATATTAATTAATCCTAACCATATACAATTAAACCATTTAATTGTTCTTACTCAACTCCGTTGTTTCTTCTATCTCTACCTTACACGGTGTACGATCCATTAGGTTCCTTTTAGCGAGGCAGTGAGCGATTAAAACTCTTTCAAATCGATTGTGAATTGAAACTTACTTTCAATTCTCTCTTTAGTGATTATACACGTTTAGGGCTTCCACAAACCATGAGTGGCACCTAGCAGTATGTCATGGTTACCCAAGCTAATCAGAAGAGGTGGAGAACCTATTCAGTTTAGGATTACTATGCAATACGGTTTTTCTCTAATACAATACTCTTGACCACATTGTTTGGTTTGATATTTTATTCATGTCTACTATCCAATGTGATTCATTTACTTATATGATTACTTTGAATGTGATTTGGAACGTCTTTCCAAATCTCATTCATACTCTGGCCAGAGATTCTTAATCATATCATAGAGTATTCTCCATCAAACGGTTTGAAGGTTAGAGATCCCTTGTTGCGCATTTACTTGCCTCCATGGCTAAGTGGCTTAACCCCAACTATGTCGTGGACACCCTCTGATGGAGTGACTTTGACATAGTCAAAGATCAAGGACCTAACCACAAGACAACTATGATGCCTCAGGTCAAAAGACTACTTTGCATTATCCCAATCATGAGTTCTCATGTGACATGAGTATGAGAACTTCTCGTTGATCGTGTTTAGTGGATTCATTCTCTATTGAGAACCTACATGCTTGTCTTGGTGTCAGTCACACCAACGACTCGAGACCGGTCACTCTCCCTGAGAGAAGACATAGCACGTACTGATCTTAACGGATTGTCAATGCTCAATAGGCAATCTTATGATCAGGAACGTTTAGGATATGTATACGAAAGAGAATGGTCTCATGAATCTAACTTCTTTAGATTACATTCTCCTAACTACATATTCCTTGGACTTATCGTTTAAGCATATAACATTTATATGAGATGGCTTTAAACAATAATCATTGCCCTTTATATTAAACTAAATTAGTTTAACATGTGAAATGTCCGTAAAGTATCATCATATGATTGGTTTTAGGGCATGTTTCCAACAATCTCCCACTTGCACTAGAGCCAATCAGCTTGGTCATCAGTGATGATACCTCTTCTGAATTCATTTCAAAAATGGCTGATATTTATATGTTATCCATAGAAGCAACCTTGAGAATAACAACGTCACTATTATACATGATTCTCAATCATGCGGTTCAGTCTCTCATTTGAGTTTGGATCTTGATGAGACCTTGATTCACTGGCTTACGCTATCGCCCCATTAGTGTCATAGGGTCGACACACTAGAGACACTTTCTGGTTGGAACCGAATGGAAAGTTCATAAATGAACTTTCCATCCAAACAACAATGTTGTAAGCTTCTATATGGCAATATATTTTGCATACATGATGGAACACATTAAAGTCATTACTTTTAACGTTTCCACCCAAATATCTTTTTAGTCATAATAAAGAGATATCCAATTATCACTTCATTCATAATGAAGATGAAGGAAAAATTTTGTCCTAGCTAAGAACATGTAAGAACATTTGTACTAAACTTTCAAGATCTTGAAAGATCCTTTCCATCTTTTGTCCATATTTTTGGACCGATGTCCCCTTTGCCATTTTGGCATTCAATAGATTACAAACATTTGAGAATCATACGTCACTTGTCTCAATGTCATGCATCTTATGCAAACTATCAACTATGGCACTAGAAGTGTCTGTGTGCTTATGTAGCTTCTTAAGCTCCTCACTTAATGAGGTGAGGATTAAGCATTCGGCTTGTAAGTCATCCTCATAGTGTCTAGTGTAATTTTGACACTCCTCTTTAGAAGCTAGTTTCGTAAGAGCTATATGAGGAGGGGATTGCTTAAGCACATACGATCTGTCATTCATCTTTGAGACATTCTCAATGTGATGATACCAAGCAAGGAAACGTTGGCCCCTAAGGTCATTTTTGTCTAGTATAATGGTAGGTGTAATTTTAGGCATGTCGTTAACTACATAACATAACAGAAATCGTATTAGATTGTTGATTTTATAACTACTTGATTGGGTCTTAAATCAAATAGTACCACCCACTATTTTTGGCAAATTCCACACCCCTCAATGGAATCCGAGAGTTATGCATGAATTTGATGCTAGAATATAAGGGAATTTTCACCTAATCGTTATGAACTTATATTCATGAGTAGTGAAGGTTGCTATCCACAATCGAGTTAAGTAAATTCTTGGCAAGAGTATCATGCTTTTCATAGTTATGAATGCATCGTCAATGCTTATAGTTTTCACAAAGCTTAATGATCTTTGATTGTATCTCTATTGTGCTTTTCACGTAGGGGACTGTTGAAGAATGTTTTGAATTGTTGTATGCGTTTTTCCGTCCAATTCAATAATTTAAGGAAAACTTGAAGATTAAAAAAGTGCTGCTCACGGTTAATCTGGAGTGTTGAGATTTACAATTTATCGAAAGAACAACTGAAAATTAATTTACGTTGCATATGTGTCATGTGTGGAGAAGAACCCTCTAGCTAGTCTGTCACCCATCCATTCACCTTAATTTCATGTTTTTGTCAAATCTACAAGTTATTTAGGTTTAGTTTACTTCTCATCAAAATTCAATCCCCCATTGTTAAGTTGTATTATTTAATTAGATTTCATTGTTTTGAATCTTTTAATTCGAATTCCGTCCAGGTCAGCCGCTAGTGTCTAATTCGAGTCAAGTTGGCTGTTTTAAGTTGTTTTGAGTCATTCTAGTGTGTTTTGAGTTATTAGATTTTTTAGCCTAGTTTTGTGTCCTTGAGTCTTGTTTAATATGTTTAAATCAATTTAGAGTAGATTAGCAATCCCTCCTAATCCCCGGCCTAGAACGATACCCTACTTACATCTTTACTACAATTGTCAAAAAGAGGGTTAAATTTGTGTGTGGTTTTACATCGCACCAAAAAACGGGATGGTACACCACAAGTTACTATATAAATGGTGGGATATGTATGTTAAAAAGTTAATAACTTCAATATTAAAAATTTCCACTACTTATATAAAAACACGAGGTAGTACCCACTCGTGTTCCGATCACAATGAAAATTTTCTCTTGTAAATGGGGGATGGCGTTTCAATAATGAATGCTTTATGTTTTGGCCAAAGCTGTAAACACGGGTTAGATTTTAGTGCAGGAATGAAATGGATGGTTGGGTATTTATAAAAATTATATATATATGTTGTGGCTTATATTTAACTGAGGGGTGCGGCATAAAGAGAAAAGATAGTGGAGAATAGGCTTGAAGAATTGTGTATTAATTCCTCAGTCCTTGTACTTTTATTTATAGTAATAAGGAGGAAATGAACTTGTTCTCCAAGTAATACAAAGTCTATTAGGAAAGATCTTCTAAATCCCAAAGGATTCCTAATCTATCTCTACTTAGGATTTACACAATCACAATATTGATATGAACATATGTCACAACACACCCCCTTCAGTGTGCAAATACTCAAGTAGATGGCACATGAGGTCTTCAGGCAAATGTAGAAGCAGTTGATGAAGTCGTCTCGTCTAGTCAGAAGAAGTAGCAAATGCGAGTCTCAAAACAAATGGAAGAATGCATGGATGGTAAAACTCACAAAACCTCTCTATGGCAAAACCCAAGGTGGGACAAAAGCCCATAGTCAAAGGAGAAAAAAGTGAGAAGTTGCATTAAGTCAAAACTATACGTCATTAGGACACAAGTAAAATGTATATAACGGAATGACCAATCCAGGATGGGTGCCTCATCAAAACCTAGTCAGGTAGCAAAAACCTAGTGGGAAAAATGCTACTAATCGTAGAAAAAAAGAGTACATTAAGGTCAAGTAAGTATACTTCTAGATACTCTCCCTGAGTTCGAAAAAACTTCCAAATGAAACAACAAGCATCGCAAGTGAGAAAGTTACGCATACCAATTCCTCAAACAAGCTTCTAGAAGGTAGACTTCAGCAGTAACGTCGTGTAGAGGTTGGCAACGTTGTTTGGGATCAGATTGCTTGACTTCAATCTTTTGATGCTCATGCTGATGTAGACACAATATGCTTGGTACTGACTTGTTGGATGTATCATGATCTGGTCGATACATACGACGTTGTCTTCATGGATCGTTATTGGGACTTAACGATGGATAAAAATTGCAATGATTTTGAATATTTTCCACAATAGTTCTCGACCATATCTCTCAAGTGATGAGATACAGCGAGTCTTGGAACAATTCAAAGGTTTCGTAACAAATAGTTTATCTAGTTGGCCTCCAAGATATTGCGATGTTCCTTAATGGTAAAGACATAACCATTTGGGAACGTACCATGTACGGTCAGATAGCTAGTCTAATTCATCAAATCTCATAAGGTAGACATCATTCCGAAGATTAATGGGGTGTTATCTATTCTGAGATTCATAAGGATAGCTAAGCCCAAGTCTATAGTAACAAAAAAACGTCTTTAACACCCAATTTGGTGGTGGTGTGTAGGCATTAGGCATAGTGATGCTTTATGCCAAAAGATTATCAGCACAAAAGATGTCTGATCTATTGCATTTGAGTTAATTACAACAAATGCCAATGGTACTTAGATATGGTTGCCTCACATTCCAATATGAAACTTATGCTTCATACCCTTCGTAAAGGTCTCATTTACATCTAGCATATAGACGATTAGGGTATACTCAGACGTAACACCTTCTAGGTCTAGTTCCACTGGTGGCCCAAAATACAATTAGAACTAGCTTAAAACTTTAGGTCGAGGTAATGCCAAGTTCTCCCAAGATCATTCATCTTAAAGTCCGACTTTAGGTGCGAGTCAGTTTTCTCAACTCTAGCTATTTCAGATTTTGTACACGCAGGACCATATATCCTTAACTGATCAAATATTCACTTAGACAGGTATACTACATCCGCTTGGATAGTTCTACATCCACAAAGTGAAGGGCTCATCAAAACCGAGAGGGTATTCTTGTGGTCTAGAAGTATTTGAATCAGTACATGTAAGTCCTTTGGAAACTCCATGTAAGTTTCGTATCAGGATCCCAAAGATACTACAACCATGTTTATAGTGATGCAATCAATCACATGTCGATGAAAGAAGCCTTGCGCCACAAGGCATCATTCACACTATTTCATTCATCTCATTCATCACAGATTGATTCTTCTAGTTGATCAATCAATTCTACATTGACATTAATCAAAGAAATGCAGTTCGTTATTGTCGTTTTTCATATATGTCGATAGTTACCATATAAATGAAACACCATATTTGATAATCTTATTCCAATTCAATATATCATCCAAACTAGTATACTGGACACAGAACTTCAGGTCTTAGGAGTAAGCCAGATTTAATCTCATGAGATGAAAAATATTGAGACAGCGATCGAAGGGCGGATTCATTCATGCCATGTTCCTCAAATTTTTGGGGAAGTGAATCCTCAAATCGAGTAATCTGCCACACTTCTAGCTTAGGACAGATTGATTGGATAGCCACCATAATAGTGGCGTCTATCGTACATTTGGTACATTTATCTTTGCAGACATATTTACAGCTGGTATATGTGATCTCGTCACTTTTTGCTAGATCAAAGGAAGTGTCTGGTTATACTCTGACAATCTAGATTAAGATTGAGATGAGACATGGTGGGGACGTCCATGATAATTGGCGATGTTCTTTTAGGAACATTAACATTCTTATCTCCCCCTAACAGTGGGAAGACTGTCTCATAAAAGTGACAATCTGCAAAATAAGCGGTAAAGAGATTGTCTATCAAAAGGTTCTAAGTAACGAATATTAGAAGGAGAATCATGTCTATCAAAAGGTTCTAAGTAATGAATATTAGAAGGAGAATCATAATCGACAAAGATATCCATCCTTCCCTAAGGACCCTTTTTTTTTTCTTTTGTACGTAAGGATGACACAAAATGGCACATAGATCACATAACCAAAGACGCGCATATGCGATATGTCAAGTTCATATTGAGTAACCAACTGACACATGCTTTATAAGGTTAGGTCATGACGGGCCTCAGGCAAACCAATATGGTTACTTGCAATATTGCATGGCCCCAAACAGAGATCGAGAATTTGGTACGTATGACCATTCGATCGCGTAATCATTTGAAGGCGTTTAATGAATGCTTGAACTAGGTCGTTATGGGTATGAACATAGGGTACTAGATGTTCAACTTCAAAACCTAACCAGCATGCAATATCCATTGAAAGTTTTCGATGTAAATTCTCCAACTTATCTAATTAAATAGGTTTGATCAAATAATCAGGGTAGTGAGCCCTGAGCTTGTTAATCTGAGCCACCAATATGGAGAATGTAGCTTGTGGACAATAGCCACATGTGTGACCAACGTGTAGAAGCATCAACCAATACCATAAAGTATCTAAATGGTCCGTAAGGTGGTTGAATCAGTCCATAAATGTCCCCTCGGAGTCCCTTGTAGAAAAGATGGAGGGTGCTACGGTATAATATGTGTCTAGGTATGATGACCTTACTTATGGTAAGAGGATACCCCAAAAGACGCATCATGGATCATCCTAGATATCCCAAATGTACATCCATAGCGAAAATTCCTTTGAAGTTTTTGGCCGACCACATAGTGGGACTAAATAGGTGTAATCCATTTGTTAAGCGTTTCATCTTCTCTAGAATATGCTTCTGGCTATATTCGTACGAAGTGCAATATGGTAATATGCCAAGGAATTTTACTCCATTATCTACATTGGTTTCAATATGGAAATATTGCTCTCGAATATCCTTAAAGCTCAAAAGGCGTTTTTTCGGAACGAGTGAGTATAAGGCTTCCCTTTTATGGTCAAATTAGTACCATTGGACAATACAAGGCAGTGCCATGCCCCACAATCAGGTTGGATAAGCCTGAAAAGTTGTCAAGGGATGATTAGGTATTAAGTTAGCATAGAACCAGTCAGATAACTTCCCCACAAAACATACCTAAGCATGAGTTAATTGTATTAGTCACATATGGTAATTTTCGTTAATTAACTCTTATTCGAGAATAATCGTGACATCCAAGTACCAATCTTAAATCCAAGAATAAAATAAATTATTCACGAAGTAAACCAAATATACAAAAGGGTTCGCCCAATACCGTTTTCCATGTCAAATTTCGCTCACCAAATGTGTTAGGTGGAGCAAAATTGGTCTCACATATTGACTACGGGAATGGTACTCCTTAACAACATTGGTAAAGGCACATACAAGTGTATAACCAATGATTTATTTCGTCAAAACTAAATTAGATTTTGCAGGGTTAAGGTTCGGGAATACTATCTCCTATTCTTGAAGTTTTAGGTGCCAATGATCATGCTACAGGCATGATGCCACCTCTTGGCATGCCCAGATTCTACCATAAATTTTAAAACAAACTCAAAATTGGAGTGTATGGGATAGAGAAAGACCCAGACTTGGGTTTGGTAAGCCGAAGCCGAAACTGGAGGGGTCTATTCGATAGCGTTTGCTGAAGCAAAGCAATAACATTCGGTGCACCTTTGCCGAAGCAAAGCATGCATGTTGGTGTATCCCTGCCGAAACAGGGCACCACCATTCAGTAAACTCCAACCGAAACTGGGTCTGTATTGTTCAATAGCTCCTAGCCAAATTGCTAAGGTACCATTCTCTCACAAGTGCGGTAGTAATTAGATCAGAGAATTTAGTAAACTTCCGTTCTCTATACTGCTACATCATGAGCAATTTAGATGTAGAAGGACGAGAAAGATTTTCTTCTAGTCAAAATTTGATCGGATATAAACTTCATAATTGTACCTATTCATGGATGTAATAAGGTTTCAATCATGTTTTGCTTCAAGCAAGAATTCATCTTTGTATGATTTGAAACAGTCTATAGCGAGCCAAAGAACCATGGGGTCCTCAGTAGTGAGGTACGTCCATTTGATATGCTTTAGGCATAAGTCTTCAAATAAACATCATGGTGGAGGCTTTTTCAGCTCTTCCACACTGTAACTGGCTACAATGATTTCGCAACTAGTTATAGTCAAGCAGGATGTCATGTCTTGTATCCACATAAAGTAGTTTCTTATTCGAAATTTCAAAATCAATGAAATCGAACTTGTTATGGTTCGATAATACGTTAAATGGCAGAAACAATAATGTGATTGGTGTTTTAGGAAATAAAATTTTCATAAACATCAAAGGTAGAACATTCATGTTCTAAGACATGGTTTGGTTTAAACGGATTTAAGCATAGAGAACTCCGGGTCTCAACATGAGTGTTGCATGTTAAGAAACTTTAGGTTTCTATGGCACTTTTTCGAAACTTCGGGTTCGAAAGTATGAACTTCAGGTTCATAAAGCCCGCAAACAAATGCAATATATACAAGACAAAAACATATAAAGCAAGGGGAAACAAATATACTATAGTGGGTAGCTTCGGGACCTTTTGTGTGAAAGTTTAGGGAAACGACCCTAAAAATGGTATAGAGCTTCAGATCCAAAAATTATTATTTTAATTAGCTTGGCTGCAGGCCAGCAAAAAAAATTGGATTAATAGAACCCAAGCCCAATTATGGGCTAAGAAAGAAAAAGTGAAAACCAAATTCTGATTTATAGCATTTAGGGTTTCATATGGGCTAAGTAAATAGGCCAAAAAAAAAACACACATTTTTTCTTTCACATGAATTGGACTATAGGTCCAATTGGAAAAAAAAAAAAAAAAAAGGCTGAAAACCCAAAAAATTTTGGAGAATGGGCTGCTGGGCTTGCTGTTGATACAGCAGGTCTAAAACCCAAACGGGTCGAGAGGTTCTAGGCCTAAACTAGGGATGTTTGTTGGGTGTGGGCTGAGAGAAGTGCAGACCCAAGACCTCTAGGGAGTGTGATTTGAACCCATATGTGATAACACACCTCGACCTAAAATGTCCACCTAGACTCTGAATCGAGTTGTGCTGGCCGACACCCTGAGGGTGACGAAGCCATAAAGTGTAGTGATATGGAAAATGTGAATAAATTTGAATCTAAAAGTGCCTAAATATAAGAGTGCAATGGTGAGCGAGAATGAACCCATTTCACACGTGATGTCAGAGCATAAGTAAAGTACAATAAGATAGGATGAGAATTGTACCATTAAAGGCAACCATCTATACCAAGATTTGCCAAGAATCTTCGTCAACAAAAAGCTCAGCCACTAAAACCTGGAGGGGCAAAAAAACAAAGGTGAGTGGGCCTGAAAATAAAGCTTTGTAATAACCTTTTTGAAAACATAATAACCTCATGCTGTAAAACAAGTATAGTATGAAAATATACATACTGCATATAGTATGAAAATACTTACCAGAGTCAGCAGTATCCCAAGAATGCAATACGTCACAAACTTTTGTAAATAAATGCATGACGTTCGTAAGTGCATAATCTCGCATAAGCAAAAATATCACAACGAATGCTCATCGACACATGCTAACACATGAGTTCATGCAGAGGTAGTCTAACATGAATAGAATTAGGTGTAACAATGAGAATAGAGAGAGAGAGAGAGAGAGAGAGAGAGAGAGAGAGAGAGAATCATGGTAGTCGACAGTGGTCCATGATTAATCCTGATGGTTGTGCTCGCTGTTCCAATAAGAGTAGTGTAGTGTGACTTCTGTGTTTGTACAGAGAAAGATGAGAACTAGCTGAGAAGAAGAGAGAGTGTGAAAAGAGAGAGAGAGAGAGAGAGAGAGAGAGAGAGAGAGAGAGAGAAAGATGTAACCAATGAATGAACAGCCTGGAAAATGGGAGAAACGGAAGAGAGGGAAAAGTATGGGGTGTGGGCCCCACGGGAAAAAATGAATTATTAAAATATTTAATTATCAAATTAGAAAATAATATAATAATTTTAAAAAATTATAAAATAGTAATTTTTCACAAAAGTATTTCTCGGATTCGTAATCCCATAAAATCTTCATCGTAACTCCAATTTTGATTCCACTTGTAGTTACGCATTCTTATCATCATGTACTATGCAAATTCGCCAAAAGAACGAGTCATACATATTTCTAAACAATGGTCAATGAAAGTCAAAATAGTTTCCTTTAAGGGCATTTTCGTCAATTCACTTTTAAATTTATAAAATCGTAGAATTAGGAACGGGTTGTCACATGCGATGGGTAAGAGGTTTCATCTGGAAACATTGGAGGCCAATGGCATCACGGTGGCGAGCATGGATCACAGGGCCGAGGTCTAGGTCGTCCTCGTGGAATCTTGAAAAGTGAGATGGCGAAAGATGGCTAGGGAAGCTCTAAGAATCCAAATGGGTGTCTAAAAAATCTAGATAAGTGTTTCGATTGGAAAAATTGATCTCCATAGTCGAGATTGATGGTGGTGGACAAATTATGGCATCACCATTGTCCGGCAATCACCGAGATTTGGTGATGAGTGCGGTTGCGGGCACAGTCCTGGATTCCGTCGAGGTACAGAGAGTTAGAGGAAGAAGACGTCTAAAACGGCGTCATCCTATGCTAAGGCCAAGAGCTATGTAGCTCAACTGGGCTTGGCTCAGCCTTTGGTTGCAAGCCATGGTTTAGACACAGACTAGTGCGAGCTTAGTGCTCAAGCACTGGGCTCTCATAGATCAGGCCTAAATCTGAAACATATATATCCACATGTTTTCATGCCCTAGTCGAGTTCTAGGGTTTTCTTTTCTTTTCTTTTTTCCTTTCTTTATTCACACATATTTAATTCACATAATAAGAATATTATGAATTTAATGCATAAACAATTTATGTAGAATCTAAAATTCGTAAATTGTAAATTTGGGTCATGCATTATGGTGAAGGTTCATGCAATCAAGGCTGAAAAAAAATATCTAGATAAACACCGTTGTTTTAGAAGAACATGGATTGCGTGATGAATATTGTGAATGGGTTTGTAGAAATTCTTTCTTCAATTTCAGCTTTCGTCTTCAAGCTGGATTGTGTGATGAATATTGTGAATGGGTTTGTAGAAATTCTTTCCCAATTTCAGCTGTCATCCTCAAGCTTGTATCACGTTCAACATAAGAAAATAAAATAAATTGAATCAATAAAAGTATATGAATTCAATAAAATCAAAATTTAATCAATTAAAAATAATTAAAACGTAATACTCCCATGATTGAAGATGAATAAAGTCTCTTTAACACAACGTGAAGAGTGTGTTGATAACGTGTTGTGACCTATATTTAACTGAGGGGTACGGCCTAGAGAGAAAGAGAGTGGAGAATAGGCTTGAGGAATTGTGTATTAATTCCCCAGTTCTTGTGCCTTTATTTATAGTCATAAGGAGGAGAGAAACTTGCTCTCCAAGTAATACTAAGTCTATTAGGAAAGATCTTCTAAATCCCAAAGAATTCCTAATCTATCTCTACTTATGATTAACACAATCACAATATTGATAAGAACATATGTCACAACAATATATATATATATATATATATATATATATATATAATTTTATACATTAAACTCAAATCTTAGACTTCATCTTTATATGTTTTGAGCACAACTTTTTCTATTTGATTAGATCATGTACATTGGCTCATCGAAGATTCATTGTTATCTTGGAGGAGCTGATTTTCCTTGAGATCATATTTGCATTTCTGCATTCCTAAAGTAACAAGGAGAAGCTATAGCCTTCATTAGTTGGAAGCCAAATCTGCAAGGGAGAGCATCGTTGTTAGGTACTTAGCTACCACATAGAGAATAGGATATATTCTTAAGTGATTAAGCTTGATTGTACTTATTTGATAGTATATCTTGTTCTTTGGTGTGGTCTGCTGAATGACCCCCAATTTTCCAAGTTGAGGTTTCTAGGTATTCAATCTTGTTACATATCTAGATCTTGGTTTTTGCTCAATTTGTGTTTGCGTACAGTTTGATATATTGCTTGAGTGAGAACTTTCGAGTGTAAAGTGTATTATTCATTACTGCGAGGAATCAGATCTTGCTTATTGTAAATTGATGGCCTTTAATGAATCCGAGCAAGATCTATTCTCCCATTCATTTGCATTATTTGTTTGCAGTTTTGGTTTTTAGCTTTAAAGAATTAGAGGCTTAAAACCTGTTCTTATCTGTCTCGGAATTTTTGCATCAGTAACTACTCCCTATGCTAGGATGCCAAGTGGCATCATCACAATGTGCCAAATTCACTGTCAAGATGACATAATATTAGTAAATAAGGTTGGTTTATTAGAAGTTGTTAGGATGTAGCTTATGGAGTAAGCTAGGAAAGTTACTATATAAGGAATGAGTTGTAATAATTAGACGGTTATATTGTAATGTTGATTGGTTAATGCACGATATTACTATACAATTTTGAAGTTGAAGAGAAGGTTTCTAATATTGGTATCAGCCAGTCCATGATTCTTCTTGATCCTTCAATGTTGTATGACGCGCCAAGCTTCCCAGAAAGCCATGGAATCCAGAGTTTCTAATATGGAAACCACTAGAAAACATGCCCGCGCGTTGCTGTGGGGCTTGAGTGCACCAACCTTAACTGCATGAATTAGGCATAACCTGAATAAATTAAACATAATCATAAATGAATAGAGGGATAGATTAGTGAAAGGAGTTGGTAAGATAAGATAAGCAACTTGGTTTTTCTATACATTTAACATAGCTGATATGAAAAGACATTGTACAATTAACAGGACGAAGTTGAACATTCTTGATTACAAAAGATGTGGTTGCAAAAAATCCTGTTTCTATAAGAAACATATGCAACATGCAGTTCACTCACACATATATTGCCTCTGAAGTTAAGATGGAAAAATATATGTTCTGCAGGTCAGCCGCCTATTTTAGCAGTTAACAAAAAACATTAAGAGTGTTTAGTTTTTGTTTCAGCAGATAAGCTTTCAAGCAATAATGTTCAAAGACAAAAAATGCAGGACGCTTATTTCCGTAATAAACAGAAGCAAGATGTAGTCCACACATATTTTGCCCTTGCAGTTAAGGTGGCAAAATATATGGCCTGTAGGCCTGGCACCTGTTTCAACAATTAACAAAAAACAAAAAACCTGTTCCATTGTTCTTTCAGCAAGTTTTCAAGCACATAGTAACTCCAAGAAAAGAGAATGTTGGAAAATATAAAAACTGGCTAATTTCAAGCATAAACTATCTTTGAAAAATTAATACCTCAAGTTTGTTTTCCCAATCTACACCATAAATATTACTTAAAATTGAACCAGCCTTGACAACAAACTGAGGAAGCTCCTTGAAAAAATCTAAGGTGCTATAAAACACTCCAATAAGAAAACAAAATAAGATGCCAAGAATTCATGAGCAGCTCACTATAGGTTAAAGGAAAGACGGTCTAGTGCCTAAGAACCAACGAAGTGAAACTTTGCTTGCTATATATGGATATACATGCTATAAGAAATATTTATTCCCCCATGTAGTAGGTTGTTCTCTGTAATCTTAAGCTAACCCAAGTAGACTAATTTTAATGATGCAAAATTTATATAAATCTGACTTTTATAAACTGGGATTCAAAAGAATCAATACCTTGGCATATAACTGTCTTCAACAATTACTGCAAGATCATCTTTCTAGCTATGCAATAAATCCAAATTGAGCACCATCGCATAATCTTGGGCTTACATTGTGGAAAACAGAAGCATCGCCAACGTTACTTGTCAACATCATTAGAGAGTGAACAATTAGGATCATTTTTTCTGTCCAGCCATTTTAGTTGACCTAAACTCTATGTAATTGCTTCTAATAACAAAATATTCTGATTGATATGGAAAGCATAGCTCCTCTAAAAAAAGGCTAGAATCATTCATACCTGCCAAACCCAAAGTAATCTGGCTCAAGATGTGAGAGACCATTTATTTATGTGTAACCATCAGAAGTCTTACTCATCTGCCTCATAATCCCCTCCAATCCTCCAACAGATGTATAAATGAAACAATGAAAATATATGGGAACTCAAAACTCAAGTGACCTTTCTTCTTGCATGAGAACTCAAATTCAAAACTCAAAATTCAGTCTCATAAAAAAGTATAAAGCCATCTTATTTTTCACCACATAAACAACAAATCACATATGTAACTGTACACCCTGATAAAAAATTATTCAAATTCAGATAAAATTCGCATGAGTCATCTAGAATCAGAATTATATTAACATTTTTCATCCCTGGTTTACATTCTTGTTTACAACTATATTACACTTCTAAACTATTTTGGTCGTCACTTCAGAACTACCGTCTTTTATTTTTCATGATATACATGTTTATCTGTTACAATTTGGAAAAATAATGTAAATGAATAACAGTTTTAGTGAAGAGTGACTTTCCTAATTGCTAAAATAATTGAGTAAATTTTGTGGTGCTCAAATGCATTTAATAAAATTCATTAAAATAAAAATTGCAAGCTACCTTTTATCATTGGTCAGCAACCTTCTACAAACTTTATTTTGGTGCACAAACAGTCACAACCTTTGTAAATAACAATTGACAAAAACATGTCCAGATTTAAGATAAATCTTCAATGACAGTCATAGATAAAATCTGCCATTCTTCTAGTAGCATTCTTGCAATAAATTTAAAAATAAAATAAAATAAAAGACAACCATCGAGTTGCTTTCCTTCCAGATTCGATTCATCCACCATACATAAAACTACAGGAAGGAAATCGAGAAAATCCTAAATCAAAAAATTTCCAGTGCATGCACCACAAAGCTCCATATACAGTTATATACCACTCCCAAAATCAACTTATGCAGAAACTATACAATATAAACATTCTCAAAGATACAATGTCCGGCATGTATACTACTCAGAAGACAATCCATCGAAAATTAATCTGCAAGAAGGATAAAGAAAATTTACCCTAACAGCACCATTAAAAAAATGGGAATCCTAGAGATATTTTTGCTCAACCTGGATGGAAAATCAACAGAATTTCAAATTTCAAACAGTGAGCATTTTTTAAACCCAAAATTGAATCATCACAAAACGAATTCAATGCAACCATTATGCTCAAGGGAAATTTATTGTAACAAAATTCAAACGGATAGCAATCATGTACGTGGATACCTATGACTTTTCTTATAACAACTTGACAGGTCCAATCCCAAATTCTGTCATTTTCCTAAAGATGTTCCAATTTTGCAAAATCTTAAATCCAACTACATTTCTGAATGACCAAATGGCCACATACGAGAACCAAAACAAAGCCTTGAAGGGAGGAAGAAGAACAGAACAAAAAAAAACAAAGGAAAGGTACTGTTCGGCTTCTGCAATAATGATTTACCTAACAGAAGATTCCATTTTGTTGGAGGTTTAGGCACTGGCAGCTGTAGAAAGCAATAGAATATGTCATTGACAGTCAGACGTTATGCTTAAGAATACAATTGCAACTACTAAATCGATTACAAAAACAAAACAAAGCAAAAAAAAAAAAAAAAACCAGCAGCATCAACAGCCTTTTTGTATATACTAACATTTTAGTCAACCAATTTACATGATAAGAACCGTAAATTGGCATCGCGACAAAAAGGGATCGACTAAACCAGGTTGAATCAGAGAACTACTTCAGAGTTCAGATAGAAGTAAAAAATCAAATGAGCTACTTAAGGTCATAACCATAGATGAATGAAGGGCTATTAACTTAACATTTAGAAATAATCGTGTCCCTAGCTATTATGCATGCCACTAATGAAAGGAGGGATCACCATTTATTAAGGTACCTGGAATTCACCAATACCAGGATATTTCCAACCATGCCGTTCAGGATAAGAAGGATACCATAGCTCTCCACACGGACCTAATACAACTTCAATTTCTGATAATATTCCTTCCTCAAAAAACTCATCAAATTCAGCTTTAAAGCTCCTCATGTAGTCAAAGTAAACCTGCATTGGTTCCATTATAATATAACAAAACAGAAACTCGCAGCATTAAACAGTAAGAATGTATAGGGTCTGATTCTTAAGAGCATACAAAAGGAAAATTCTTCCATTTTCACCCAAAAAAACACTCTCTCGCTGATCAAATGAAAACTCCAAAACCAATTCAATGGTTGATTCAACAGGTTTATACTATAAAGAAAATAACGATACAGTACGGATACCTAATCTTTTTTTGATGGAAAAGAATCTTGTTTTATACCAGTTGGAAAACAATGCTTTTGTTTGATACAATCTTGTCTCGGTTAAAATCTAGTATCGTTTACAGAAAGGGGAAAAAAAGTAGTAGTAATATACCCATAATACGCTGCAACATGCTTGCATTTCTTAGCACCAAGTTCCCAAGGAACACCAACCTGTGGTTAATCATGTCAGCATCCAGAATCACAACCCTGGGCCTGATAAATAAAGCCATAAATAAAGCCAACCAGATACTCGAGATCAAAAAAGGTGAAACTACATGCATAGAGAACTATAAATAAGATAAAAGTCAGTTCTTTGCAAAACCAACAATTGCATTTACCAAAAAATGAAATAAAAATAAAACCCAACAACCAAAAAAGAGGAGCATGTGCAGTAGCAGTCATGTAAGAGTTCAGTTCGGAATTTCAGATTAACCCATTACATCATTTCTATAAAAAAATATTCCAATTATTTTTTCAACTGCTTCCCAAAAAAAAACATATAATACTTGTAAGTGGTCTTTGCTAACTACACCGTAGGTTAAGTCCCAAACTTACGATATTTGGATATATGATAGTGAAACTGTAACATTGTTCTTTGCATCCAACATTAATTCCTTGAAATACATGTGGTAATCCTTGGATCATCTACTTTTATCTCAAGGATTACCACAACTATCTTTCAAGTTTTATCTTATCCATTACTTTCCAGCCAAAAGAAGAAAAAAAAATAGGAAACTACACACATTTGATAACAGAAATAGAGATCACTTCCAGAACCCGTTGGGATAAAAATGGCATCACACTGCCGGATAAAACACAAATGTTTGTGGCTACCAATACAACATGTGGAAATATATATATACCAGTCCAAGCATCCTTACAGTATTATAAGCACATAACTAACATTTTTCTCTGACTTGACCATATGTTTTTTCAAAAATGATGCTCCAAAGCACTAAGCAAAATAATTTCTCCGGCACAACTTGCACCCACACCAAACACCAATCCAATACTTTATCTTCGTACAATTGTCTCACATCACAACATGAACCAATCGATGTTACTGGTACAAAATATAATCACCTACGCCTAATCATCTTATATTAAGACGACATCATACAAAAACAATGAATGTTTTACAGTTTGCAAGTGAAGCAGCTTTCATTTGCCAATTTCTCAAGTGATACTGCAAGCTCCAATGCAGACAGCAGCAGATAAAATTGAACCCAAAGGGCAAAAGCCTTCTGTAACAAATAGATCCATATAAAGAGTCGTTTGGGATATAGATATGGGTGTACCTGGAAGAATAGAGACGCACTGAGTCGGAGAGAGTAAAGAGAGAGTGAAATTTCAGAGGAATACTGGACGATGACGAACTGCGCAGCCATAGCTGTTGGTGGCGGTGATTCCACTGCGAGAGACAGTTTGAAAAAAGTATTCAATAAATCTTACAGAACTATAATAATTAAGTGATAAGCTTTGAATCATTGGCATTTCAATTATAAGGATTCATAATTTCAATTTTAGGATAGTATTAACTGTTTACAAAATTAGAAGCAGCTGATGGCATAGCATACCGGCTTCAAGTATGCTAAAGTTAGACATAATCTTCGGTATGTAGAGGTGTTTTCTTTTCTGAATCCTTCCTGCAACAGATCACAGCTGGTTTCTACAAATTTTGAAAACCGAAGCTGTTAGTATGGATGTCTGTTAAATTTAATCTCATAACAGTACGACGTATAAGAAAACAAAGTGAAGGTGCATATATGATCCATGTTTCCCTCTTTTTTCATCTACTCAATCAGATAAATGTGAGTGTTAAATGAGTGCATTTAAATTAAAAAGAGTTGACAGAGGCATAATTGAAGAAAGATAAGGTCTTTATATCAATAAAAAAATGCTTAATAGTTGGACATAGAAAATGAACAAAATGATAGGATGAAACAAAGAAAGGCCCTTAAAATTTTGACAGAGACATTCTCAGCAAGTTAAAAAAACAAAGGCATTCCCAAACAGAAGATACAATATGCAGTAAAAGGAAAATACTACCTGAGGAGGAAAAATAAAAAGCAAAAAGTAAAAAAAATTGTAAACCTCAGTAGCAACATAGAATGCATATGAATGAAGCCTTTTTTTTTTCAAATGAAAACTTGTAAGAAAATAAAAAACCAAGTGAATACTTGAATCAAGAAAGTCCCCAACGCAGCACAATCTCCACTGATACTCATCCATGCCTACCGTAACTTTTTTCATGACCTGGTTAAAAAGAAAATAGCAATCATGACTAAGAAAAAGGGAGTCAAGTTTTAAAATATTTCTAAAGATGTTAAAAGTAGTGAAATGCAAAGAGAGCAAATCTAATAAAACAATTAACCACGCAAATACAGAAGCAAAAAGGCATGGAGAAACAATCTAGCAATAGAGGGATATTCAAAGGATGTAAAGCAGAACATATCATTGTTGATGCCCCAATTACTGAAGGGATTTAATTACTTTCTCAATTCACAGAACATATCATTTTTGCTTATTTTCATTTATTTATTTTTGCTCTGCAGGTAATTTGGTTTTACCCACTGTACGTATTCAGCATAATCGTGAGCAACATCTGGTACTCACAAAATTACCCCTTTATGCTTCATTGTTTTACATGTACATTATTTACTTGATTCTGTTTTAACCACCATAGGTTAGGTAGACATCTTTATCTTGCAATGCAGAATGTTAAAAGTTCTGGACGTCATTCTGATCCTTTAGTTGTTATATCACGATTGCAGTGACAATAGTTTTTAATATACGGTAATTTGTTTAAACTTCTGCATGTTTTGATGTGTCTACTTTCCGATGCCTTTTCTTTTTCCATTTCTACTACGTGATTATCCAAATCTACAATTTTATTTTAACTCAAGGTACAATGACATTGTTAAGCACGGATTTTCTGCAATAGGGAGGGAGATTTGCACCAACGACATTGGATCCTGCCAGACAAAGTGTACTTGTGCTCCATAAACTACAGTATCAACATGTCCCAATTAGGGGTGGATTTTTTTTGCCAAATTGCCATGCCAACCGAATTGCCAACCGTGCCATACCGATTTTGTGCCAAATTTTTTGTGCCAACAGTAATGGTACGGTATTGTATCGTACCGACATTTTGTGGTACGGTATTGGTAATGGATACCATTACCACGATATTACCATACCATACCGAATTATTTGAATCTTGATGCGACATTTTGTGGTACGACATTTTCATTATGAATCTTGATGCATTATTTGAATTATTGTGTGTGTTAATTGTCATTATGAATCTTGATGTATTTTTGTGTATGAGATATCAGTAACTAAGGTGAGGTTTAAGTTAAAGATGTGAGTCTTGTGGTACTGCATTATGTTTCCAACTTTCCATTGAATAGTCAACTAGTACTATGAACTTGCTTTTGATTGTTCTCCTGGTTTGGCATTAACCTTATACCTGAAAATCAGTGCTCTAAGCACATTAGGAGACCTTCATACACCAAACAAAATATTTTACCAAAATCATGCAAGAATTGAGGCAGTACTAAGGTGAGGAATTTAGACTATGCTGCTGTGCATTGTCCTTGTAGACCTGTGGTAGGTACTGCCTTATGTTTCCATTCTTTGCTACTAATTCTTCTTCTTCAACATTTCTTGCCGCTGTAAATCCATATCCATTTGAAGGTGGAAATTCATTTGGGCACTTGTTATGAGAATTTTCTTTCGTCTATGCATTTGGTTTATATAATATTGAACAAAGTAAAAACATATTTTGTCTCAAAATAAAGTGGCAATTACCATTGCCATATCATGCCAACCGAACATTTGGCAATACCGAACTTCGGTATACCGAAAGTTTGGTATGGTAATGGTAATAAATTTTACCAAACCGAAAGTTTGGTACGGTAATTGGTACGAGAGTTTTAGTACGGTTACCGTACCAAACCCACCCCTAGTCCCAATGCATGCCATGGTCTATTGAAAAATGTACAGTCGTTGTCATTCAACTATGGAGTCACAAATTAACACTGCTAGAGAGGACTATTAGAATTCTATATATATATAAAAGAACCCAAACTAAAGTTAACATGAATCTTAAAACCCAAAATGTTGGGGAAAATTTAATACGGTGGAATCATTAAAGCTAGTAGTTAGTCTTCATTCAAGTCTTGATTTTTCACTTTCCAGTAAACTTCTTACTTGGCAATGCAAGACACATTTGGTTCAAGGGTAAAAGACAGACTTACATATGATGCGAGATGTTGTAAGCTAAATAACAGTGGAGGGAAAATGTGTTCTTTTCTTGGATAAGACTCTTAGACCAGAAAAAGCTCAACTTAAGTGGTTTCATTCTTCCCACCTGCAAACACTCTGCTCAAATTTCACAGAAATCAAGAACCCCTAATTGTACTTTTTCACGTTTTGGTCTGCTATTTAATCGCTTGTTTTCACATGAAGATTTCATTTGATTCTATGATAAGAAATTAAAACTCTACTGAATGAGTTCTAGTTTTACTCAAAGGGCTAAAATTACATGTACACGCATACATAAAAATGAAACAAAAATGTAAGGGTCATAAGATAGAGACCTGAACTATGTACAGCATAACCAAATTTGAAAGTTCTTGCAGCAATTTACCAAAAGGAAAAAGAAAATCCAAATTATGATATTACATACGTATTACATGAAGCGTGTCCAACAATTACACCATGAGCTCCTGCCCTTCTTGCTGGATTGACCTAAAATTAAAGGGGAAACATTATGCAATAAAGGTCAATGGGAATCAATATAAAGGTTTTGCATTAGCTAAATCATATTAGAAACAGCAGCAAAGCATGAAGAAACACAGAAATGAGCACAGTGCAACCTCAATTTGACTTGTTGAGAAGAAAACAGCAGCAAAGCAAGAATAAACACAGAAATTAGCACATCAACTATATCTCTTTTCAAACCTAAAGGAAACCAATTCAATCAGTCCAAAGCTATGAGCATTCCTCTCACTCCTATTTGTGGCGAGCTTAACATGTACTGATGAATCAGTAACATCTTCCCTCAGTACCTATATTTGCCTTCACTGCCAAACCTATCTCAATATTTTTCAGAAAAATATTCGAACATATAATTGCATATCCAACACAAATTTAGGAATACAATCAAAGAACGTGAACACCAAACTTTGCGCGTGGTTTGACTACACGCCTGCACCTATATCAACACTCAAAGTTCACTCTAAAGCACAATACTAAATCAAACAAAAGTTTTACCGTGCTAAAGCTGCAAACAGTGGAGCTTGGAAAGTAAAATTGTTATGGCATGTGAATTCCCAAGTAATTAATTAAATTAAATCAAATTCACAAAACCCAAAACCACATCCAAAATCAAATAACAAACTAATTAAATGAAAATTCAGTAATTTGGTTTTAAGCCGTTTCCAAAAAAAAAAAAAAACTTTCCAATTTGTTTTAACTTTTCCTTCTATTGGTAATCAAAAGTAAATCCAAATTCAACTAAAAAACTAATTAAAAACAACTTACCCATTTTGTTTCTTGCTAATTTCTCTATAAACCTAGCTTTAGACTAATCATAGAACAGAAGCATACTTTGATACATGCTACTCTCACTCTTATTGTCAGCACAACAAAATCCAGAAATAATTCACAGCAAAAGGAAAGAAATGATGACAACCTTTGCTAACAGTAGAGAATCGAATTAAAAATTGAACTTAGCTCAAAAACACTTACCCTTCAACGTTCGGAGCCCCAGAAAAATTTATGAAGTTCAAGCAAATAACTTTAGGTCTCAATGCACCTATCCTACAAACCAACGAAAATGGAAATGCATTAATACAAATGCCAATACCAATTTCTAAGATTTTAGTATTCTCTTTACCCTTGCAACTGAAACCAAAAATCCCAGAAAAATGAGCAGGAAGCTTAAGAAGAAAAAAATCATATTTTCAACCACCAAAACCCAATACCCATTTAACCGTGGGATTTTAGTGTTTTCTTTACCCTTGCAACTGAAAACAAAAAATCCCAGGAAAATGAGTAAGAAGCATAAGCAGGGGAAAAAAAACATATTTTCAACCCCCAAAACCCAATACCCATTTAATCATACAAATGAAAACACTAAACACAAAGTCATAGATCAACGAACTAAAAACCCACAAAAAAAAAAAACCGACCTTAAAACAAAGAACAATACGGAGAACAGAGAGATGCATCTCCAAAATGAGAGAAAATGACAGAAAATGAAAGAAATAAAGAACCCCCAAAACGTGACCTAACAGTGCAATAAAATCTGAAACTAATTCACAGCAAAAAGGCAGAAATCATGACAATCCATGCTAACAGTAAAGAATCAAATAGAAAATGGAACTTAGCTTTCAAAATTTAGCCACTTATCCGACACGCAAAAGGGATCGGACGATCAAGAGCGATTCATGGACTGAGGGACCTTACTCGGCTCTGTTCACCATCCCAACCCCTCCCTCTCTGTTTCTCTCCCCGTTATCCGGGTTATCCGGACAACCACTCTCTTTCTCTCACTGTCACTCTCTCTTTCTCTCACTGTCTCCTTTCCACTCAGCCATGCCGATCTTGGCATGGCCTTGCCTGCGGTTGAGACACAATGAAATGACGGGGGAACCTAAATTTGAAACCCTATTGTGTCAAACGACAATCCTACCCTTCTAACTCAACATCCTAACCGTGTGATCTAAAGATGGGAGGGGTTGTCTGGTCATACTACACAATAAAAAAATTTTGAACCACAGTGGGAATTTTGCAAATCAAACGGACAAAATTACCCCATGAACTTTTGAAAATTACCCTCCTAACCCAGCCCCGTGTGGCTGGTATTGTTGTAAATAGCATGAAATCGAGTGGCTCCCTGAGCAGCCATATTGACAAAATCACCCTCCGAAATTTTGAGAAATTAACCTCCCAACCAATCCCATTCGGCTGGTATTGTTGTAGATAGAGTGAAAACGAGTGGCAAAGAATTGAGCTGTTACAGTGCCGCTCCCCCTTCAATTTTAGAATAGATAATGATCGCCGATCTCAGAATTGAGTTCAAGAACAGTCAATAGATGATTCTAATGCAGCTACAATCATTGGCGGCCAAGGGCAACAATGGTTCTTGCGGCGAGTCCTATGAAGCTATGCCGATGAATTTGAACCTACAGGATGGAGTAAACCTTATTTTTGGCCCCAATTATGGTCGTCGGGATTATAGTCAGAATCCTACCTAGCAAGTGCGATCTCCGCTCTTGAATATGGAATTCCCAAGATTCATGGAGGGTGATGACCCCTTGGGATGGGTTTATAAAGCTGAGCACTACTTTGAATTCTTCAATATTGAAGACTCAAAGAAAGTAAAAATGGCGTCTTTCCACATGGAGGGTGTAGTTCTCCAATGGTTCCAGTGGGCAAAGTGTCTCACAAATTACTCAACTTGGGAAGATTTCATAAAGATCCTTTGTCAAGAATTTGAAGATTCTGCAGAGAATTTGGTTAAGTTAAAGCAGACAGGAACTCTTCGAGATTATATCTTGGATTTTCGTCGACTATCTAATCGCACAAAAGGTATAAATCTTACTTTTCTCAAATCTTGTTTCATTGGTAGGTTAAAAGTAGAATTGAGGCATGATGTGAAGCTTCTTAAACCTAAAGATGTGCTTGAAGCTTCTGCATTTGCCCAACAAATTGATGTCAATCTATCAGATTTAAAGGTAAAATCTTGGCACAAATCACCCACAATTCAACCCAGTTTTCAATCACTAGTCTTGCAAAATGCCACTAATCAAGCAATGGTTGATAATCCTGAAGAAGTAGACCACTGTAGGAAAAATAGGTTGTGTTTTCACTACAATGAGAAATATGTAAGGGGTCACTCTTGTGAGAAGAAGCAATTACTGCTTATTGATGTTCAAGATGGTCAAGATCCTGAGATTGCAAAAGTAGAAAATGAAGAACTAGAAATTACTGCATGTGCTTTATTCGGCACTCTTGCACGTTCTACAGTCAATACCGCGAGAGTTTCTGGATTTATCAAGAATTGTTCTACTACAATTCTTATTAATTCAGGCAACTCTCATAATTTTGTTGATATTGGTTTAGTTAAGAGATTGGCTGGACAGACTTTTAATATAAAGATTGCATAGTGGCTATAGAAGGTACCATGATTCAAACCACTGTTAAAATTCAGGATTTTAGTTGCACTACATATCTTTATGTAGATCCTTTAAGGCGTTGTGCAGTGGTATTGGGAGTTCAATGGCTTCGAACCCTTGGACCAATTCTATGGGACTTTGACAAGCTCCACATGCAATTTTCAAAGGGTTCTCAGACCTTCTGTATTACTAGTCAAGTGCCCTCTCTCACTCAAATTGAAGATATATCAACTTTGCAAATGCAAAAGCTTCTACTGCAAGAAAGTATAGTAGGAGCAGTTCTTTACCTTAAGGAAACTGATTTTTTCCAATTGCATTCTTTGGAAAATTCTATGGTGGATCAACACTCTGAGCACCTCATTGAGCTTCAACAGCAAGAATTACATTTCTTATTGGAGGAATTTGAGGTATTGTTTTCAACTCCTAGCACTTTACCTCCAAATAGAGTTTATGATCACAGAATACCTTTAATTGAAGGCAACAAACCTCCAAATAATAGACCTTATAGATATGGCCCTGTGCAGAAAACTGAGATTGAGAAATATGTTCAAGAATTATTGAAAGCATGTTTCATAAGAGTTAGTAATAGCACTTACTCATCTCTAATCATTTTAGTTAGAAAAAAAATGGTACTTGGAGGATGTTCATGGATTATAGAGGTCTTAATTGGATCATTATCAAGGATAAATTCCCAATTCCTTATTGATGAGCTTTTGGATGAACTATTTGGTGCTCATTATTTTTCTAAATAGGATTTGAGAGCTGGTTACCATCAAATAAGGATGCATCCTAATGATATGGAGAAAACAATTTTTTAGAACACATGATGGCCACTATGAATTTTTGGTTATGCCATTTGGGTTAACCAATGGACCTGCCGCATTTCAATGTTTGATGAATGAAATCTCTATGCCCTATCTCATGAAGTTTATAGTAGTATATTTTTATGATATATTGGTGTATAGTTCAACTTGGGAATATCATAAATACAGCACTTGAGAATAATGTTTGAAATTTTGCAAAATCACAGTTTGTTTGCTAAGCATTCTAAATGTGCATTTGGAACAAATAAGGTGGAATACTTAGGTCATATTATATCTAGAGAAATTATATTCACACACCCCAAATTACTTCTATCACACCTTTTTAATTTTTTAATATTTGCTACACACCACTAACACTTGATAGAAAAATATTAAAAAATTAAAAAGGTGTGAGAGAAGTAATTTGGGGTGTGTGAATATAATCTCCCTATATCTAAGGAAGGTGTGGCTGCAAATCTTACAAAATTAGACTCAATTACCAAGTGGCCTATACCCAATTCTGTTAAAGCATTGATAGGATTTTTAGATTTAACTGGATAACACAAAAAGTTCATTCCCCAGTTTGGAAAAATCATTGCTCCATTGACTACCTTAACCAAGAAAGATAGTTTTAAATGGAATGATGAAGCTACAAGGGCATTTCAAACTCTTAAAGAAATCATGTTGTCAACTCAAGCCTTCACTTTGTTTTATTTTTGCAAACCGTTCATTATTGATAGTGATGTTTCTGGGCAAGGTATAGGTGCAGTATTGCAACAGGATGTCAAGCCTATTGCTTTCATGTCCCAGGTTTCAAGCTCTCTCAGCTTATGAAAGAGAGATGCTAGCTATCATTCATGCAATTCACAAGTGGCATTCTTATTTGGTGGGCATTCACTTCATAATTCAAATTGAACATCATAGTTTGCATTAACTTTTTTACAAGGAATGGCTTACACTCAATTCCAATAGAAATGGGCGACCAACCTCATGGGATTCGATTCTGAAATTCAATATAGACAAGGGTGTGACAACCAAACTTCTAATGTTTTATCTAGAAGTCCATTAGTTACTAATCTTTCCTTAATTCAGGAATGCAGTCTGGAATGTTTGGCTATATCATATCCTTACTCAACTTAGATTGATGATCTCAGATGACATATTGAGAAAGATACTTGGATCATTAAGAAAACTCAGAAGGTGACGGCTTCTTCATCTGCGTTAACACCAAGGTATTAAATATCGATGCTATCGGAAATATCGGTAGTCCAAAAATACGGAAATTTCGATGGAAATATTGAGATATTATCGATATCGATAAAAATTGAATAAAAACCACGGAAATTGTAAGAAAAACTTAGAAATTTTTATTGAAACTTTGCAGGATGTTTATTTAGTCAATTATCTATTAGTTTATCACAAAAAATTAGAAGGAAATTCATTGCATGATGGATTTAACTAATTTAAATTGATTATATAGCGAGCTGGCAAACATTGTGAGTGTATAAAATATGTAAATATTTTAGCATATTTTCACAAAAACATAAGTGATATGGTGGTCAAGGTGTTGAAGGAGTAAAATGGGAGGGGTTCGAATCCCCTTGGTGTTTTTTCTAAATATAGAAATTTAAAAACACGAAAATTTCGATGGAAATATCGATGACATCGGAAATATCGGTAGTCCAAAAACACGGAAATTGCGGTGAAAATATCGGGATATTATGGATATTTAATACCACCAATTGGGAATCTCAGGTTTCAAGTTGACAATCGATTTTTGAAGTATAAGAGTAGAATTGTTCTCAATCCAATGAGTTCTTGGAGAGTTAAAGTTTTTGAGGAGCACTATGCTACCCTAACTGCTGGTCATGAAGGGTTCTTGAAAACTTAAAAAGGATTTCAAGATCTTTTTACTATCATAAATGGTTCCTGAAATTGACCATCACCATCAATGTAGTCCCTAAAAATAGGTGTTGCAAATCAATGTGGTCCTTCTTTCACAATTCTGTTAAAAATAAGTGCTAATGTGGCACATAAGTGGGCCTCATAAGATTTACGAGTTTTTTGTCACAAATGGTCCCTAAAATTGTCCCACACCATCAAGATGGTCCCTGAAATTGACCCACACCATCTATATAGTCTCTGAAATTGAAAATCAATCAATGTAGTCTTTGAAAATAGGTGTCGCAAATCAATATGATCCTTCCACCAAAATTCTGTGAAATTTTTTTTTTTTTATGTGCTAATGTGGATTTAATAATTAATTAAAAGAAACTTTAACGAAAAACTACATTTTTACACTAAAAAATCAATCTTGGTACTATTTACTTTACCCTTTATTTTGTCCTTATCGTTAAAACTCAAAGTTTTCAAGCCATTTTTATTAGTTTTCCTTTAATTAAAAGGTTGTCTAAATACCTTTTTACACAATGAATTTTTGTTTTCTTATAGTAGGGCCTACTTCGAAGAGAGATCCCTTCCATAAATTCTCAAAGGCACAGGCTTAACCAAGGCCTAAGAGAGGGTGTGAAAGTAGTTTTCAACCAACAAGGGATGCATCTCAATTATAACCTCATTATTTCAAGGCAGACCTTTTCTTTCTTTGCATCACCAAACCACCAAGGAAGTGCAGAACAAGCCCTCTAAGATTAAGGTTGTGAGGATGTTGATCGCCTAACTGTTAACGATGATGTCCCAATAGTTGTTGCCAATGGGCCAAGCCGTTACCAAAGGTGTCCTCAATCTAGGTTCAATTCAGTGAACATTGTCGAAGTGTGTAAAGATAGGTATACTAAGATTTGTTTTTTTTTTTTTTTTTTTTTTTTGAGAATAGAAACTGAATGAGGTAGAAAATGTGGACTGGGATCAGAAGTGATTGCAAGACTGGGTTTTTTGGTTAACAATTTTTTTATTAACTATTAAATTACCAAGCCTATTTGCATTTTTTTTAATTTAAATAAACTCATGTGACCCATTTATGTGTCACATCAGCACATAACAGAATTTTTGACAGAATTGTGACGGAATGACTATATTGATTTGAGACACTTACTTGTCGGACTACATTGATCAATTTTCAATTTCAGCGACCATTTTGATGTCATTGGTCAATTTCAAGGACCATTTTGATGTCGTGAGTCAATTTCAAGGACTATTTGTGAGATAAAGACTTATGGGGCTTATTTATGTGCCACATCAACATTTAATAGATTTTTTAATAGAATTGTGATGGAAGGACCATATTGATTTGCGACACCTGCTTTCAGAGACTACATTGATTGATTTTAGGGACCATCTTGATAGTGAGGGTCAATATCAGGGATCATTTGTGATAAAAACCCAAAAAGATATTAAAGATATAGTAGCTTCTTGTATAGTATGTCAAGAACACAAGTATGAGACACTCTTTTCTTTTAGTTTTCTTCAGCCTCTACCTACTCCCTCTAAGGTGTGGATTGATATCTCAATGGATTTCATAGTGGGACTTCTTCCATGTAAAGGTAAAACTGACATTTGGGTGGTTATGGATCGGTTATCAAAGTATGCACATTTCTTAGCATTATCTCATCCATTTACAATTCTACGATTGCTCAACTCTTTGTTGACAACATTTTTAAGTTACATGGCATGCCCAACTCTATTGTTAATGATATAGAGATCCCATATTTTTTTAGCAAATTTTGGAATGAGTTCTTTGCATTACGAGGATCAGCTTTATGCTACCGTTTTGGTTATCACCCAGCAACAGATGGCCAAATTGAAGTCTAAACAGATGCTTGGAAACCTATCTTAAGTGTTTTTGTAGCTTGCAACCTAAGAAATGTGCTATATGGCTGTTATGGGCTAAGTGGAGCTACAAAACAAGTTACCATACTGCCTCTAAATAGACACCGTATGAAATAGTTTATCATCAACCTCCTCCAATTGTTTCTTCTCATGAATCTAGCACGAAAAAAGTAAAGTCTATGGAGCAATGTTTGCACTAGTAGAAAAATAGCTTGCGCGACGATATTTTGCTAGACGAACAACAATTCGTCGCATAAGACTCACTTGCGCGACAGAAAACCAAATTCGTCGCTCAAAATAGAAAAGATAGAGAAAATAAATAAATAAACTTGCGCGACAAAAGTTTCGTCGCTCAAGAGTACGTAGCGCGACGAATTCTTGTTGTCGTCGCTTAAAGATAACGCGGGTAATTTAATTTGGCGCGAAAAACTTGCGCGACGAAATGTATTTTTGTGCGACAAATATTCATCGCTCAAGTTCCAGTGACTTTTTCCCATTCAATGTAGGTGAATCAGGTAAATCCAAAGAATATTTAATACGGATGTTTGCGCGACAAATCCTTCGTCACGCAAAGATCCTAACTTTGCTATAAATAGGCGCTTTTACCGTCCTTATTCTTCACAATTATGTTCAGCTTATTCTTCACAATTCTATTCGTGCTGAGATGGCGGATAAAAACAGCAATGAGAGTGTGCACAACGCCAACCCGCATGATATAAGAGATCATTTTGAGTTTGCTCATGCGATTGCTGTAGCTATGGGGAATAATTGCCCCACTGTTGAGTGGCATTCTTGGAAACATGTGCTGGAAAATGTGAAGAAGACTGTGATGGATGAACTATTAGTAAGTATATTGTTGATGAATCAATAATTAAGTTAGCGAAATTTTAAGTTATATGTTGGAATTAATTATATGTATATATGTGTAACAGCGTAAGTATGTTTTTGATGATGAACCGAAAGAACAATTGATGAAGTTGTTGGATGATGCGTTGGAGGGAGGTTACAATCGGTGGCGTTATAAAGTCTTGCGTAATGGAGCAGGATCATCCAAATAGTAGTTTAAAATTTATGTTTTGTATGACAATTTTAAATTTAAGGGTTTTTTCTAATTTATGTATTTGGACTTAATTAGGTTTCAATTCTTGTTCGGTTTTTTTATTGAGACCTAATGTAAGCACCATTGCTATGGTTTATATGTGTTTTTAATCTTTAATGAATATCGTACTATGCTGAAAATAATTGTATGGATTAAGACATTAATTATTTGTAGAATAAATATTTAAGGTATTAACTATTTTTAGAATAATATATTAGGTATTAATTATTTATAGAATAAATATTTAAAGTACTAATTAATTTTAGAATAAATATTTAAGGTATTAAACCGTTTGTGAATATTTGTTTGTAATTACAAAGTTTACATAAACATAGATATCTATGTTTACGTAAACTTCATAATTACAATTATTTGATTCTATTCGTCGCGCAATATATTGGGCGACGAAAAATTCACCGCTCAATATATTGAGCGACGATAATTCGTCGCGCAAGGTATCTTTGCACGACAACTGCATAAGTTTGTCCCGCAAAGCGCAGTCCGACTGCGTTCAAACCTTCCAATTTATTGCGCATTAATGAAGAATTTTGCGCAACGGGCTTGAATGGTTGTGCGATGAATATGTCGTCGTGCAAAGTTATCCTAGTGATATATAAACACAGTTTCAGAGTTGAAGTTTTCAAAAAAAAATTGTTTCAAAAAGAATGGCCAATTATGGGAAATGTTCTGGCAAAATAAAAGTTGTAGTGCGAGTAGAGAAGTACCGACGAAAGCAAGTGCCATACTTTGAAGGCAAAAAATTTGGCTGAGGCATACGTCAAATTTAATTATGACATTGGGAATTTGGTGCGGAGGGATTGTTCTGCTAAGTTGAGGTTGGTTCCTTATCAGTATATGTATGCAGCTCCACATTCTTTCCACAAGTCATAGCCTTGATTTTATGGACCATTTGAAGTTCTGGAAAAAATAGGCCCAGTGGCTTACAAGTTGAAGCTCCCAGATACTTCTAAATTGCATCCAGTCTTCCATGTCTCTTGTTTAAAAAAGCATTTAGGCACTCAAGTTCAACCTACTATGCCTTTACCAGTTATCACTGGTACTTTGCAAGAGGTTCCAGCTGCTATCTTGGATCGTAGAAGGGTTAAAAAGGGTCATGCTACACAATAGAATTGTTGGTGCAATGGTAGAATCATGCTAAGAAGGATGCTACTTGAGAGCTCTATCAAGAATTGAAGTCCGTTTTTCCAGAAGTTGCCCATCTGTGATGGTTTTGTTTTCATGAATTCTTTTGTTTTCACAGCAGTAAACAATTTCATTTGTTTATTGTTTCATTGTAATAAGTTTGATTTCAAGGGGGCATTGTTAGTATGCCAAGTGGCATCATCACAATGTGCCAAATGCACTATCAAGATGACAGAATATTAGTAGATAAGGTTGGTTTGTCAGAAGTTGTTAGAAGGTAGCATTTGGAGTAAGCTAGGAAAGTTACTATATAAGGAATGAGTTGTAATAATTAGGCAATTATGTTGTAATGTTGATTGGTTAAAGCAAGATATTACTATACAATTGTGAAGATGTAGAGAAGGTTTCTAATATACTGTTTGACTTAGTTTATTGGTATAGTTCATATTAGTGCGTTGATTTAGGAGCACTACATGATTTTCAATTGGTATCAGAGCTCTAGCTCTAGATATACATAGAGTGATATCAGGTTTGGTCACCTAGATATTGATATTGTGGATAAATATAGAACTTCTATCAACAGTCCACCCCACTTCGATTCACATGATGAGGAAGCTTATGGAGTGATCTGAGTGGTCAATAAAGAATCGAAACCTCACACCAAAATAGTGGATGGAGTGATCTGAGTGGTCAATACTAGAACTCAATGCTTCTAATTCCAATAAGAAAGCTAGAAACCCTTGTTATTGCCTTGTCTTTTGTGCAATTTTCTCATATTCAGCATCTACAAAATATCACATACTAGTACTATGCAGGTCTAGTAGTATTCATCTTCACTTGTAAGTGAAAGGTCTCAAGTTTGATTCACATGAATGATAAGGAAGTATTATATTTGTGTTGGTTTCGATACCAAGTTATTGACTATTCCATTTTGCGGCCTAGCCAAATCTCCCATTCTTATAGTATAATATTTCATTCCTCTTAAAGTATAATATAGTTCTATCAAAATCAATAAACAAATAAATCTGCCAAATGCCAAATAGACATGGGATATATTGAAGATAGTCCATGAAGGTGATAAGTAGGTCAAAGCCTTGAAGTTGCTGATGGTATTAGCTCAGTTTGCAAGCCATACCTTGCAAGAACAAGGGGAAACAAAATCTTACTAGAAAGCGAAGAGAGAAAAGCTCTCCAAAAAATAAAGAGGAAAAGGTTGAAACCTAATTGCCCATTTGGTATTCTATAAAAAAAAAAATTTGATTGTTCATAAACTATTTTTTAAGAATATCACTTAAGAACATGTTTTTTTAGTCCCAAAATTTAAAAAAAAAATAGTTGTTTAATTAAATACTTGACGATATTTTTCTTTTAGTTGAATTCATACCTTGAGCATGAAATTGGAGGAGAGAGAGAGAGAGAGAGAGAGAGAGAGAGAGAAGATTCAAAGAGTGGAAGAAATTGGAGATGTATTGGTGTTTTTAACAAATTGCCTATGTTTTTAAGTTAGTCTTGAGCTGGGTTTTTAAAAATAGTTCAACCAAACAAGAATTAAAGGCTTAAAACTAAAAAGGTGTTTATGAGTTTAGAAAGTTGTATTCAAGTTGAATACCAAATAGGCCCTAAAGGTTATTTAGTTTAATTTTTGCTAAGATCTAGGGGTTAACCCTGGCCCGTTGTGAGCTTTAGTCCACTCTCCCACCTCCTTAATGTAGATAATATCGTTAGTTAAAAAAAAGTTAAGGGGAAAGGGAGTGAATGAGAGAAAAAAGTGACAACAAATTTCAAAAATTTGCATTCCTACGAATACGATATTATCATAGGTGAAGACGACCCAACTGGTGGAGATGGGCCAATGGTGGATTCCATTCTCGAATTAGTGTTTGCTCTATATGCATCTGGTCTAGTAGGTGACGTCTTGCCTGACGAGTGATGTGGCATCGCTTGTCAATGATGATTTTTGTGCTATCGCTTGCCGACCATGACATTGCGTGTGACTTGGTATAGATCTGCTTCATGTCGTCTTTGTGGTAGATTTGTATTGAGGTGCTTGTGCTAGTACGAAGGTTCTTATTCATGTGGTAGCCTTTAGGAGTTTACTACTATGCTTATTTGTGCAGATTATCTTCATATCAATATATTGGTCATTAGAGCATGTACTCATACGGAAACCTTTATAATTGTATTGTCGTGTGTCAACGAAAATTACTATTTCTTTAAAAAAAATTTGAAAAAAACTTATAGGATTGACTTGCTTAAATCACACCCTATGCTTCAACATAAGATTTCTGAATCATCCCGTAAAGTATTCTCATTTTCTTACTAAAGGTTAGAGATTTCTTATCATACCCTCATATGCCTTTGTGAGTCAAAATCTCTATCATTACAACACACCTTTATCAGTTAGCCAACAAAATACACACAAGATAATTATTGTGTCTTAGGTCGAAGGATTCCTTGCATTAGTGCAACTTTTAGAGTTTCTTGCAATGAACTCATTCTCTATTGAGCACCTAGACACTTGTCTTTGTGTCTCCACACTAAATGCTTGAGACTAACCATCTTCCCAATTGATATAAGTATTCACCTAATAATCCTACAATTAGGAACAATTTAGGATATGATAGTTGGATTGAAGAACATCTTCTTTAGACTACTTCTTCAACTATATATTATCCATATACTCACAGACGTATAAATGAAACATTTTCTTCGTTGGTATTTAATCATTTGTTTCAACGATAGATAAGACATCCCGACCTGAAATGTCCACCTAGACTCCGAATCGAGCTATGTTGGCCAACACCAAGAAAGTGATGAAGCCATAAAGTGTAGTGTGATGTGGAAATGTGAGTAAATTTAAACCTAAAAGTGCATTTGTGAGCAGGAACGAACCAATTTCACACGTGATGTCAGAGCATAATCAAAGTACAATAAAAATAAAAGAGGAATTATACCATCAAGAGTATTCTCATAACTACATTTTGCTAGAAATCCTCGTTGACACGAAAGCTTTGCCACTAAAACTTGGAGGGGCGAAAAAAAAGGGTGAGTGTGGCTAAAAATAAAGCTCTGTAAAACCTTTTCAAAATGTAATAACTCATCGCCATAAAATAAGTATAGTTTCCAAATATGACATACTACATATAGTATGAAAATACTTAGCGTAAATAGTAATATCTCGAAATGCAGTAATTCACAATATTTGGATATAAAACATATAACTTCCAGAAATCATCATATCTCGAATAAACGAACATATACTATTGGTGACCATCGACATATGCTGACACATGAGTTCATGCAGAGGTATTCTAACATGAACAGGGCTGGATGTAATAATGATTTATGCTCTAGTACTACAACCACGTGAAGAATAGCGTTATGCACGTCACATGAGTCCTAATTGCCTATAACAATGTAGGACAGGATTGGCACCTAGAATGGATCCAGAGTGAGCGTACGGTGTGATGTGAACATACACATGAAGCCTGGCCCTGGCCCGAGCGAGTACAAACCCCAGTATAGCACACGATGAGCAGGTAACGTAATTATAATCATGTAACGGTAAATCAATAATTTGATAATTTTAATCAACAATATACTATTCATAGCCGTAAATCTAAGTCAGGCATCCCCTTATAGTAAGCTTACATGTGCATCCCGTAGGATTATTTCATAATTTTCTAACAATACGACATTTCTTATAAACGTTAATTTAATTATGGCAATCGTGTAGATAATTCATTAATAAATATATATGTGGAAACTAGCAAGTATATATATACTATATAAAAGAAAAGACTCATTCACAGATATTTGCAAATGTAGCAGCCGTTCGAACTAGGAAATCCAGAGTCTCCGAAAGTAATTGCACCTAATTATAATATTAGGACTCATTAGTAAAACTCTACTAAAATGATTAAATTTGATAAAACGGAGTGCGAATTTAGAATCATGGCATCAAAATACATTAAGGAGGGTCTCGGGCAATTTTCTTAAAAAGTCAACGGTCAACCCTAAAAAGTCAACCAAGCTGCCTCGGCGGTCAACTACGTTAAAACTTTGGAATTTCACTAAATGGATGCCAAAATTGGACTTGGGGCATCAAAATTAGCCTTAAAAAGTTTCTAAGAAAATTTCAAAAAAGTCAACAAAAGTCAATTAATGGTCAACAATTAACTTTAACAAAATATTCCATTCTCAGATGGAATATTCTATTAAAGTTAACTGGAAGGTTAACAAAATATTCCTTCCTAAATCTTAACTGGATACAGGTCAGATCCGGGTTAGGGTTAACGGGTCATGGGTTTGGGCCAATTCATGGATCAAGTTTTAGGCTTTTTTTTTAATCGGGTCGGGTTGACCCATTTGGGCTCGCGGGTAGCACCCGCAGGACCCAACAAAGAAAAAGGCTGAATTTTTCACCGAAAAAAAATTCCAACTCCATTTAACTTCAAATCTCAACCATTTCTCACAATATACCTACCAAAATGAAGCTTATGATGAAAGGAATGGAATTATACAATCATTAGGTCCTATCGTGGCCGAAAAATAGTTGGAAAAACCTGCAACATTCTTGGCTCCACCGAAAAATTTGGGAAGTTCTTCCCCAACGTGGTTCTGCGTTCAAACATCACTCATCACACCTAAATTTGATACCAAACGACGTAAAAAGAAGAGATAAGGGGGTTTCCCAAGGCTTACCCCAAGTCAGAAAACAAAGATCTTGCTAGAGAACATGGTGTCGACAGCCTAGGTTCGCGTTTATAGCTCGAGGTTTAGGTATTCAATTTCAGGGCCAAGAGATGAGGTGGGGCTTCGATTTCATGGCAGTGATGCTCGCTAGAGAGGATGGTGGGTAGTGGTGAGGTTCACCGAAGCACCAATGGCATGTGATGGTGTTGGTGCACAAGGAGGAGAGATGGGGGGACGAGAGTGTAGAGAGAGGAAGAGTGTGTATGAAAGAGGAACTGCCGAAAGAGATTAGTGTGTGGGTGTGTGGGAGAAGGGACACTTGGCAAGAGAGGAGTGCAGAGTTTGGTGTGGGTGTGGGCCCCACGGGCCATAAAATCATTAAAATAATTAAAATATCCCACCATAAAATATTAAAATATTCAAAGGCCAAAATTTAAAAATACAAAATTACTAAAGTACCCTCATGTTCGTATTTTTGTAATATCTTCATCGTAACTCCGAATTCGATTCCGCTTACTCTTACGCATTCGTACTATCGAGTACTTCGAAAATACGGTAAAATAATAGCTCATGTGCGTTACAAAATGACAGTCAAATAAAGTCAACAATCTCACCGCTAGGGTTATTTTCACCAATTAACTCTTTTAAAATTAATAAAATCGTAAAAGTAGGGACAAATTGTTACAATAGACGCCACACCTAAATCCATTGGTTGAGTTGCAAAACAAATACATCCAAGTATGTGTGTGTGTGTGTGTGTGTGCGCGTGTGTGTGTGTATCCTTGCTTACCTTATGTATTAGAGTCAATTAAAACCATATGTATTAGAGTCAATTAGAATTTAAGAAGAAAAAAAATACAAACAAAGAAACTTGAAAAGATTGTGCAAGCATTGTCTAGTGTCTTGTCAGCAAGTCAACAAGAAGTCTACTAATGGACAAGAATAGATTATACATTAGTTAAACACGTACAAATTGATTCCTAACCATTAGTTAGCGATGAAATACATTTGACGTACAATTTTCACAAACCAACACACATTGAGTTTTCTTTAGCCACCTCCTCTCCCATTCCCTCCCCTTTTCTTGTCTTTTTTTTTTTTATAGATACTGTACATGATGAACATCCATGAGCACCCAAATTAGTTTCTCTCCCGAAATTATTCTTCCTTAATCTCGTCGGATAATTTAAATTACGCATGGTGATGGCCACTTTCCCCAGTTAATATATTATCTGCATGCTTGTGTACCACCGCAAATTGATCAAACAAATACATCCTCACGCCGCTTCTTCGGGTTGGCTTCTGGGTTTCCTTTTCTCATCATTGCTACAAATTCATCGTAATTAATTCGACCGTCCTGCAGGACATTATCCAGAAAATAAATATGTTAATTAGCATCACAGTTAATTTCATATTACTATCTGTATTCAATTAATCAAAACTGATCATGCATATGATTTGGTACTTACATTATCGGCGTCAATTTCAGCAATGATTTCTCTGATATCCCTTCCATCATGCATGCCGTATTCGCGGAGGACTTGCTCTAGTTCTTCAGTCGTGATAAACCTGATAATCAGAACGCATTTTAGCAACATTGTTATAAGATGTTGACGATGAAGTGTTATAACCTTACTCACGTCTTATGTAACTGAAATTTAAGATCATTATGTAAAAGGAAAACAAAAACCCATCTATTTGATCTCTGCATACCCGCTGCTGTCTTTATCGAAGTGTTGGAAGGCAGTGTAGAGATGTTCTTCTTTATCCATCCGGTTCAAGTGCATCGTTGCTGTGATGAACTCATCATAGTCTATGGTTCCGTTGCCATCAGCATCAGCCTAATGAAAAGACATTAATTAGAACCAAATGTGCTAGGAATTAACGTAGTTTATAAACCAAATTTATATGCATGTGTATAGCGACTGAACATGCACAGATAAAGCATAAGTAAAAGCATTTCCAACTGAGAAAAAAGGAGATTTACAGAGTATAGCAAGAGGAGCAAGCACTCACTGCTTCCATTAATTGTTGAGCTTCAACTTCGGACAGCTTTGTCCCTTGCTTAGCAAGTCCTTGCCTTAGCTCTTCAAGTGTTATTGTTCCACTGTTGTCTGTATCAATGCCCTTGAACATCTCTTTTAGCCCCATGATTTCTTCCTCTGATAAGCATCCCGCAATTACCTATATATAGTATTCATATGCATGTTCATTTCAACAAATTAAGTAACATGCTGAATACACTTCTTCAATTCATCAGAGCTTAAAACATCAAACGCAGATACGTAGATGTATATGTTATATTTATGGTGAGTGACCAATAGAGAGATAAGGATGAAAGACATACCCGAAGCGCAACTTTCTTGAACTGGTTCATTGCTTTAAATTGTTTGAGCCGGCTGAGCACAGCATTGTCCAGAGGAACGTCAGGTGCTTCATCGTCCTTAATCCATGGATGATCTGTTGAAAACCATATACATTATATATGTAAATGCATGTTAGAAATCATGTTTGGGATGCATACTAATTAAAACTTGTATTATGTAAATGTATGATTTTATCATTAATCAACTTACTAAGAACTTGGAAGGCTGTCAATCTCTGTTTGGGGTCTGAATTCAACATCCTCCTCACAAGATCTTTCGCTTGAGTTGATATTGAAGGCCATGGGTCGCTTGAAAAGTCGAGGTGGCCTCGTAAGATTGCGTTGAAGATTCCATGTTCCGATTCTGTCAAACAATCAATTATTAATCTATAACTTATAATGAATTCTATTTGCATACATAATTAGTTTCCATCGCCCAATTAATTGATAGACTGATTGATTAAATTATGTTACCTGCCCAGAAGGGAGGAACACCACTGAGAAGAATATACAACATGACTCCAACACTCCAAATATCGACTTCTGGCCCATATCTCCTCTTCAACACTTCTGGTGCAATGTAATATGCACTGCCCACAATATCCTTGAATACTTCTCCTGCACTTATCATCACATAGAACATTAATTTTTATATTCGTCGATTGGAATCCGATGTACAAAGTACAAATTTAAAAAACTCCTTTTCCATATATCTCATAGTCAATCAAAATTATTTAGCACTCGGTTGAAAAAGCCATTATTAGGCTGGTTGAAAAGAACAAACTAGAATTCCGAGCTGCCATTAACATTGGAGATGAAATTAGGTTAAATTTACAAACATGATTACTGAGGCTAAAACCAAAGCTTGAAAATATGTATATGGTTTAATTGTTACATACCTTGCTTGTAAAAGACGGATAGACCAAAATCTGTAGCCTTGAGCGGAGAGTTTTCATCTTTATTGAGCAAAAGGAAATTCTCAGGCTTGAGATCTCTGTGAATAACGCCCATGGTATGACACGTGTGCACGATCTGAACTATCGTCCTCAACAAGGCAGCGGCAGCGCGCTCCGTGTAATGTCCTTTTGAGATGATCCTGTCGAAAAGCTCACCTCCGGCACACAACTCCATGACCAAATGAACGGACTGCTTGTCCTCATAAGCTCCCTTGAGTTCCACAATGTTTTGCTGCCCCGTCAAATGATGCATGATTTGTACCTCCCTCCTCACATCCTCAATATCCTCCTTGTTCACCAGCTTCCGCTTGGCAATTGTCTTGCAGGCGAACTGCTCTCCCGTGGCCTTGTGCGTGCACAAGTGGGTAACACCGAACTGGCCCCGCCCCAGCTCCTTGCCGATGCTGTACGTGGTACGGACGTCCTCCATGGGGCGGCCTAGGACGGGTCCAATAGGGCCCGGCTTGGCGACCTTTCCAGGGTGAGTTGGGGAGGCGGAAGGTTTATTGGGGTGAGTAGCGTGGCTGGAGGGGTTGGGGGCGGAATTGGCAGCGCTAGGGTTATTGTCCGTGGCATTGTTGTTGTCTCCCTTATTGTTGTCATTGGGGGCATCCTCGGTGTTGCGTTGAGAGCAACAGTTGCCCATGGCGGAAGAAAGAGAGAGAGGGGGAGGGGTATGTTGGGTGTGGCCAAGAGAGGCAATGTTGGATTAATTTTTGGGGCTGAAGAAAGGGTAGGGGTGGAGAAAGACAATTAGGAAAAGAAAGAGAACGAGAGAGAAAGGTGGCAAAGGAAACAAGGGTTACAGGTTGGACTGACGAGGGTAATGCAGAGGACTGATGATGAGGGATTGTAGGAGTTTGGTAGTTTGGTAAGTTTGGAAGCTTGGAAAGGCGTTTGAAACAGTCTTAGGCGCGTCTCCTAGCTACGTGGGAGCCTCTCATTTTTGTATATTTGCCATATTTTCCCGGGAAACGGTAACAATCTGTTAGGCTTCCCTCTCTACGTGAACACAACTCTTCATCACTACCTACATTTTGTATACACATATTTCCGCATTCATAATACAACATTGTTAATTAATAGTTAAATTATTGTTACAACTGTTCTAGAAATTTAATATTATTTTATGTTATCAACTTTTAGGTATGAAGTTTTTTTATTTTCAACATTCCATACATCAAGTTTTTTTATCTTAATCTGATACCTAAATGTGATAATTCTGTTACACTTTCATACATATGTAACTTTTTTGTTAAAACAGTTATTAACTTGTGATGTGGTGCCGACATGAACAATAATCAGGCTTCACGTGTCAATCTTGAGCCCACACGTGGATATTAAAATTTTGAAAAAATAATAATTTAGAATTTTAAAAAACCTAAACTCATGAAAATGGAGTCCTACCGTCAACCCTGCATCAGTGTCTGGAGTTCTACAGAGGTGGACTGAAAACAATACATGGTGATACTAAGTCGTTCACCGAAGGGGAGTCGCATTTCGTGACACCAAATTTTACATGAATGAAGATATGGTGCCGGAGGCTCTCCCTGCGAAAATTCAATCAACAGGCAAAGCTAGGCCTGGGAAGGAAAAGCAACAAGCAGTGTCTCATCTGAAGAAAAGAAGTGACAAGCAGTCAGAGGGCTCAAAGTTTGAGGAGAGTGAAGCATTCTCAAAAGGATCGAACAACCCAGTCCTTCGATGCATCCCGGTGTCACGAAGAAAGAATTGGCAATCCCCATTTGAGGAAGAGGCAAACAAGGAGCATTCGAGAAAGCTGTAGAAAGAAAATGAAAATGTAAAGCTCCTGGAAGCAGCCATGGTCGTGCATCTACCCAACCTAGAAAATTCAAGCGTTTAGAAGCCATTGTTACAGTGCTTTAGAGATTGATAAGGTTTTTTTTTATTAGCACCCCACTTAGTGTTGAATAAACCCTGCATAATATTTTATTACTAAATAACTTATATACCATAATATGCAATTACCATTTAGGCCATATATGAATTTTAAAAAAAAAATTATTTTCTGAATACACCCCAACTATTTGTCAATATGTATTCTAAGATTGTTTTCTTTCAAGCTCTTGAAGATACTGTCACATCCCGGCCCGGGCCCCCACCACATCCCGGACTCGACTCCACCATAGCACGATATTGTCCGCTTTGGGCCTGACCACACCCTCACGGTGTTGTTTTTGAGAACTCACACGAGAACTTCCCAGTAGGTCACTCATCCTGGGATTGCTCTCACGCGAACTCGCTTAACACGAACTTCGAAGCCAGTGAGCTCTCAAAAGGCCTCGTGCTAGGTAGAGATGGGAATATACATATAAAGCTTAAAGGATCCTCTCTCCTGGGCGATGTGGGATGTTACAAATACTCTCACTTCCATTAGAAAACAAAACCCTAACTAAAAGCACAACATAGTTAATGAAAAAAAGAGGTTAATTTTGACGAATGAAACATGAAATAAATGTTTTGGAGGCCTCGACGTATCCTCCGTAGCTCTGTCACTTGGGTATTGACTACAACATTTGTATCATTTGTAACTTCGACATTGATTCCAACATCTATATCACCTGTAAGTTTGAAACTAAAATGTCATCTCCAACTTTTGTATTATTAGAATTTTGAAAAAAAAAATGCATGTGCTTATATATTTCTTCATAAATACATCTCTTGACATACAATTTCCTTAGCATGAAAATCTCTAATTGATATGCAAAGGGAACTTTTGGGTGGAGCTATAGATACCAGGCATGAATCGTAACGTTAAAATTTCTTCTTTGATGCTACAATTGCCCAGAAATATTCAAACATAAAATAAGCAAGAAAGACAATATGGGCATATACTTTTTCTCATAACGTGATCCACATATTTGAGAAATCTATGACTCTCTTCTCCCCCAAAACTCTAGCAAGTACTTTCAGAAAAACAAAACACCAAAACCTATTTGAATAATGTAATTAACGAAGAGTTTGATTGTAGGGTTTAAGTAGGGTGTGAGGTGTATGTAGAGGGGTGTGGGGTGTAAGGGTAGTATTGAAAAATAAGTGGGGTGTATTAAGATAAATTTTTAGTTAAAAAGTTGATGTAGGGTGTATTAAGTATGTGGGGTGTAATCAACAAAATGTGAGGTGAAAATAAAACGAGCCTTAATTAATGATGGTTCCGCTAATACTAAGCTTTGGCTTTTATATTTAGGGGTTTTTTTTTAACTTTAATCCTTGAAAGAAGATTGAAATTTAATAAAAATCCAGTGTTAGATTATATATTGATTATTGCCCACTGTTCTATATTCAAATTAATTCATGCGTATTTTATTCAATGTCTCCCATTAAATCTTTGAAATTTATTAATATACACTTTTTTTATACCAAAAAAAGTGTTTTTTAATTTATTAATTTTATTTAACATTCTTCAAACTTGAAAAACTCAACTAATGTGCCTAAATGTTAGTACCAAAATGTATGTATCAAATGTCTATACCGAATGTATTATATTGACTTAATGTACCTAAATGTTAGTACTGAAGTATATGTACCAAAATGTATGTACCTAAATGTTCTATATTAAATTTTACAACAAAATATATTATGAAAAATCAAATGAAAATTATAATTATATAATGAAGTATAATTAATACATTAAAATTAGGGAGAAAAAGAAAAATAATTAAAACATCAAGAGAGAGAATGTGATGGTGGTGTTCAAAACTTCACTACAATCTTTTAAATAAATTTGGAATGAATTTGCAAGGAATGTGTCGCTCGTGTGTTTACTAACAACTAAGGAATTGACCAAAAAAAATATAAAAAAATAAAAGAGAGCGGGTGATTACAAATTGTGTTTGCAAACAGCCAATGTATGAAATAAATAAAATTAAAAAAAACTTGCCACCGGCTTACAAAGTGCCGTTTCTCTCTCTCATATCCTCATACATTACACTGTTGTATTCATTCTTCCTCAACTGAGAAATATACAGACAACTCTGCCCAGACGATGAGCAGCAGCTTAAACACTACAAAAGATTAACATCACATAAGAAGATTACATGTAATAGACTTACAACAAACAAAAGCAACTACCAAACTCCCTACGAAATCAAACTCCGCTCTCTTCCAGCAAATGCTCTCACAAATTTTTTTTCTCTGGGTCGTGAATGCGCGCACATCGGGAACTTTTCTTCATAGGAAAAACAAAAAATTCCCAACCAAGCTTTCTTGTTTTCTCTCTTCGAATATGACGGATCTTCATCTCTACAGCTTGTGAATGAAGTTTCATCAATGGACATTGGCCAATTTCCACACAAGGAGTAAATCCTTCTGTATTTTCCTCCTATCTTTCTGGCTTTGACCATCAGACAGTAGGAGGTGATGGGGATGCATTAGTTGGATAGACTGAAGGTGTCCAGGCATAGATGAGCAAGCCAATTACAAGAACAACGGTCCCAGAGACAAAGCCTGTGGGCATCGAGGCTGCAACACCTAGGTATGGTAGTGGCAGCGTGAAGACATACACAGATATCGGCACTGCAATGCATGCCCCAAACGATGCCAACATATGAATTTGGTCAATCCACAAAGCACAAATAACAAGAGGAAAATATATCAAATTTACTCTCCTATTTGTTATGTTGTAGTTACGGCTTTTGTTGCTATTTTTCTGATGCGTTGTGTACTTTTATGGATTTACTCATAATGGGAAAACTGAACTGTAAATAGAAAGGCTAATAAACCTTCCAATTATCCAATAATGTCTGCCTTTAAAAAGCTAATATGTGTTTAAGGCAGGTTGGTTTTAGTTTTTCAGGTATTGTTCTAAAATTTAAATCCAAACCAACGCCGAACCAAATGCACAATGCATGGTGAGCACCGACCATTTAGTGACCCATCATTCAGCTTCGTGGAATAGCAACCACATCAACGAAACCAAAATTTCAGGTTTCCCATTTTGCATGAACCAACTGTGGTAGTTTAGTAGTATATACCTTTCGAATGGATTTTTTTTTTTTTTTCCTCTTTTAATATCAGTCTTCATATTGAATGTACTGCAATAAAATTGACATACCTGAAAATGTTGATGCGAGGGAAGATACCACAGCAGAAGATATCTTGAGAAGATGCAGCAATGATATGTTAAAGCCCATGTTGACAATAACAAATAGTAACGGAAGTAATGGAGCACCATCACATCCTGTAGCCAGCCAATATCAATGTAATCAAATAAGTTACTCCTGTGGTTTAGATTATCAACATAAGTAAAGAAGGACGAAATGATATTTTAATATTGAGTGGCCCTAACGAACCTATATTGGTGCTTTATATTCTCAAAAGCAGACAACAAATTCTTTGCATAAAATGGAAATATTACACTTCTCTTTTCTTATTTTGAGTAAGTAGCATTGTCGTATGGAAGACAATGAAACTGACATATATTGTCTATGCAAAATATGACATATGTACGTACTATGCCACAGACAATTATTCTTCTATTTTTTTGTGTGGGAGTGTCTCTATATGTGTATAATCAATGCCACCCGTGTCGTGAATCCAACAGCTGTGCTTAAACCTCTAGACATGGTGGAAGCAGATACTAATCCAAGCTTCATGGATCGTAATTAATTCTACTGTGTGGCACAACCAAAAAATGGAATTAATTGAATTAAGCAAATCTACCTTGGATACAAGAGCCTAATGATCTGAATTTCAAACGATATGAATGACCAAATCTGAGAGAGAGCCATCTCGTAAATAAATCAACTAGATGGGAAACAACATACATTAAGCTTCACAATAGTCCCCCCCCCCCCCCACCAAAAAAAAAAAAAAAAAAAAAAAACAGCTCACTCTTTAATAGAACCTCGAGTCATATCATTGGTTGTATTCCAACAGTAACCTACTAGCATTTTTTTAGTCTCTATAGAACATGGATTTTCCCTGAAGCCATTTGATTCTTTTTGCCTTCATAGCCATTTATCGTAAATACACTTCATTTAAAAATTGAACATCGACAAATTAAATCTGAATAAGAAAGCCAACTGTAGGCTTGAGCTGATATGATATTTAGTATGAGAAATTAAATGAATTTAAGTAAGTTTCAAAGAGAATGCAACAGATAATGTCTTACCTGTTGATAAGGTACCCATGTTTAGAAAGCAAGCTGCACCGTCTTTAAGATAGTTTGGCAGTTGGCCAAATGGAATCCCCCATAATTTCGACAAAAACGGTAAGAGGAGGCATATAAATAGTGCCTGCAATTCACATTTACAATAGATATTTGGCTTTCATTACAATTTTTTTAAGAAGACAACACACGAAGGTGAACTCAACTTCGGGACACCAAAAACCTAAATTTGAAGTCACTGTTTGACAGTTGATACTTACTTGGAAAGCAGATCCAAAGGAATTTACAACAAATAGGTCCACCGATCTTCCCTGTAACAGATTGAATGTAATAATAATTCTCAGATCAAAAGAACCCAAAGGAATTAATCTCATTAGAAAATAAATAAATGAATTTGTTTGATCTCTATACCCGATTGCGTTAGAACGTTTAGAATAACATTACATTCCAATAAGTTATGCCGTATTGATTTTCGGTCTTGGTTTCAGTGGTAATTCTTATTTTTTGTGATAACCCATTTTCGCAACTCAAATGCAATGTAGCCGTATGGGTCATATCCTATATCTTGTTGCTTCCAAATCCTTTAGAAAGCAGAAGATACAATGAATCTAGGAACATAAATATGAGAACTGTACATGGCCATTAGTACCTTTAACCGCTGACGAGCATCCAGAAAGATTACTTCCTACAAAATGATAAAAAGTTTCCTGTTACAGGGAATGTAATAACATGTCAAAAAGTCGAAAAATTAAACCGTAAAAATATTACAACCTTCAGCACTGTATCAGCTGCTTGGAACAAAAATGAAACTATCATGAGAAGACTCCAAAATACACCAGCTTCTTTTAACGAATTTCCAGCACTAGATCCACTTCAGACAAAGATAGATGTAAGTACTTGACATGCTAACACTGTACATAAGACAATCAACACAAACCTACTTAAGATCCAAATTCTACTTGAGACCAATTTATAGAGATAATTGACAACTGCGGAATGGACCCAGAAAAAACTAAAAAGTAGATCAGTTTATGAGGTAAATCACGTAAGATTGGTTTTTTCTGGAATCACAGTCTGACCATTTGACTTAGTGAAACAATCAACTACTTAACATGGCCATAAGAACACAGGAGGGAAGAAGTACATAACTGTGGTTGGGGTAATTAGGATTTTTTTTCCATTCCAAAACTTATCAAGGATTTTTTTTCCCAAGTTTTATCAATTATCAACGAAATCAAGAAAATACCCGCAGTTTCTCTACAATTAGAAAAAGGTATTACACATCTAAGCTTTTTGTGTCAACTGTAAAACTTTTGGAAAGGATCTAGTAATCAGTGTGATGCCCAACCCATCAATGCTTCATGGATTCCCTACATGATCAATGCAATTAACACCTCATAGTCATATGCGACATCCACGACACTCCACAGGTTAAAATCCACCTCTAGTGCATGTGTGTGGCTGTCCGTTTCAAGTTAGTTTGCCCGTATTTTTTGTTTTCTTTTCTCAGGGGAGTTCCTTGAACCCAAAGAGCATCTGAGCAACAGAAACTGTAGGGATGGAGGCAAAATTTTCAAGTTGGCTGGGCTATACTTATCTTTAGAAGAATTGGTTGCCTGAAAATACAGGGGCTGGCCTTTATTCATGCCGATTGAATCTATAATCCTAAATAGTTTTGAATTCTCAGTGCTTGTTCAGAATCTACATTACTCTGTGAGACAGCTATGACCAAAATATTGCAAGTTAGTTTTTTCTTTAAAACCAGCATCCTCGAGGAAGCTGCACTTGAAGAATACTTTTTCAATGTTTTTGCCCTCGGTCAATTTACATCACTCAAACTTCACAATCCACAGAGGAACAGATTGGTCACGTTAACACAGAAATATCAAATGAATATAGTTCATACGCAAGCTTCATCGTAACGTCATAAGTTTAATCAAAATGATGTTGAAGTATATGTCTTACCTTGCTACAGTTATGATTACACCAATGGCTACAAGAACGCACCCTAAAAGTTGATTGACCCTGTATCTCCTTCCAAGGAAAATAATTGACAGGAGAATTTGCCAAACAAGAAACGTCTGCAAATAATTACGAGAATAAATCAAACATCCAACTTTCAGTATTCCATTACTCGCATCAAAAGGTGCCAAGCCATGTTATTTAGTGGAAAAACATATGGAAATTTGGTGCAAAGGCTAATTTTATCATGTCGTTATCCTATTTTCAGCCAATCCAATTGTTATGTTTCTCAACTGCAGTCGGCTTGAGTCCACCAGCAGCAATTTTTTTTTAACACGAAGTGAAATTTTAAATCCCAGAACACTGACTGATTATCCCTGGCATAAAACTTGATCGGCAGAGTTCAGTAGTTACATAGTTCCTACATTGGTTCTATTTGTTAATCAGCTTGCCTATAAAAACATAATATTTTTAATTGTGCTGCATGTTTCAACTCCACTCAGTACTCTACCAAAATTTTAATATTTTTACATGTATAATTGCATTTATTTCTCTTTTTTCAATTTCGTCTCTAAAGCCATCATCTAATTGCCGTCCCTTCATTTCAAACCATAACGTGCTAGCTTAGGAAATTCACAGATACACTTATTTCAGAAAACATGGCATAATTAGAGCACCAGAACAGAATTACATATATAAGAACAAATAGCTGTATCCGGGAAGTGAGCACTGACACCGGCTTACCTGAGACAAAACTGGAATTGATGCTCCAGAAAGAATTGCTGATTCAAGAAAGAGGAAAAAAAATAATAAATGATATTTGCTTATCAATCTTAATGTTCGGCAGCAAATAATGCTTTAGTATTATATGAATACTCAAACCCTACAATATATAACAAAATTCACGAACAGTACTACAAAGCTTGCATAAGAAGGGCCAACATTCAGCAGTGGGTCGGTTTGCCATCATACAGATACAACCAATAAATTCAAAATAAGTGCATGAGAACTAGTGAAGACCCGGACTTGACAAACATAAATGTTAATAACGAATAAATTACATCAAAAGGAGATTTCAGGACTGAATCAATTGATACATGATGAAGATGAAAAACTGAACATAATTATAATTATATCTTAGTAAAGTGAATCAAAACTATAATAATGATGTTGAAAAAGCATCACATAACTTCCCCAAGGAAAGGACGAAAATGATGATGTTGAAAAAGTGAAACATATCAAAGAGCAGCAAAAAAATTCCTAAGATTTGCCTTGAAAGAAAGTAAGATTGAAATGTATTACAAAATGTTACCTCCAGCTGCCATCCCAGTAGCAGCACCAAGAGCTTCCAAGAGGCCAACAGCAAGAAATGGAGCTTTTGGCATGGATAGCATCTCATCAGTAACAATACCAGCGCGATACCGGAGATACAAGACAGAGAAATATACAATTACATATCTGAGAAGCAAAATTAAAGGGCAGCAATTGATGTTAGTCCATGGTATTGAAGCGTTTGAGGTAATGCTTGTACACCTCCCTTTAGTCAATGCCATCAATAAAACATAACTCGAAGTAGGAAAATGAAACAATAAATAAGTGAAAGGTATGCTTTATCTATACAAAATGGTAGCGACGTTAGTAGAAAAACATCAATGGTAAAGTTTACTTTTCGAATAACATCTATATAACTTTTCACAGTGAAAGTGAACAAAAAGCCTATCAAAGAAAAGTCATAAAAATATTTGAGGCAGCGGTGTGGGGAAGACTCACATTAGGTGATTAGTTCATATCACATTCACAGAACAATGGAAAAAACATTGAGGATGCCTTGCTGTCGTTTCAGAACCTATTAGCTATTGGCAGTTAAGGGTTGATGGTTCTCATCAGGTGATAGCCTGATAGGAGATACCCATCTATGTCTAGTAACAATTTCAATGATATTAAATTTTGGTATTCAGGCTATTACACCTATTAAGCCTGATCATGAACTCATAAGAAAGTTGCAAAATATTCAACCATACAATTTGACACGGTTTGGGGAGAACGAATCAGAGTCTAACTAGTTCCTTTTTTTATCAAATGGATTTAAAGTTGGGCCAAAAAAAACCCTTCTCATCATAACATAAACTCAGATAAGATAGTACACATGCGCAAAACAATCTCAATTTTATTTTGACATTTTAGCATTGTTTATAACTTGTGTGTCCTCATAGCAAAAGTAGGTCTACGTTACCCAAATCAATCATCAATGTAGTCCAACAGTTGAAAGATCCTAAACCGTACCAAAAAGAAATCCTGAACCTAAAACCTGTAACCTGTAACCCTAAACCTTAAAACGTTATAATTGCCAGACATAAGAACTAAAAATTTAGATGATTCTATATGTAAAGAATTATTAGATGAGAAAAATTCAAGGTGAAAAAGACATAATTAAGAAGGAGTTGCTCATATTTTATAAAAAAAAAATTGTCTTTTTAGTCCAAGACATATTCTGCACTAATCTACACTAAAGAGAGGAGGGAGGGTTTGAACCCAGGACGTAGTGGGTCAAAAGAGAAGGCCCGAACCACTTGCTAAAATAAAATAAAACATTAAAAATATGTTTGAAGTGTAAAATTTGAGCAACTCATTTTATTCCACAATATAATGAATTAGGCCTGGGCACGGTTCGGTACCGGAGTGGTACCGAAACCGAGCCTGTAGTAAAATTTTGGTACGGTTCGGTTCGGTCTAAGTGTAGGTTCGGTTCGGTTTTCGGTTCGGTCCAAGTGTAGGTTCTGTTCGGTTTTCGGTTCGGTAAGGAATAAGACCTATTTTTCAATTTTTGTAAAAAAAAACCCCAAATTAGTTCTTTGTCCAAAACTGATTTGGTACGATTCGGTACTGAACATAGAACCGAAACCGAACCGACTAAGTACCAAGCCGAACCGATTTTGTATCGATACCGAATGAACCAAAAAAAAGAACCGAACCGACCGGGTTCGGTTCAGTTCTTGGTATTTTTTGCCCAGACCTATAATGAATTGCTCAAGTTTTACAATCACGCACTATTTTTAATGTTTCTTATCTAAATGTTTATAATATTGTAAATGCAAGGAATAGCAACAATATGATAAATGTTTCTTATCTAATTGTTTATAATATTGAGTTTTATAAAATACAAGCACAATGCAAGGAATACCAACAATATTTGTAGATGAAGACATTGTATAATAATTCAATTTAAAAATTATTTTCGTGCTTTTTTTTTGGAAATTAAAAATGATTTTAGAAAACTAAAGCATGAAAGTTGTTAGATATCCTAAGCTTTTATTTGCGGATCACAAACCCAAAAGCAAAAAGAAATGAAAAGGACAGGAGGGAGCTCTTTGAGCACCCACTTGACACACACACTCATTCAAAAAGCACAGATGGATGGAATCAAATATAACAAGAAGAAAGAAGGGCAGGATATGATAATCATTACCACCGCCCTCCCTCCCTCCCTTTTGACTTATGGGAATCAAAAAAATCTGCTGGTAAATGGTTTAGATTCAAATTAGGCCCACCCACTATCTCTGCACTTTCGCAGCGTCTCCTTCTTTATCCACCCTTTTATTTTCCATTAGAAAACTAAAATAAAAGTCACACACATCATATTATTATTCCTACGCACCTTTATTTTCAGTTATCGAATTAAATAAATAAAACCAAAATAACATTCGGAATTAAAAAGTCTGTGCAAGAGATGAAAAGAATATGTATCATTTCCCTCAAAAGAAAGGTAATTCCAAACAAGTCGACCTGGAATGTCCATTGCTAGCACAATATATTTATATACAGCTGCTCGAATTTATGATATGGAACTCAATTGTCACACTGCTCTGGCCAACTGCCTTAACTCACATATGCATATACAATCCCTATATACACATCCATGTATCTATTTCTATACATAATGCATACATAGGCACTCCTAGCACGTAAAAGACAGAATAAAAGGAAGGAAGGAAGAATTTGCAGTGTGTAAAACATGAAAAGGAGAAGTGGAAGAATCCAACTTGGATTCGACAAGGTAGTCATACTCATTACTCACCATAAAGAAATTCACAACTAGACGAGTCGTCTCCTTGTGCTCTATGGTTGTCATTTTCACCTCATGAAAAAATCACCAACTTTTAGCATATGTTATTTGGGTTTATCTGACATGATCTCCCACCAAAAACATTTAACAAATCACAACCCTACAAAATTCCATTCAACAAATCTCAACCCTACAAAGTGGAATTTTACTTTGTCCGACTCTGAATCAAGGCTCCCAACTCATTTCGTGGATCTCACTTGTAAGCAATTTATACACTGTTACCGTGGGGTTTGTGCCAAAGACGTGTGTGAGTTGTTGTCCACATTACATTGTTGAGGTGTAAGATTTTGACCTAAAAAACAAATGTGAGGAAACGATGCCGTTGGACGACAACTATTGTCGTCGTTAGTGTTTGTAGTATTATTGTTTCTTCTACAGTTTAAACGGTCAACTAAACGCCCTGAAAACCAGTAAACCAAATGACTCTCGCCCAGTCTTGTAAATTCAAAACTACCCAAAAATGGAAAATAAAATAATTAAAAAATCATCATCATCAGAGAGAGAGAGAGAGAGAGGCGCTGTCACTTACCCGAAAGTGGCGAGCTGAGCGAGAAAGAATGGGTAGTGTTTAAGGGGGACCAAGGCCAGCTTATAGAGCACCCGATTTCCGACCCCCAGAACCACCGTAACCGCCGCTGCAACCGCCACGTCCACCCTCCGATCCTTACTACTCCTTTCCTGCTCCACCGGCGCCCGATACTCCCCCACCGCATACGAGCACGGCCCCGCCTTCGAGCTCTCCGCTCCTTCCCCGCCCTCCGATCGCTCCCACGCCCCTCTGGACCCCACCGCTTCCACCGTCCATGTCACCCGCCGCAAATGCTCAGACGGCGTCGTCCGCAGCGGGATTCCTTGGCGGAGAATACTCCCGTAATATCTGTGCCGGAGATGTGAGATCTCGGGCTGCAAGCGTGGTGGTTCCCGGATCCAAATTGGTGGGTCGGGAGCTCCGGCGCCCGCCCATACGCGGTGGATACTCGACATCATAATAGGAAGTTGTGGAATTGTAAATCCGATGTTTTTGTAATAATTTCCGTATAAATAGAGAGAGAGAGAGAGAGAGAGAGAGAGAGAGAGACGTGAATGTTCTGTCGTCTCAAAAGAGACTAGTTGGCAATAGAGGAGTAATTGAAATGAAGTCAAATCAGAATTAGATTTGTGTTGAAATTGTTTATTAAAATTGTCTGAAATTGAAATACAATTCTATAAAGCTGTTTTATAGTATATAATAATATGATTACTAAAATGCCCTTGTCCCAAATCAAATATTTAATACTTTTTAAAAAAAATTATATAGTATATAATAGTAAGAAAAAATTAAATTGCTTTTTATTTCATAGACACTAAAATGATTTTGTTTATTTTTTTTATAAATTTAAGTATTGATTGTAATATCTAAATTTTCTTGCTCAAGTTGTAGTTTCTCTCTTCGGCATATGTATGGAGTTGTGCATAATGTGAATGAGCATGAAATTGTGCTTAATGAGCTAGAAGTGTAAGTGTAAACATGAAAATTTCCTGAAAACAACAAGAACACGTGTACAAAATAATATATGTATTTGATGATTTTGGGTTACAATCTCTATTTATTCCTCTGATTCGATCTCCGTAAGACTTTGATTTGTGGGTTTGATCCAAGGGTCGTCGAGGCTTGATCTTGGATGAACAAGGGGAAGTTTCTTCAAGGGCCGTTGGGCTTGGTCTTGAAGTTTGGCGGATGAACGTTTCTTCAGGGGCCTTTTGGGCGTGATCTTGAAGTTGGGTGAGGTTTCTTCAAGGGCCGTTGGTGGCTTGATCTTGAAGTTGGATGAACGAATCTTCAGAGGCCGTTGGGGCTTGATTCTGAAGTTGGATGAACGTTGAATGACGAACGGATCTTCAAGGGCTTTTGGGCTTGTTCTTGAAGATGGATGAACGATGAACGATGAACGAAGAACGATGAACGATGAATGATGGATGAACTTCAAGGGGCTTTTGGGCTTGATTCTTGAAGAACTTATTTGTGGATCCAAGGGCCGTCGGGGCTTGATCTTGGAAGGTGGATGAACGTTGCTTCAAGGGCCGTTGGTGCTTGATCTTGAAGAACGGATGAACGGATCTTCAAGGGCCTTTGGGACTTGATCTTGAAGATGACTAAACGGATGAACGATGAACGGATCTTCAAGGGCTTTTGGGCTTGATCTTGAAGAACAATCGTGTTGATCCAAGGGCCGTCGGGCCTTGATCTTGGATGAAGAATCGACACGTGACCAAAGTGCTTGTTGATTCTTCAAAGGTTTTGGTGAAGTTTCTTCAAGGGCCGTTGGGCTTGATCTCGAAGGTGGATGAGCGTTTCTTCAAGGGGCCGTTGGGGCTTTGATCTCGAATAACGATGAATGAAAAACGAAGAACGAAGAACGAATTTCAAGAGAATTTTCTTCCAATTTGAGAGTAGAGAAATGTATTTGTGAATTGGTGAATGAAATGAATGGAATGGCTTCCTATTTATAGAATTCCAAAACTTGATTTTTGGATTTAAATAATCAGATGAAATAAGTCGTTTTTGCCAGGTGTTGACACGTGTCCTGTTTGATGGCTTTTCTAACTCTTTTCTATTTTTTGTCGAGTCAACGCTACGTGTAAAATTTATGTGACACGTGAGCGTTGAAATTTTAATTATTGTTCAACATTTATTTTACCGAAATTTCAATGTCTACAGAAGAATTCATGTGATTTCATCATTCATGAATTCATATATGTGAGTTCATCAAACTGCAGATTGCAGCTGAACTTGGTAAATGAGCTATATATATCTGGTTAGACTTCTTAGGGTTTTACATTCGAATGAAGTAAAACATACTGGAGGGAAAAATATGATTAAGCCATATTTGAATTAATGAAGAACAGTTGGCTTAATAATAACTAAAGATAACTGCATCATTAATGGGATAAGGCAGTTATCAGAAATAGAGTGGGATTGTTCCCTCTTCTCGGTATAAATATGGATGATTCACAATTAAGTAAGGTTGCCCCATTTGAAACCTGATACATCCATTGTAGTCATACAAGAGAAGGGAAGATACATCCTATTGCATATCATGGCTTCTAGTTCAGGTTTGCATGCTTATTCATGTGTATCAATCCATGCATAGATTAGGTAAAAATGTGCTCTACCGCTCAAGCGGTGGTCTCTGCCGCTCAAGCGGTGGTTAAAAGTGAGTTATGCCGCTCAAGCGGTGGTCTTTGCCGCTCAAGCGTGGGTAAAACTGAGTTTTGCCGCTCAAGCGAAGGATTGTATAAATACAAACCTTATTATCCAACATGTGATATTATTGCAGTAAATATTAGAGTTAGTCGTATGCCATTTGTGTTGATTTACATGTAGTTTAGTAACTTGATTGATTGGATCCTAAATTATTTGAATTCTACAAGAAGGACATGAAAAGAAATTGTTAGGAGTATTTTCAGTCTTAACTCTTCAAGGAAATATTTTGTTACATATTCTTACTAAGCCTATTAATTGGTGGGTGCAATAAATTGGTCATTGCCAAGTATCCTGGCAAGGAAAATTTATTTTTTTGTTAAACAGGAGCAAGGAAAATTTATTTTTTGTTAAAAGGAAAACTATTGTTGCCTGTTCCCTTTGCTCGGTTTGTGATGACGGCAGAGGATATGTCCCTCCTGATGGATCTAGATTTGTAGTGCATGCTAAGAACGGTGGGTGTTCAAAAGTTCTAAATTAATGATTCACGGTCTGGTTTGAATTGAAAACGTCCACTTTGCCCATTGTGTTCTCTTCTGTGAAGCTAATTTTGTTAATTATATTTTTCTTCCCTCTCTTCTCATATGTTTGAATTAATCTAGTTGCACTGATGCTCTGGAGGCTTTGCTTTTTAGTTTATTTTGTCAATGAGTAGAAGAAATGATTTTTACCATTTCAAATCAAAAAACTTGATTCTCCTTAAACTAAAGAGATCTTCATGAGGTAGATTTTGTATAATAGTAAATAAATGAAGAAAAAAACATTAGGAACAAACAAAGAGTAGGAAATAACTTCATTAAAGTTAATATTTTACATCAAAGTACATATATCTAACCATCATAACCAACCTAAGCATCATATTATCAAAAAAAATATTCATAACCTGCCTACACATTAGATTGTCAACAAAATATTCCTAACCTGCCTAAACATCATAATATCAACAAAAAGTAGTTGTTCACCATCATGGTGTCATCTAATCAGTCACTAGATTTACCAACATTTACAATTTTCCCTGATATGTCATCATGTCAGCGAGCATGTCATAGCATTAGCAAAAAACTAGCATCACATTCTTTGGAACATCACTTAGACGTCATTATGCATCCAAGTCTGCAACAAAGTAGTCACATATGCACTCTTTCTTTCATCAGACATGTTGAAAAAGACCCTCAGAAGGTCATGTTCTTTGCCCAAGAAGTTGGTGACTTGAAATAATTCCATGGGAGACAAAAACTCCATTTTGTTCAACTCACCATCAAGTTTTTGTTTCATTTCTATCAGATTTTTATCGGTTGACAGTGCATGAACTAGACCATCACGCTTAGGTCTCACATCGGCTATAGCTTTAGCCATAATAGAGAATTGCTTAGCTATTTCATCCCCTACTCTTGCCCTCTTGCCCTCTTGCGACTATTGTTTGATTTGTTACTTTCTGCATTCCTTTGTTGTTAGGTATTTGGTACTGAGAAAGAAGTATCAAAATCATTTCCACTTTCATCCTCACCTTCATTTTGATTGACATTGGCATCTTCAAGTCTAACTTCTTCTTCATAGTCATCAGCGTTACCAGCATTTGCACCGACAGCACGATCTTTTGCATAAATCTCTCCCAAACTGTGGTAATGTGGAAAAGGCTTATCGTACAATCCACTTGCATCATTTTTACCCTACAAACAAAAAACACAAAATACAAGGCACGTAAGAAAAGCAACCTTGTGTTTAAAACTTAGTTTTCATGATTAAAGCATTTTTTTCTCAAGTTTCAATTTTCTCGCTTCTTAATTCTTTTAAGGCCACAACTATGATTGGAATGTGTAGGATGTTTGCGTGTCATCTCCCACAATTGCTTTAGAGTTCTATTGGGCTGCTAGGGATGCTCTACTTCTATATGAAGTTGTGGTTCCTGTCAAGGTTAGTACATGGAAACCAGTTGTAAACTTTACCTACTAACCTTTTTATACTTTTGCTAAGCCAATCTAAAAAAGTGTAGGTGGGATGGTTATGTCTATCCTATTGCACTGTCTATAAATTTTTTGAGAATCCAAACCCGGCTACCTTCTCTTTGTCCCTTTCTAAGTTTTATTCATGAAAGATAAAGATGTCACTGATGACAGTTGATGTTACAGTATCATTATGATTTTTATGTCATTTTTTAATTTTTCCGATGAACAACCACGAAAATCATTCTAATATTTTAATTGTAGCATTTTGTTTTCCTATGCTTTAACATCATATCTCAGTTTATAAAACTGCTCTGACAAATCTTTATGAAGTTTACCTTCTGCTTGTTTTCACCTCACTTAAATTTTTCATCAGTATTGGTGATTTTTGCACGCATTATAAGTGATCATCTTTCTTAAATTAGCAAGGGCATATTTATGCATACCTTCGTAGTCTCATCATACACACTTTTCTCAGAAGCCAACATCATTTTCTCTTCATTCCACTCAAACCCATTGAGAGCTAGCAATTCAGTTAATGCAAAATATTTTGCCTTTAACATCTTGATGCGTGATTCAATGTGGGGAGACGCCTTTAAACCACACCCTGGGAGTTTGGCTTCCATCATAGCTTTTATCTTCCCCAAATAACCATTTTTGAAACCAGTGTCAGCTCGCCAAGTCGGGTCACTATGCAACTCAAGCAATGATTCAACCAATATTGTATCCTCAATAATTGTCCAATAATGTTTCTGTTGTCCCCTTCTTCATTTCGCAGATGAAGCAGATGCCATTCTACATAACAATATTAGAAATCATAAGCATTCCAAATGATTTCGATTACAAATAGGATGCCTTTCTTTACTTAGAAACAAATACAACATTCCAAATGTAATTACACAGACAGTATTAGACACAAGCATTCCAAATGCTTTTGATTACAAATATTGATGTCTTTCTTAACTTAGAAACAAATAAACCATTCCAAATGTCATTACACAAACAATGATGTCTTTCTTAACTGAAAAACAAAAAAAGCATTCCAAATGTTATTACAAATATTATAATATAAAAATACACACTAATGTCTTCATTAAATGAAAGGACACCGACTCAATGAACCGCCCTATTGTTCCACATTTCTTGGGCAAGGTTATCCCTCCATGCAATCCACTCAGCCGGTGTTGTACGGCGATAACCATCCCTCCACTCATTCAAATGATAACGGGTTCGTCTATAAGGTGCAAGAAAACCTTTTCCATTTGTGTAGCCACCATCAACTAAATAGTAACAACCTATTGTTGAGAAAGAATTAAATTGTCAAACTTACAACTCTATATCACTTGCAATTCAAAAGCTAAGAATTTTAATTACTAGAAAAAGTTGTGAGTGTTACCATTAAGGACTTTCAATCCATTTCTCCTAGTCACAGCATCTCTAAGAACTCGACCATCATGTGCGGACCCTTCCCATCTAGGTAAAACATATATAAACTGCATGTCCGGAGTGCAAACTCCCAAAACATTCGTTGCTATTTCATTTTTCCTTGTTCTGTACTTTGGTTTATCACATTCTGGTACATGCACCTTAACCGGTGTTCCATCTAGTGCACCTAAGCAATTCTATAGTATATAGGCCACTCAACTAACAAACTAAACTATGCAATAAAAAACTAGTAATTACTAAGTAGTGTAGGCGTGTAGATATTACATACCTTAAACCATTTCCACTTTGGGTCGGTTGAGTTCTCAGGGATAGGCTCAGGTGTTTGCCAGAAATCCTTTTGGCATTAAATCATTGCTTTAAGACACTCATGGAAATACTTGCTAATTGTTCGACCAGACCTTATAAAATGGTGGTTAATTGTGTGATTCCTAAGATAGTGTGCAAGAATGTATAGAAAAAATGCAACCATCTCCTCTATAGACACATTTCGAGTAGCTCATAGTTGTCCTCTAGTCACAAGAACTTGACATAATCTATGAAAGGATTGTCTATCCATTCGTAGTTCAGAAATACTTGTCACATCACTCTCATAAATTAAACCATAGAAGTATTCTAATTGCTTGTAAACTCTTAGAACTGTTTGAGAAGGTGAAGGACTTCTAAGGCGTTTTTGGAAACAATACCAAGAATAGAAACAAGAAGTAGCACATGCAACAAATATAGTTCGAAGATAGACAATTAATATAGCTTGTAATTTCTTCTTTGTGGACAAACTTAGACGAGCCATTAGTCTACACAAAATAATGAAGAAAAAAAATGTCATGAAGGACTTCAATTAACAAGTTAATAAACATATCGGCAAACTAAAATAAATTAACATTACATAACACAATCAATCACAAAAAATTATATTTTTTTCCTCCATACCTAGTCTCACAATTAATGGAATAACAACATAAATCATAGTATACTTGCAACCAATGAAGAGAGCTCAACCCACAACCTTGTCCTCACTCTTCCTAATTTCATGAATATTTGATTAATAAACATTTGTGAGCATAAAGAATTAGGGATAAAGTACTCTTCCTAAACAATACAACATTTCAAAGATCACAGGTGATAAGTTCACAACAACCAAATAATTCAAGTAAATTACATAAATGTAGAATATGCAGCAAAACAACAGATGTCAAACTACTTCAATCCACCATTTTCCCACATTTTCAAACTTAGATACGTGGAGTAAGGAAGCTTTATGCAAAGCAGCTATTTTGGATTATTACATAAAACCCCGTGATTGCACAAGAGTTCATATCATGGGTGGTAATATGGTATGTCAGCTCTTAACATTTGTTCTTTGTTCTTGAATGCCTTTCCAAAAATTGCAGGAGTCAATCTGATGATTGGAAATGCATGATGGTCTTGTATCTCAAAATTTGGATATAATACAGGAACAAAGAAGTTTTATATTATACAGGATTATTGTTAGATATTTGGAGTAGGCTCATATATTTGATATCAAAGTATTCAATAGTACACCCTTTCTAGATTGCCCGTATCTCTCCCCCATACAATGAGGAGGCCAGCATTCAGTTTTGGCTGCTGTTCAAAGCACTTGAAACAATTATCTCTGCAATTTTTCAATTCCTTAACTTAGATTTTTTTTTTGTTTATGTATCATACTCCTCTCCATGTCATTTCATCATGCTTATGATGATTTCTAAACGCTCACCTGTTGCATGTCATGGTGTTGTAGGCTCATCCACCTAAGGTTTCCAGAACAACTGCTCGAACAGATTCTTGCAAAGTAACAACCAGATGGCTTGGATACTTTAGTATATGTAAAGCAACGCACGAGGTACTTGAATCAGTTGAACTTAAACTTCTGGAATATGCTTGTGAGTCATAAGTAAACCTAAGTACTTTTTAACTTTGTCAATGGTTCTGTTGTTTGGTGTTTTTTAACCTTGAATTGTTTGTTTGGTTCTTTTGTATAAATAAAAATGTTTCATCGTTTCATCAAAATAGGCAGTGTGGGTTCCAGTTCCACATTGGATAAGAGAAGCAGTGGAGGCAAAAGACCTTCCGTGCTGGACTGCATACTGCCACACATGTTGTTCGACACGTTGTGCCTTTGTGAGTCTTACATTTCTCCTCTTATCTAACATTCTTGTTAGCCATTTAGATTTTCTTAAGAATTTAAACCCAATAGGATCAACAAATTGCATAACCCAATTCAGAAGATCATCAAACACAGAAATCCCAAATGTCCCTGATCTAAGCATAAGGTCAAACAAATCCAAAAGGCAAATAAAAAGAAAATTTTGCATCTTTGATTCTTTATGCACCTAACTTTGAAAAAAGAGATCCATTCTGCAAATAAACAACTCTAAATGTTCAGCTCAATAAGTTCCCAACAACCAAATAATTCAAGTAAAATACATAAATGTAGAATATATAGCAGAACAACAGATGTCAATCTACTTCAATCCACCATTTTCCCACATTTTCTCAGCAACTAATCACTCCCCCCAATACAGATACAAAACAAAAAACAACAAAACAAATCAGACCCAATTCACAAATCCAAAAACCAATAACTAAGTTTCCAACTTATTGTAATTCATAAAAAACTTAGAAGAGCTAGTGGGCAGGAATCAACTCAGGCTCTCTCTCTCTCTCTCTCTCTCTCCAACAAGTGAAGTGAAGTAAAGGAAGCAATGAAAGATTCAGCAGGATGCGATGAAACACAATTATTGGAAAATCTTACATTTATTTTCTATCAGAGGTCAGAGTCTTCATCCACAAACTCATTTACTTGTGTCGTTCAAAGAAAAAAATTCAACATAGAGATAAAAAGAAGTAGGGATTTACCTGTTGAAAATAATGAAAGGAGTTGCAGCTAAGAGGAGAGAAAGGCGTGCGTATGAGAGAAAAGAGAAATGAGCTGCGTGAAAAGGGAAATAACAGTCTACGGTTAAATGGATAATCTTTGAAATAATGAAAGTAAGTGAGGGCATAAAGGGAAGAAAGTTAGCATTCTGATTCCCCAAGCCATCCGGGATCCAAATACCTCCTTAATCTTAGGAATCCAAATCAGCCAAATATTGGAATTGGATTCCAAAATTTGTTTGGGACCTACTAAATTTTGATTCCTCAAGATTTAGTAAACACCGAAGTATACCGTAATCGGAATTCAATTCCATTTCTTGATTCTGATTACCCTTATGTAAACGCACTATAGATGTATCCGGATCTCGGTGATATTAACCATGGATCAAAAATTGTGCGATCAATTTTTTTTTATGTTTTCAACAGTAAGCAGCCCCGTTTTGCGTAAAAATATTTAAAAATTGTGACCACATGATTTTTTATGAACAGTTGGTATCACTTGATCTCCGGAATCCCCAGTGAAGAGATCTGAAGATAAACCCCTCTAGTTGAAGACTAGTGGTAGGTGGTCTCGCATAGTTTTCGGAGAAGGGTAGCCTAGTGTGTAAGCACACAACAATGAACAACGGCGAACCTTCAGACGACCTATCTAAGCTTAGGGGAGAGATCCTCAGTAGTGGTGACGATTTCACCCTTCCAGGGACTAATACATGTCCATTTCAAAAGGACTTGGAATCCTTGTGAAATTAAACAAGAAAATTCAAAAGGCTTAATTGGGTGTGGAGAGACTATTTAATGTTCTGAAAACATGATTCAGTAGTAATGATACAAGAGAGTTTAAATAAAAATGACTTGAATCAACTTTTTTTAAACCAAAAACCATTTACAACTTTTATTTAATTAAAATGACTTGAAATTTAATTAAAACGACAAAAGTACCGTATAGCGCCAAAAAAAAATCCCATAGACTGAAACAAAGCCTAATATGCAACATCAAGTCTTTCTTCCAGTTTTGTCCCTAACAGATGTTAATACAAATTTGTTAACACAACTTCACATTATTTACAAAATTGTCATCGAGCCCAAAAAAGTCAAATAAAACCAAAACTAATTTAATTTTCAATTTTTTCCTCCAACAAACGGTTGCAATCATTCCCCAGTTAAAACTCATATCATGACATAATTAATTCAAGAATCACCATCCCCACTTTCATTTTGAGTCTCTGGCATCCACCATCCGTACTTCCATTTTTCCTCTACACAATTCCCACAAACTAAAAATATTACTTTTCAAATTCAATTTAATAAACAATAAACTTACACTTTTATAAAGCTCTTCCCAAACAGAAAAATAATCTACATGTCCAAATAAAATAGGTAACTCATGTAAATGGTGAATTATCTTGGTGTTAAAGTTATATTTTCAACTTGTGCCATTGCAGGTTTAAACTTTTTATCCCCCTTAATATAAATTAGTATAGAATATAGCTTGTACTAAAAAGAATAAATAAGGCTTTTTATATTAGTACCCCACAAAATGTTGAATGCAACCCACATTAAAATTTAATATTAAATGATTTGTTTATCCTATTATGCAATGACAATTTTGACCTTATTAGGTTTAAAAAAAGAATCTAAATACACCCCAAATCACTTTTAACGTATTATTTATCTTCTTCAACTATCAAAATTTTTTTACGAATGAAACACAAAATCGATGTTTCGAAAGCTTCACATGAGGTAAGACTTCATTTTTTTTATTGTTTTAATGATTTTGACGACATCAATAATTATTTAATCTTGCTTTTGCTGCGTTGTTCAAGCTTCTATGTTCGTATTCATCTTTTAGGGATCACATGAATTACATGAAGACCTAAACACCTAAAATTACCACCAAATATTAAAAACAGACGACATGGGTTTTAATGGTGGAATTAAAAACAACCCACAGGTGCTTTAAATCCTAGGCGGTATCTTTTGTCAAAATTCAAATCGATATTTTTTGTCCAAATTAAAAGCTTTATAAGATTTGAGAAATGTGGGGTGCATGTAGAAAATATAAGGTGTATATTGAGAATGTGAGGTGTGAGGGTATCTTTTATATCAGCAAATCAAGGGCCTTGAATTACAGCTTTACAAGTCGCTTTGTTATGTCCCAGCAACAACCTCAAAACAAATCAACAAAAAAATGCATCGATATCATACTAGAAATTTGATACTTTATGATTCTTCAAGTAATAAAAAAAGATCAAATACCTAAATATTTCCACAAGTAAACAAAATTATCAAATATAAACACATAAAAAGTTTCTAAAATCTAAATTTTTTGAATAGCACACTATTTCTAAAACTGAACGCTGCCACTATTTCTAGAGCTGAACACTTATTATTTCTAGAACTGTGCACTAGCACTACCACTATTTATAGAACCGAACACTGATTATTTTAGAACTAAACATTGATTATTTCTAGAATTATACTGATTATTTTTGGAACTGAACAATAACTATTTCAAGAAATGAACACTGTACTATTATTATTTCTCAAACTGAACACTAATACTATCACTATTTCTTAAACTGAACACTAACTATTTCTAAAACTAAACACTAACTATTTCTAAAACTAAACAATGTACTATTTCTAAAACTGAAAGTTGACTATTTCTTAAACTGAAGATTAACTATTTCTAGAACTGAACACGGGTATTATCACTCTTTCTTAAAATGAACATTGGTAAAATCATTATTTCTTACATTGAACACTGACTTTTCTTAAACTGAACGCTGGTACTATCATTATTTCTTAAACCGAACACTCATTTTCCTCAATTACTCACCCAGCAACAAAAATTTACAGTGTTATGAACTAAAAACCTTCAAGTTTTCCAACTTCTATGAGCTAAAACTAGCATTAGGAGATTCAAAAGTTTGAAACACCGCAAACAAATCAAATTTACATATAAATAGCTATATTTAACATGACAAAAATTGAAAGTAAAAGAACATGACAAAAAAGAAAAGAAATTGTAAAGAACGTGACGAAACTAAGATGCTATGTCTAGTGGCTCGGGCCAATGAAGCACAATTGTTTGTTCTAAAGTAAATATACTTCCTATTAACATATATTACAGTTTAAAATCCTGAAATAGGTGATGGAGAATGCTCTTCTTCAGATTTTACAGAAGATAGTGTGTTTACCACCTACAGGATCTTGATGTCTTAGGTATCACCAAGTGAAAGTTGCACGTTTAGTAGAGCAATGTGTTTGCGCCGGCTTATATAAATGTAAGCAAAACACAACTAAATTTAGTACCCAAATGGAGTTAGTTTGAAAGATTTCTATCCATTAGAAATTTCAACTTCTCCAAGAGTGTACTAAATGGATTTAAGAAGTGAATCACTGTCAAGGGGGCAACCAAGATTTCTTGTAGTTTAATGATGAACGGAAATGCGTGACGCAGAAATGATCGGCGTTCAACGAGATACTAAAGCTATCGATTTGTACAGTAATATATGTAAGTAAATTATATAAGAGAACACTACCATTTCACTTGTACATAAAATGTGTAATTGATTATATGGGTAAATGGTCAAAATAATGTTAAATTTCAAATATAGTTCTCACTCCCTATACATCTCTCTCTTAACCCATGCCTAGCCTTCATTCGAGCTAATTTCTCTACCCTATCACGTGCTTCGAATGTTCGACTTCTTTCACAAAGTCGGGGAATCCATTGATAGTGATTAGAATTTAACACTTATTTTACCTGTAACAATGCTTGGCACTATGAAAATGTACTATATGCGGTTCCTCTAAAGGCCTCCCATCTCTGGTTCTTTCTCGATTAAATCTGCTACTTGGTTTCAAACTAAACACATTGATCCTCACCCTCAAGCGTTGTCTCTAAAAAAATGTGTTATCCTAAATCAAAGATTTTTTTTTGCCAGCTCTTGCCTTAGAATTAACAATTCCCTCCCTCAGTTCTTCCCCTCCATCGACTTTACTAGCCTCGTGTATTGAGACCCTTCATCATTTTTTTTGCACTTGCCCTTTTACTGAAGCTATCTGCAACTAAGTTTCTTATTGTCATACCCCTCTCTAGCGTTTACTAATCAACCATTTCACCAATGGATTTCTAGTGGGCACAACTGGAAAGTTACCTCATCCCCTCCTTAGACTTTGTTTAGCTTGATGCAAACTTCGTTTTCTTTCTTGGTAAATCTGGCAATCTAGTTTTGTGTAAAGAATTGTCGTTATTCGTTTGTCCACGTGTCACCAACTAAAATCACACGTAAGCAAAAAACAAAATATTGTTGTAGGCCTAATTGAGTGAGCGATCTAGGAAGAGAGAGAGAGGGGTGGTGCGGCAAGCTTTAGAGAGAAGAGAGATTGATTTGATTGTGAGGTGTGTTTTAATTCACCCCATTGTGCCTCTATTTATAGTGGTAGAAAGGCAAAACCTTTCCCATAAGGATTACAACATAGAATAGGTAATTAACTCCTAATAGGACTATAAGATACATTCCTATATCTCATAGGATTTACACAATCATATTCCTATACTAAATAGGACTGCAACACTCCCCCTTGAGTGTGTAAATACTCAAAGCACCATCGCATCAGATCTTCAGCAGATAAGGTTGAATAGTTGATGAAGTCGTCAGCACAACGGGTATTCGCGAGTCTCATATTTACGTTGAAGTATGCATTTGTAAAAACTCACAAAAACCTCGCTATGGTAAAACCCATGATAGGCAAAACCCATAGACTAAGGAGAAAAGTAAGAAAGTATGCATAATGTCTAAACATTCGTCAAACTGGACGAAGGTAGTGAACTCAACGGAGTATGATTATCCCAGGATGGGTGCCTCGTTAAAACCTAGTTAGGTAGCAAAAACCCAGTGGGAAAAATGCTCCTAATCGTAGGGAAAAAGAGTACATTAAGATCATGTGAGTATACTTCTAGATACTCCCCCTGAGTTAGACATAACTTCTAAATAAGAGAACTACAAGCGATTTAACTCAGATAAATTACGCATACCGATTCCTTGGACAAGCTTCTGGAAAGTAGACTTGGGCAATGACTTGGTGAAGAGATCGGCCAAGTTGTCTTGGGAACGGATTTGCTTGACTTCAATGTTCTGATGCTGCTGCTGCTGGTGTGAGTAAAAGAAATTTGGCGCTATGTGCTTGGTGTTGTCTCCCTTGATGTATCCCTTCTTTAACTGCTCGATACATGCGGCATTGTCTTCAAAGATCGTCGTAGGAAGGTCAACGACTGATGTAAGACCACTAGTACTTCGGATATGTTCCATAACTTCTCTCAGCCAAAAGCATTCACGCGTTGCTTCATGTAGGGCGAGAATCTCAGCATGGTTCGACGAAGTAGCCACTAGTGTTTGCTTGGTAGACCTCCAAGATATAGCGGTGTCTCCAACGGTAAAGACATAACCCGTTTGAGAACGTGCTCTATGTGGGTCAGACAGATATCCAGCATCTGCATAACCAACAAGGCGAGAACCATCCCGAGGACCGTAAGGGGCGGCAACACTCGGTGATTCGTGGGTATAGAACAAGCCCAAATCCGTTGTACCCTTGAGGTAGCGGAAAACGTCTTTAACACCATTCCAGTGCCTGCGTGTGGGCGCATTGCTGTATCTTGCCAAAAGATTAACAGCGAAGGAGATGTCGGGTCTAGTGCACTGAGCCAAGTACAATAAAGCCCCAATTGCACTTAGGTAAGGAACTTCAGGTTCCAAAATCTCTTCCTCATCCTCCTTTGGACGGAAGGGATCTCGTTTAGCATCTAGAGTCCGAACGACCATTGGTGTACTCGAAGGCTTCGCTTTATCCTCATTAAAACGACGCAACACCTTTTGGGTGTAGTTCGATTGATGTACTAGGATTCCATCTGAACAATGCTCGATCTCCAGGCCGAGACAGTATCGAGTTTTTCCAAGATCCTTCATCTCAAATTCCGATTTCAAGTGTGCAGCAATTCCCTCAAGCTCTGCAGGAGTCCCAATGAGGTTCATGTCGTCGACATAAACTGCAACGATTGCAAATCCGGAATGTGACTTCTTTATGAACACGCATGGGCATAGTTCATTGTTCACATAACCCTGACTTGTCAAATATTCACTCAGACGGTTATACCACATCCGCCCAGATTGTTTCAATCCGTAGAGTGACCTCCTCAACCTAATTGAGAGAGTGTTCCGTGGTCTAGAACTATTTGAGCCAGTCAATGGAAGTCCTTCTGGAACTTTCATATATATTTCCGTATCTAGATCCCCATAGAGATACGCGGTTACCACGTCCATAAGCTGCATATTCAGTTTTTCGGAAACTACCAAACTGATTAGGTAGCGGAACGTTATGACGTCCATTACGGGAGAATACGTCTCCTCGTAATCAATTCCAGGGCGTTGAGAGAAGCCTTGCGCTACGAGGCGTGCTTTGTATCGCACTATTTCATTCTTCTCATTACGCTTCCTCACGAAAACCCACTTGTAGCCAACGGGCTTCACACGTGGTGGTGTAAGAGCGACTGGTCCAAACACCTTACGTTTCGCGAGCGAATCGAGTTCGACCTGGATTGCTTGTTTCCAGTTTGACCAATCGGTTCTACGTCGGCATTCATCGACGGAACGTGGTTCAATGTCATCGCTTAAGCATGATGTCAGTAGCTACTGAATACGAGAATGCGTCGTCGACGATCATCTCATTCCTATTCCAAACCTCATCCAATACTGTGTAATGGACCGAAATCTCGCGATTCTCGGGAGGCCGGCATGTTTCATCTGAAGCATCACCGTAATCTAGAATAACCTCATGCGTTGGAACGGATGAGTGAGCGATGGTCGGATTCAAACTAGGGTCACTAGTTGGTGCCATTTTCCTCTTCCAGGGTTGTGAATCCTTTGAACCAGGTGGTCTGCCACGCTTCAGGGTCGGAGCAGATGATTGGCTAGCCGCCAATGTACCGTGCCGCGTGGAAGTTGCGGCCTCCCCTTCTTCGGGGACGGTCCGGCCTTCCCAGGCGGGTTGTTGACGTACACGGGGTACATCTATCCTTGCAGGTGTGTTTGCAGCAGGTATATGTGATCTTGTCACTTTAGCTAGATCATTAAAAGCATCTGGCATGCTTTGAGCAATGCTCTGAAGATCTATAATTCGACGCACTTCAGTTTCAGACTGAGTAGTGCGGGGATCTAGATGAGACATAGTGGGAGCATACCACGACAATTCGCGGCGTTCTACGGGAACGTTAGCATGCTTATCTCCCCCTAACGCCAGGAAGACTGTCTCATCAAAGTGACAATCCGCAAAACGTGCGGTGAAAAGATCTCCTGTCAAGGGTTCTATGTATCGAACAATTGATGGCGAATCATAACCGACATAGATTCCCATTTTTCTCTGAGGACCCATTTTGGTACGTAGCGGCGGCGCTATTGGCACATAAATGGCGCACCCAAACACCCGTAAATGCGAGACGTCAGGCTTGTATCCAGTGACCAACTGTAACGGTGAATGTGGTTGGGTAGCGGTGGGCCTCAGGCGGACCAACATGGCTGCGTGCAATATTGCATAGCCCCAGGCAGATACCGGCAGTTTGGTTCTCATAACCAAAGTCCGAGCTATCATTTGAAAGCGCTTTATGAAAGCTTCTGCCAGGCCGTTTTGGGTGTGAACATGGGGTACAGGATGTTCCACATCAATCCCTCCTGACATGCAATAATCGTCAAAGGTCTGTGACGTAAACTCTCCAGCGTTATCCAATCGAATCGACTTAATTGGATAATCAGGGTGGTGAGCCCTTAGCTTAATAATTTGAGCTAGGAGTTTAGCAAACGCGGCGTTGCGTGTGGACAACAAGCAAACATGTGACCATCGTGTCGATGCATCAACCAACACCATAAAATATTTAAATGGTCCGCAAGTTGGTTGGATTGGTTCACAAATGTCCCCTTGAATCCTCTGAAGAAATTTAGGGGGGTCATGAATAATCTTTGTATATGAGGGTTGAGTATTCAACTTCCCCAAAGAACACGCTTTGCATGGTGGGAGTCCAACATGAGGATGTAACTTGTGCCCGTGTGATGATTTGAGGATACGGCGCATCATGTCACGTCCGGGATGTCCCAAACGGTCATGCCAAAGCAACAAAGTGTCCTGGAACTCAAGCATAGGGCCGGCCACACTGTGGGCTTCTATGCCCCGAATGGTTGTGATGTACAACCCATTCGGCAGACGTTCCAACTTCTCGTTAATACGCTTCTGGCCATATTCGTATGAAGTGATACAAAGAAATTCAGAACCATGATCTTCAGTGGTTTCAATATGATATTTATTATCTCAAATATCTCTAAAACTCAGCAACGTTCTTCCGGAACGTGGAGAATAGAGTGCCTCCTTAATGGTCAAGATAGTACCATTAGACAACATGATACGTGCCTTTCCGTATCCTTCAACCAGGTCGGATGAACCTGCGAGGGTTGTCAAAGGAGATTTCTGGGGTATTAAGTTAGTAAAATAGTGTTTTTCACGCAAGATGGTGTGCGTGGTTGCACTATCTGCCAGACAACTAACTTCCTCACTAGACATACCTAGAAATAAATTGATTGAATTGGTCACATGCATAAATATAAGTCCATTCATTCAATTAAGCAATTCGAGAAAATAATATCCATTCAAATAATAATCCATAATTCAAAACAAATCAAAACCAAACAAATTATTCCAAATACTTAGAAAAATTGTTCAAAAATTTAAACCATAAACCTAGATAAATAGGGGATAGGGCCGGCCACTCCTAGTGGGTTCGGCCACTAGGGGTAAACACCCTAAAAACATGTCTAAATTTATTCGTCCATAGGGGCTGACGCCTCCTGAAAATCTGATATCTCCATAGATGTGGTTGCATCTTCCGGACGATCCACAGCTGCAAAGTTAGACTCACGATGTGAATGATACTTGGCAATAGCCTCAGGGGAAGCTCGGCATACGCGTGACCAATGATCCTTTGATCCACAATGATAGCACATGTCCAGTTCAGTAGAAGCAGACTGACCGGGAACTTTGCCCTTGTTCTTGAAGTTTGGGACCTTAGGGGCGAGTGGTGGACGCTGCTGGGTCACAATCCTTCCCTTAGGTGCAGCTCTCTGTTGACCTTAGGCTCGTGGTTGAGCTTGTTGTCTATTACCACGACCACGACGATTCGTACGTCGTTTATGGCTGCTAGAATATATGGCATGTGCTTCAGGCACAGCATTCGAGCCAGTCGGTCGAGCTTGATGATTTCTCATCAAAAGCTGGTTCTGCTTTTCAGCGAGAAGTAAAACAGAGATTAGATCCGAAAACTTGGTGAATTTCTGTGCCCTATATTGTTGCTGCAGGACAATATTGGTGGCATGGAAGGTCGAATAGGTCTTCTCCAGGAGATCTGATTCGGTAAGTTCCACTTTGCAGAATTTCAACAAAGAACGGATTCTACAAACTTCAGAGTTGTATTCATTCACGGACTTAAAGTCCTGGAAGCGAAGATGCTGCCAATCGTGTCTTGCTTCAGGCAAGTAGATGTCTTTCTGGTGATCGAAACGGTCGGCCAGAGCAAGCCAGAGGGTGCGTGGGTCCTCCTCAGCGAGGTACTCGGTCTGCAGTGCATCATGGATGTGTCTTCGAATGAAGATCATTGCAGTAGCCTTCTGAGCTTCGTCAACAGGTTGGTCAGTGACGAGTGCCTCGATGGTGGCTCTAATACCCTTTGCAGTTAGATGAAGCTTCACGTCTTGAACCCACTTTAGATAGTTTCTTCCAGAGACTTCTAGAGTGGAGAAATCAAGCTTGTTCAAGTTCGACATGTCCCTAAAACAGAGGGAGAAAAACGTGAGTAGTCATATGGTAAGCCATAGACATATATCGTAGAACATACAGGTTCTATTAGACATGTAGTGGTTTAAATCATGCATGAAAACTACAGGTTTCATGTGGTATGTTTTGAATGAAAACTTCAGGTTTCAAAGGCACTAAATTTGAAACTACAGGTTCAATTTAGTTTTATGAACAATTAGTTCATAATGAGAGGTTCCTGCAAGAAACACAGAATACAATATACAAATATACATATAGTGGATTTGAGGTTCTTCGGGAACTCAAGTGTGAGAGCTTCGTTACTACGAAAGTATGTGACGGTTCAAAGTATAAAAATAAATTATTGAATCGTTAATGTCCAAAAAATGAGCTTCAGGTCAATAATTTTGGATTCATAATCAGATTAATGATCTGCAGGTCAATTTTAATTAATTCAATAAATCGGGTCATACAGGGTCGAGTATAGAAGCAAAATAATATTAAAATAATATTTATTGGATCGAAATCAAAGGTCCAAAAATAATTTGGGCTTGTGCCGTGGGGCATGGGGATGCACGGGGTGCCTTAAGAGGTCACGGCAGGAAAAACCCCAGCCTAGCTGGGTTGGGTCCGTGTGGACCGAGGGATGTGCACGGGGGAGCCCAAAACAGTGGGCTGCGTGTGGAAGCTGCGGGCTTCAAGCCCAGCCCGTGAGCTGGTTTGCATATGGGTCGTGAGGGCAAAGCCCAGCCGCAAGGCTGGCGTGTTGAGGGCAGTGCCCAGCCATGTGGGCTGGCGTTTGGAGTGCAGATGGGCTTCAGGCCCGTAGCAGGAAAGGGCCAGGCCGAAGCCTGGGGTCCTGGTCGCACTAGGATGGTGCGGTGCCGCACCAAATCCATCCCCTTGTGTTTTTTTTTTTTTTTCAAATCCCTTAGGGTTTAGGAAACCCTAATTTGCTTCTAATTTAATTTTATAATTTGACTCACAAATTCCACATAGCAATTTTATTTTGCAATGCATGAAACAAATATATATATTGACAAATATATAAACATATACAATATATATATCGAAAGGAAAATATAAACATAGAGGGGTTCATGCATCATGGGGAATGTTTTCATGCTTCGTGGACGTTTCAAATATCTTCTTTTATTTTAAGCGTACCTGATTAGCAGAAAACGAATAAGCCTTTGAATATTTGGTGGATGAAAGCCTCCTCCAACGATGCGTCAATTCCTTAGCTTCTGGCAAGAGCGTGCTGATAACGTGTTGTAGGCCTAATTGAGTGAGCGATCTAGGAAGAGAGAGAGAGGGGTGGTGCGGCAAGCTTTAGAGAGAAGAGAGATTGATTTGATTGTGAGGTGTGTTTTAATTCACCCCATTGTGCCTCTATTTATAGTGGTAGAAAGGCAAAACCTTTCCCATAAGGATTACAACATAGAATAGGTAATTAACTCCTAATAGGACTATAAGATACATTCCTATATCTCATAGGATTTACACAATCATATTCCTATACTAAATAGGATTGCAACAAATATATATTTAACGAAAAGTTCTCGGTACTGTTCACTTTAACAAAAAACTATATTTTTAAACTAAAAAGTCAATCATGATACTATTCATTTTACCCTTTATTTTGTCATTATCGTTAAAACTCAAAGTTTTTAAACCTTTTTCATTAGTTTTCTTTAAAAAAAAGGGTCCACTCATGCCACATCAACAAACTTTACGGATATAAGCAATAAACTTTACAAAAATTGACTGAAAACAGTTACTTTAGTCTAAAGTAAGGATTGCAATTGCACTGGGGTGAATTTCAACTTATTTACAAATTTGCCATAAGCTTTTTCTGCTGCTGATCCTGATGCACAGACATTGATGATCTTGCCGTCTCAATGGTGAGGTGCATGTTGTTGTCTAACTCATCTTCAGCTCTGTGTCTTTCACTCTTGAAGTACCTGCTTTTGGATTCCATTTGTTGTTGCCAATCTACAAGTAAAGCTTCAATTTCCATATTAGGGTTCCATTTTTCTTCATTTCTGGAATTTGGGTTTTTATTTCAGTAATTTAATTGTGACTATCAGTTTGTGCCTGCGACTGTGAGAGAGAGAAAGCAAGGGAACCATCGATGGAGTGAGAGAAAGAGATAGTGAGCTTGGAGGAAGAAAGAGTGATTCCAGTGCCGTACATGAACGAACGCGTTCCAAAATACCACGACTGGATGAAAGACCCAGCTCTCCTCCAAGCCACCAATTCCAAGCCCTTCACCCTCGACCAGGAATACCAGATGCAGCTCACCTAGACCCAAGACCCCAACAGTACTCTCTTTCTCTCTTACATGTGTTTGTGTGGATTTTGGTAGATTCCTTTGCTTTTTTATAACAAAAACTAAACTGGGTTTTCTGGGTTTGACAAAAAAGTGGTAATTGTGGAATCTGATATGGAAGGTTTGATCTTTCAGGAAAATTATAAAAATGGTTCAATTTAGTTTTGACAAATGGTTGAGGGTTTTTTGTGTGATTGTATTAGTGGTTTGGTGAATGATTGAAGAGTTGAAAATGGTTTTTGCATAACAGACTTTCATTGTATTAGATAAGCAATTTGTTGTGGGAGAGTTCAGCCATGGAGAGCCTCATGTGGAAGGTTAGCCAAATTTACAGTCTTTCTTCACAAAATTACCTTTTGATTGGTTGCTGAGAAAAATTATGGAGACATTCAAATGATTACTTAAGAACAGCTGGTTGGATGGTTTTGGATGAAATCATGAGAAGTGTTTAGTAAATTTTGTTATTAATTTTACTAAGATTTTGAGTTTTTTTTCCTCTACAAGTTTTGATTAAATTGCTTGCAATTGAATTATTTGTAATTTTCTGTTAAACTCTTTGTATATTTATTATTTGTTTCCAAAAGGAGGTAATCAGATATTGTATTTTTTGAAAACCCCAATTATTTTTTTCATGTTCTTCTTTTCTGGTAAGAAGATTAGGGATAAGCTCCGTACTCAAACTCGAGAGTGACCCAGCCTATTTGCTCTGTTTTTGGATTTCGTTTTTAAATTTGATATTTTGGTTGTAGCCACTAGAAAGAGGCCGCATGAAAATTTCTCTTCTAGGAGTTATGAAGGAGTTGGGGAGGATGAACAAAGTCTTGCCGTCAAATTTAGTAAGTACTTGCCGAAAGCCATGGGATTTTGAAAAATCAATCTCTTGCTTGCTTATTAGCTTACAGATCGCTTATTAGCTTAAACATCTAAGAACCTAGGTAATCTTTTTTTTTCTTTTTCTATTGTCTCACTGCATACAATGTGTTGATTTACACAACAGAGTCCTTCCCTACATGTGTGAAGATCTGTGCGTGCAACCTCATTGGTTAAGCAGACCTTGGTGCTCCATTTTGTGATACCATGCACAAGCAAGAAAGTAAAGAGGAGTTTGATTGCATAATTACTCAGAAAAATAAGTGTATTTATTTTTAACTATTCTGAAGTGAAATCAGTGGTCATCTACTGGTCCAATTCAATGTTGCCCGAGTTTACAAGGGATGATGCAACACTTATATGATACTTTTCTTATTCAATATCTTATGGATTAAATATGCTTACCATTTCATATACATATGTTTTGATTCATGTGAAATTTTTTTGTATGATTTTTGTGTTTGTCATTGGCAGGTGAATTTGAAAACATTAATAGTTATCCATAGGACCTAGAGGGAGTTTGCAATTAGTATTCATATAGATGGTTATTCATGTTAACGATGAAAGCATCTAGTTTAGGTTCGTCCTCAAAATTTATGCTCAGTTGTAATAATACTTTTGCTTAGTTATTCATGTAAAAATGGAACATTTTTTTGTGTATACATATATCATTTTATATTCGTTTAATGTTTGAACTTATGCTTATTAACTTGGTTATTGGTAAGGCTCTTCTAGAGGCAATGTTGGCGTGTAGATGATGAGGAATTAATGAGGAGGAAATGACGAAGGCGGATGACTAAAAAGTGTTACAGAAGAAGAAGAAGCTCAAAAGTCTGATACACCAAGCAACTCCATCTGAAAGCAGAAGAATCCAAAGGTAAACCCCTTCGAACTCTTCGATTATGGTGTTCTTTAGTCGATTGCAAGACTAGAACTTGAAAAACTAACACATGCATATAATTTTTTGTGAAGGAACTGCGGTCCAATGGCTGTATAGAAGAAAAGGACAACGCATGCTCTCTCTCTCTCTCTCTCTCTCTCTCTCTCTCAGCAGCTCGGTGTTCCTCTCCTCCCAAACCTAATGGCTTTGGCCCAATTCGGAGCCTACTCGAATTGGGACCTCTTGGAGATTTGGAGCTCTAGGTGATATAATTTTCCCCAAATTGTATTCAATCTATGTTGTTTCATTTCATTTTCCATTTTAATTTGGAATTGTTGATATTTTAGGCGGGTATCGCATGTATAACCAGAACAATTTTTGTGTTGTATTGGGGTCAAATTGTCTAACTTTATTAGCTATTTGGTCACCTGTGTATTTGTAATCTGACTAATATGAGTTAGGGTTTTTCTGTTAGTGCTTGATTGGTCAAGAAAGGATGCTTCTTTTTTGTTATCATGCATATTTAAGCTGTAAACATCTGAAAAACTGCTTAATTGAAGTAAGATTTCCAGTTTTTTAGCTCAGTTTCAGGTCTTGAGCTTTGAATTTGTTTACATGTATCCCAACTGAAGCTATCTACGTTGTAGTTTGAAGTATTTGTATTGGTAACTGTGTTTTCATTGCGTAATCTGAGTTGCCCCAATATCTTTTGTATGCAATTTGGTGTAGACAAGTGGTTTTTGATGTTTTGGTGGGTATTGGAAAAAAAATGAAATTGATTTGCGCTCAATGCATAGTTAATCTTAAAATACGGTTTATTAAATTGGTTTGATAATATATAGGTGGTAGTAAACTAGCGATGTCAACTCCTACAAGGAAGATGCTGATGAGAGACTTCAAGAGGTTGCAACAATACCCGCCTGCAAGGATTAGCGGGGCGCCTCAGGATAACATTATAATGTTGTCGACAAGGTATTGAAAAGTCTCAATGCTATCTTCGACAGTCTTGAAAGCGAGGGTTTAGGGTGCTTTTCTGTTTCTTTTGGTTCCTTTTTTTTGTTGCTTAAATTCATGTGATTATCTGCTGTTTGGTGGCCAAGCAAGTCTGGAAAAATAAGTAAAAAAAGATGCAACTTTTTTATGGTGGTTAAAGTTTTTAAATTTATTTTTGGATTAAAAAAAATTGGAAATTTTAAGATTTGCTACACTTTGTCAGTGGTATCTCAGATTTGTCAATTTACGAGTTATTTCAATGTTCAGTTCAGTGTGGCTTTTCAGTTTTAGAGCTTCATAAATTTCCAAGCTTTTGTTATGCTTTGTGCTCTTGTATTTTCTGTTGTTAATGAGGCTCGATTGAAATATGCATCAATTTAAAAGAATAGAGTTGCTTTAGGACCAACTGATGAAAAGGATCAGAGACAAGGTTGTCGAATTACTCATTATATTATGCACCGGTAATTAATTTTCTTTGCGGCTTACTTTGCTGGATAATCTAGAAATGTTGTTGCTAGACATTTGACATATCTTTCGAAACTATCAAGCTTGGTTGCCTTTGCATTTATCATTGAGAAAGTATTTCATGTTTTTGCTGACATATATGCACATAGTATCAGGCCAAAACATATCCTTAATATATCTATACTAATTGCCAGAAGCACTCTCTGTTCTGGATAATTAGGTCATCCATAAAAAATATTAGCAACAATTAATAACATGTTGTTCTATTCCTCGAATTCTTAAAACTATCTGGCTTTCATCTGTGATGCATAACATTTATGCCTGACCGTGATGTTCTATTTCTTTTGTGCTAAAGCTATCTTCAACTGCATTAGTTTGCTGGCATGATTTAGAAATTATGGTATGGTTGCCCGGGGGGTGGGATTAAGGGGAAGGCTATAGACAGAGAGGTGTAGGTTCAGGTGCGGGTGTAGGGTTGGTTATTTCCACACCAAAAATCATCATCCTCTTTCAGTAAATAGAATTAGTACTAGCTGAACAGAGTTCCTCTCTGCAACTCATCCTCCATTACTGCATTCGAATTTTCGACAATGGTGAGTAATTCAAACGCTTCCTTTTTTCGATTGTGTTTATTTAATATAATTTGAATTGTTTCCGATTTTGTTTTCGGTGTATGGGTTATGAATTTCCATGTTTTCGGTACTTACATGCGGCTGATTGCTTTCCTCGCGTTTTATCCATACCGTTTGGTTCAAAGAATGAAAACACGCATTGACCTGAGAAATCTTAAGAATTGTTTACAAATTAGTAATTAACTTTGCGATCGACGATCTCTTCGATCTCTGTTTCGTTATCTCTTCAACCTCTGCTTTGCGTACTCTTCAATCCCTGCTTTGCGATCTCCATTGTTCACCCCGCCTTCTCATCTCCATTGGTATTTCCACCAACCAATGAAGTGCCCGGAGTTTGAACATGAAATGCCCAGGAGGCCACCCAGTGCAAGGTAACTTTCTTTTGTTACTTTTCTGGGTGAAGTGTCAATGTGGGTTTGACCTAATTACTGCAATTGATAAATTATTGGTTTTGGATGATGGTTTACCTTGCGCTGGGTTTTAGTTGATGGGTTTTTCTTATGGGTTTTACTTGCATTTGGTTTTGGTTGATGGTAGGTATATTTGATCGTCGTTGCACACCTCGCCTTCTCATCGCCATCGCATACCTTACCAGAACTTGAATCAATGATAACATATAAATTGTACGGATTTCACGCCTATTTTAATTTTCATTAACGAAATTAGCGTTTAAGTTGAATAATTTATACTCTTTTGATACTGGAAATTAGGCCCTGGTTTCTCAATCCTATGCTTCTTTGCTGTATAAGATGAGTTTTGGTTATATTACTCAGAAACATGATTTTTTTTTCTTTTTCAGTAAGAGAGTGAAAATCCCTAGTGACACGCCCCGACCCGGACTATCCACTAGGACCCCGAAATCGAGCTGTGCTGGTCGACATCTAGAGGGTGGCGAAGCCATAGAGTGTAGTGATGTGGAAATGTGAATAAATTTAAACCTAAAAGTGCCTAAATACCAGAGTGCGTTGGTGAACGGGAGTAAACACATCTCACACGCGACGTTAGAGCATAAGTAAGGTGCAGTAGAGCGGGTAAGAATCATACCCTCAAAAGTAGCCACCAATCCTGAGGTTTGCCAAGAATCCTCGTCGAGACGGACGTTCAGTAACTAAAACCTGGAGGGGCACAAAACAGAACATGTGAGTATACAAAACGAAGCTTTGCAAACATTCCTCATAAAATAACAATACACATATATATGAGAACCATGCCGAAGAATGGTAAAACTAAGGTATACTATGTCAACGTATCTCATCAATAACCATATAAGCAAGGTAAAATAAATCAATATAAATGAATATAAGTCGGAGTCACCTATAATGACTTATACGACTTATCTATATTTCATCAATCAGTGCTAGCTCATAAATCGGAGTCGCCTATAATGACTTTATCTTATCATATCTCCTCAATTAATGCTAGCATATATCTCATCAATCAAGGCTAGCACATATCTCATCAATCAAGTGCTAGCACATGAGTCGGAGTCACCTATAATGACCTGTACGACTCATCCATATCTCATTAATCAAGGTTAGCACATATCTCATCATATCTCATCAATCAAGTGCTAGCACATGAGTCGGAGTCACCTATAGTGACCTATACGACTCATCCATATCTTATCAATCAATATATTATCAATCAGGTGCTAACACGTGAGTTGGAGTCACCTATAGTGACCTGTACGACTCATCCACATCTCATAAATCATATCTCATCAATCAAAGCTAGCACATCATATCTCATCAATCCAGTGCTAGCACATGAGTCGGAGTCACCTATAGTGACCTGTACGACTTATCCATATCTCATCAATCAATATATTATCAATCAGATGCTAGTACGTAAGTCGTAGTCACCTATAGTGACCTGTATGACTCATCCACATCTCATCAATCATATCTCATCAATCAAGTCATGCACACGAGTCGGAACCACTTATAGTGATCTATACGACAAGCTAGGCGTATATAAATATGCTCAATGCTACGATCACGTGAAGACTGTGTGACGTCTCGCAAGTCACCTACGAGTCGGAACCACCTATAGTGGTCTGTACGACAGGTTGGCATCTACCTTAGAATCCAAGGTGAGCGTAAGGTGCGGGAGGTGAACGATCACGTGAAGGCTGGTTTTGGCCTCGATCGGAGCACTAACACCGAGGTGCAGGACAATGAATTCTACTCAAATTCATTCATCATTAATTCCAATTCGATCATACCAAAACTATATACTCACCTGAACTCACCTTGGTCTCCGCATTGTTATGCCACGCTGTGCAAGGTTGTACTAAATCACATACTAACATATAAACTAATCATGGCATAACATTTATAAAACGTAAAACCACAATTTCTCATTTCCTCATGCAATGATTTATAACCCACATTAAATCACCAAATCATAAGGTTAAAATCTCATATTTTCACAGATTCCTTCACATTGCTCAATTTTCCAAACAAAGCTTTTGTCTCAATTATCTAATCTCACTTATTACATGGCTGCATCTAACATCTCGTTAGACTGCTTACGTACCCTAAACAGGGATCAAGCCATTCGTAGTTCATAATAATCATTTATAGGTAATAGCGTATGAATATATCATGATACAATCTAACTCAACCCTCTCATCGTATTTCATAACATATGAACGTATATAACATGATATAAATTTCTTAATTTCATTTAAAAGCATTTTTGGAATTATCAATCACACGTATAGATGTATAATAAGAAGGAAAATAACCACTCACCTAGAGTCCACACTACATCTCTCAAGCACGAATATCAAGATGTCTTGAGCGATCATTGCCTAGAACAAATATCAAATCACATCTCAGAATCCTTATTAAGAGAACATGTGACTTATATATAACGCATCCCTATGTAATTTGATTTAGAAGATCCGTATCACAAATCTTCAATCCATTACTTCCAAAGATCCACATTATGCTTCTAAAACAATACCCCAAAGTTTCATTACAATCCAACAGTTGGATTTCCGTCAATTGCCAAAACTAAGTGGCTGTTAACATTTTATTTACAAACTTACAATTCCAATTTGGAAAGATTCGTACGACAGATTTCCAATCTGTAAATTCCTACATTCCTCAAATATTATGAATAACAACCTATTAAAAATGGCTTATTACGTATCGTAGCTAATTTAGGTTATAACGATCAACCCACGTCAATCAATTCTCAAACCTAAACTTCAAGCATTCAATATAATCTAATAATAGCATTGGCAGCCCTTAGGCCATGCGCCGCCGCCTGTGCCGCCGAGGGTGGCGGTCGGCCGCCCTGGCTCGTCGGAAAATTCAATTTTCTCCAAAAATTCTCAAAATTTGCAGTATTGAAGATCTCGATGAGTAGAATAACTTTCATACTTGTAACTAATGCCAATTTGGCCTGGAAAGGCTCTAATTTCGCTACACCTGTCGAAAACCCTATAAAGGGGTGCTTCTTGATTCGTCCTCAGCTCGACTCCGATGCTCCAACAAAGGATTGGGCATTGTTTTTGGGTTCCAAATTAGTGTTTTGGTGGTGCTAATCAAAGGTAAATCTTTCAGAAAAAGGGTGGATCCTTTATAAAGAGGTTTTCGAACGCGTGGGTTGTTCTTCGTAAAAATTTTGGAAAAGCTTTGTTGATTAGGCTATAATTGGATGCTAGGACACTAGGGTGACGTTTAGGGGTGATGGGAGGGTGAAGAAAGTCATAAATTTGGACAGAAACCCGTCGAAAAATGCTAAGGGATTGATATAACGGGAGGTTGACGTTTAGCGGGCCCATTCATTCATATAATTGGATTGATAAATTAATTAAATATTAAAAAAATTAAGAAACAACATATTCAACAAAGAAGTCAAATCCTTGAGAAATTAAGCACACAAATTTGATGGAACATATCTAGAAACCCACCCGCAACAAAATCGAAAATGACAATCAAGGGTCGTCTCTCACACCGTCTTGGATTTCATCTGAGACTAGTACATATGCAAAATCCAGAACCTGGAAAAAGGACAAAAATTGTTGATCCAAATTTTGGGGCTAAAATTCCCAAGTACTAAACCCTACAATCATAATTTATTGTAACCCATCTTAGAACGCCAAATTTGAACCCAGAACGAAAAGCCATTGTGTGAGTCATGATCGTCGTGGTGGCTGTTTGGTGGAGTCTGAGTGTTTGGGCGACGAAGTGAAACCCAACCGACGCCGCAGGGTTGGTGCGCTCTTTCCACCATCTCAGAAATTCATAAGACATGGCACGCGAGGGTCTCCTTTGTCGACGGAGATCTCATCGGTGCTAGACCGGCAGTTTTGGATCTGCTTCAGAGAAATGTTGTGGAGGTGCTTGGAAGGGATGATGGTGACTTTCTCGAGGATCTTGTTATTGCTGTGAAGTCAAAGCCCATGCGCCAGTAGCAGCGGTCGATCACCCGGCGGGAAAATTTCTTCACTGGTTTTGTTCGGGCGCAACCCATAGTGGTGGATTCCAAAGGAAACAAGAAACTGGGACAAATTTGGTGGTGGAAACAAGAACTGGGTTTTGATCCTAGAGGAAGATAGGCGGTGGAAATAGGAATTTGGTTTGGGTTTTTTTATATTTTTATTAATTAAATAGTTAATTAATTTTTAATATTTAATTAATTTCTCAATTTAGTTCGACGAGTGAGTAAGCATGGTTTGGAAATTTTTTTTTTTATGTTTGGTAAACATTCAATTTTAATTTTTTATTCTTCATAATTTTGAGCAAAAAAAAATCAAAGACACAAAAGTACAAAAACTCAGTTTTAAAAAACTAAATTTTTTTTATATTTTATATAAAAGTTTATCAAATATTATAATATTTTTTTTTCAAAAGTACTTTTACAAAAAAATTTACCAAATTCTCTGCTATTTTATTTTACAACTCCTTATTCTCACATCACAGCAGAAATAATTTTTTTTTTAAAACACAGAAACACCAAACCAACCTTAGGGTGCGTTTGGTACGCAGACGAGACGAGACGGAACGGGACGGGACGGGACGGAACAGGACGAGACGGATGTTGTAAATTTTGAAAAAAACAAGGGGCATTGTTGTCCTAAAATGTTAAAAATTTCTGTCCCACAGACGTGGAACAACCCCGTTCCATGGGGGGAGGTGGAATAAAAAATCATCTAAAACTTGTCCCGTGGAACGCCTCGTCCCACACATTTTAAGCGTACCAAATGCGGGACGGAACGCCTCGTCCCGTCCCGTCCCGCGTACCAAACGCACCCTTAAGTCCGCTGCTTAAAACAGTTAAATTAACAAAAAAATTAAGCTAAAAGGCCTCTCCCTTTTCTTTTTCTTTTTTTTTTTTTTTTTTTTTTTTTGTGGAAGCAAAAAGACCTCTCCCTTAAGAGCAACTCCAATGTAGGAGCCCTCCCCCCCAGGCAATACACTATTCAATCCACCTAATGAACAGTAATTGCCTTAATGAACAGTGTATTCCCCTGGCAATAGCCTTTTTGCATCTCCACCCCTGCACTTGAATAGCCCTGGCAATTGGCAATAAAATATTAGTATTTTTATATTTATAAAAGAATACATAATAATTTTATTTGTAATTTCAAATAATATTTTTAATCGTTCTCGTTGCGCAACGTGTCATTATCCGAAAAGCCAATAGCAATAAAATATTTGGATTTTTTTATTTATAAAAAAAATTCAAAATAATTTTATTTGTAATTTTGGATTTCCGATAAAATTTGTAACCAATCACGTCGTGCCACGTGTCACAATCCGATTACAATCTTTGAGGATAGATTTCCACCAGATTTTTAACGAATGACGGCATGCCACGTGTCATTGTCTGAAAGGACAATTATTGGCGAGGGATTTCCGATAAGATTTGTAACCAATCACGTCGTGCCACGTGTCACAATCCGATTACAATCTTTGAGGATAGATTTCCACCAGATTTTTAATGAATGACGGCATGCCACGTGTCATTATCTACAACCTAATCCTTGCCCAAATCCTCCATATAATGAAACCCTCCATCCTCAGAAATCTCACACCAATTTTCTCAAGCTCTCTATCATTATTCATAGTTTCAGCTTTCTTCTTCACCAAAATCCCTTTCATTATTCATAGTTTCTACTTCCTTCTTCACCAATGTCTTCTTCTTCTTCAAAGATGATGTGGGAAATCGATCAAGAAGAGGAAGAATTGTTAAACCAATCAGAAGGAATGTTCAATGCCGGGGATTGGGCCCAAAATGAGATGGAAGAGGATGATGAGCGTAGACGGAGAGATGACGAATCAAGAATGGCACGAGCCTCACATTCCCGTCGAGTCGTCCAAGGTGTGGCTCAGATCTGCAGGACCAACCGTGCTAGAAACATTGATAGAAACAGGCAACGACGAGGTCAGGAGCTCTTGGACGATTATTTTGTCCGGAACAGTGCATTCCCTGATACGTACTTCCGACGTCGTTTTAGAATGGAACGACATTTGTTCAACAGAATCATGGGCGCTGTTTGCAACCATGATTCTTACTTTGTGCAAAAGCCGGATGCATTTGGTGTTATAGGTCTCCTGCCTGAGCAAAAAATTACTGCTGCTTTGCGGATGCTTGCATATGGAGCAGCTGCAGACCAAGTGGATGAGATAACGAGGATGGGAAAATCAACCATTCTTGAGTCCTTGATGAGGTGCTAGGATGATCTTCTCTTGTGGCGCTAGGACCATCTCCTCTTGCTCTCGCTTCTCTTGCACGCCTCCTTCGCACCACGTCTTCTTTCTCCGACTTCCAAAAATATTTAGAATTTGGAGACTTCCCTTCTAAAGGCTATTTCATAATGTTACGATCTTGTTCAGCCATTCTTTCTTCTCTTCTACATTCCCTTTCTTGCCGAAGTAGTTCTCTTTCTCTCTCATCAGCTTCAAATTTTTTCTAAAAAGCTGCAGCTTTTGCATCCTCTCTAGCTTTATCGGCCTCATATTTAGCCATTTCTCGAGCCAAAGTCAATTCACCTTGGCGGGCAAGGTCTTCCATAAACTTTCCATAATCTTTCTTTGAAGTATTACCTTTTCTCTTTGCAGCCTTCTTACCTTGAGGCCTAATTGGAAAACGGGTCGACCCCGACGCTTGTTCAACGGGGGGCGTTTCAGGCACTTCTTCTGCATCATCTTCATCATGATCATGCGAGGCATGATCGGGTGTAGAGTGTAGAGGGGTGCTGTTCATGAAAACTTCTGGACCGACAAGCACAACTCTGAATTTAGGACAATCTTTGACCACATTCCAACATTCAAACCGGGTGAATGTTTTGTTTTTGCTTTTGGTTTTGGTGCCATACCAAGCTTGTGCTTGAAGTTCCTATACAATACGGGAGATTAAATAATTATGATGAAACTAGGTAACAAATAAAAAATAGGTAACAAATAATTATAATGAAAGTAGGTAACAAATAATTAATACAAAAAAATAAATAATATGAAAATAGCTAACAAATAATTATAATGAAACTAGCTAACAAATAATTAATACAAACAAATAAATAATATGAAAATAGCTAACAAATAATTATAATGAAACTAGCTAACAAATAATTAATACAAACAAATAAATAATATGAAAATAGCTAACAAATAATTATAATGAAACTAGCTAACAAATTCTAACTAGTTATTAAAGCAAGTTATTTACGTGTTAGGATTAGGATATCTAACAATTTTCTTTTTAATTTATTGGTATAGCTAGTAACTGTTTCATTCACTTTGAATAATTTATAAGAGACAATGGTTGATACTTGCATATTTTATAAGAGACAAATAATTATAATGAAAGTAATTATAATGAAAATAGGTAACAAATAATTATAATGAAAGTAGGTAACAAATAATTAATACAAACAAATAAATAATATGAAAATAGCTAACAAATAATTATAATGAAAGTGGGTAACAAATAATTAATACAAACAAATATATAATATGAAAATAGCTAACAAATAATTATAATGAAACTAGCTAACAAATAATTAATACAAATAAATAAATAATATGAAAATAGCTAACAAATAATTATAATGAAACTAGCTAACAAATAATTAATACAAATAAATAAATAATATGAAAATAGCTAACAAATAATTATAATGAAACTAGCTAACAAATAATTAATACAAAAAAATAAATAATATGAAAATAGCTAACAATTAAATAATACAAACAAATAAGTAATATATTGTTACCTGATCCGCTAAACTTTCCCCACTTCGAAGATTAGAACTAGCTTGTGTCAATGCGTCTCTCCACAAACTAAACGATATATTCAGTAATTTCCAACGACTGGACAGTGAATCTTTGGTTCTTTGCCCACCCATTATCTCAATATAATTGGTATGAATAAGACTCCACATTTCTCGCAACTGCATCTCATTACCCAAAAGTGAATCATGAGTAATTTTAACCCAGCTAACACACAACGCAACATCTTCAAGAACCGTCCAATTTGTACCTGCACCAGTACTCATTTTGTTTGAAAAAAAAGATTGGCTTCAAAGTTTGAGAGAAAGGCTTTTGAATGTGAGGAGAAATAGTTGAGAAAATATGGAATTGTGGTGTAAGGTAGATGTTAATGATAAGGTATTTATAGAAAAGTAAAAAAATAAAAAAAATAATTTACAGATTTTTTACAATTTTTTACAATTTTTTTCCGATTTTTTTACAATTTTTTACGATTTTTTTCAATTTTTTACAGTTTTTTTATTATTTTTTACAGAATAATATCAACCGTTGATCTGAGATCCAACGGTTGATATTAAATAAGATTTTTTTATTTTTATTACCGTTGAAATCGGACGGTCACAATTAAAGAGCCGTTGGGATCGAACGGACCGTGGGAAGCCACGTGGCTTCCCAACGGTAACAAAAATTCTGAAAAGTTTCTGAAAAAGCACTGTTTTTTTTCTGAAATCTTGTCGGGCGACGCGCCCCCACGCGCCTGACAGAAATTTTTTTAAAATCGCCCTGACGTCAGCATGACGTCGTGCTTGTGTCATATCCACTCAGTGGGTCGGGCAGTCAATTTTTGACAGGCCCCTTGCTCGGGCCTCCACCTTCACACGGGGGCCTTCCCCGCTGGACTTAATTCACAGGGCCTCGAGACCTTTTTTCTACCTAGTCCCCCGAGCAAAAGCTCCCAGTGGAGCTGCTCTAAGCTTACCGTAAAACAACCTTTTTAGCCCCAGACTCCCGCAGCCTCCTCCTTTTCATCTCTATCTTCTCCGTCGGCCCCTAAATATTTCTATCAAATTTCGATCCGTTCGAGTCGCAGTCGACAGCCCAACTTCACTCTTCTCTCCGTCGTTTTTCACTCTCGACCCACCCCTGCATTACTTTTGCGGCCGTTTTGCTAGTACGGTTTAGATTTCTTGAAGTTTCCCATTTTCCTTTGGTTTAAATTTTGGCGAGAAACATGAAATATTTCTGAAATCTTGTAATTATGAGCATTCACTGTCGATTTGATGTCTGTGCTATAGAAGATTGTAGTAATTCTTCTGGGTTTTTATAATTTGCCTAAACTAATCGTTTTTTCCGAATGAATTTTGTAATTTTTGTTAGTATAGGTGCGCTTTCTCTTTGCATAGGTAAGCATCATTTACGATTCGAATCCCGGTTACGGCAAGAGAAGTCAGAATCCAATCTTTCATAGGTGTCGCTTGATGCCCTTTTCAATGGATTGGCTTGACATGAATATTTACTGATGGATATTTGTTCTTGAAGTATATCTTAAAATGCAAGATGCGCCATTTTAAGGATGGATTGCAGCATTGTTCTTCGGTTTTTTTATCGTTGTCAAATGGATTTGAATGTTTTTTTCCTGGGAAATGAATATCATTTGAGCTCCTTTTTCATCTGTTCCATAAAACATATCATCCAAATAACTACGTAAACTTGAATCGAATTCTGGAGTAATGCTGAGAAATACGATACAGAACTAATAACCATTTTAGTTCACTTTGTTCTAGTAAGACAGTAGAGTTTAGGGTCACATCATTATCAGTTCAATTAAGCGGCGCGTGATTGTTTCATGATGATTTATTTCGATCTTCTGGTTGTTTCATTTATTGCAATCTTCTTTATTCTTTATTATTACATGTAAATGGTTCCATGGAAATAAACAGAATGGAGTCAGATGATGTATTTCAATCTTCTTAAATCTTATGTTTGTTTTTATTCTTCTCATTTCATGCAATTGTTTTCGAAATTAGAGCATTGTTTGCTGATATGTTCTATGTTGAACTATTGTTCCTGAGTTATATTGGGGGTAATTGTTACAGTTCTACTTGGGGCATCATATGTAATAAAGTCCAGGTCGTTTGTTGTCGTAACTCATTTGAAATGATTGTATGGTAGACAAGTATTGTTGCCACGATTGCTGGTCTATAAGTTCAGGTTGTTAGTCAGCTGAATCATTTTCTAGTTAAAAATCCAACATTAGAAGAAGCTAACTGCTGCTATTCAGCCCAAGTTTTGTTTGTTGATTAACTCCAATTAAGCCCATTATTTCCAAATTTGGTGAACAGCCCCTACTCCCTTTTTTTCAATGTGACTATGGAAGGATTAGTGTATGGTCTAATGGGGCAGTTTGGGTATATACATAGAAATTAAGGCCCTGTGCCTCCCCTATCTGGTTTGTGGTGCTTATGCACGGTGTTGATACTTTGAGTTGTGATTTTGTTGGAACCTCTACAATATAGAACAATATGATTTTTCCGCCTGTGGAGAAATGTAGTTTTCGGAAGTTACTTTCATAGAATTACCTTTTAATAATGTCTATAATACAGGATGTCAGAAACACCCTTCCGACCACGTGAGCAGCTCTATGAGAAGCAAAAGATTTTCCAAAGCATCCACAAACACACATACCTGAAGGGACCATATGATAAGATTACGTCTGTTGCCATTCCAGCTGCTTTAGCTGCTACTTCATTGTTCCTTATTGTGAGTTTCTAATTACTTCATTTCTTTTAAGACTTTGTAAGTCTTTTATATGAAAAAAGCGTAGTTTTCCTTGCTTCTGTTGCAATCTAATTGTAAGGTCTGGTGGCATTTTCTCCAGGGACGAGGCATCTACAACATGTCACATGGGATTGGAAAGAAGGAATGACGCAGCATAGGAATGACCGTCGGCTGGCAGACAAAGTCTGAAGATTTAGTGCTCCCAGTCTCTGGTAGTGTTGAATTTTTTCTGTTTGTGGCCTCTAATAATTGCTTAGTAGCAGATTCTGTACTTCATTTGAAAGGGGGAGCTTTTACTTCTGAAATTTCTGCTAATGGGGTTTCCTGTTTGATAAAAACTGCACTCGTTTAATGTACTTAAGACTTCAGTCATTTGTATTAGACGTCTTTCTCAACTGTTGCGTCGTTTGGTCTGCATTTTCTATGCTTAGAAATGTGTATCAACTTGGTTTTTACTCCATTGATTTCGCAGTTGTATCACATTCTCAGCTTCTTTTTTCGTATGCTTGACCGATATGTGGAATATTTCCGGTGAATCTAACTGCTGCTTCAGCATCTTTGACATATTATGTTCTTCCCCTTCACTAGCAGAAGCAAAATCTTGTTAAGAAACTGCTGCGAGCGAGAGATTCTCTTATCCAAAGTTGTAGTCCCGGTGGCATCTTGCTACATGTTCAAAAAGGTATATAATCTATCCAATGAATGATTGACACGGGGTGAGTTGGCGGCATGAGAGAATCTCTCGTCCCAAACTTCAAATTGTCAGGCCATTCCAGCAGCATCGCTCCACATATCTCGATACCCACTCTGAAAACTGCGCCTTTATGTGTTTCTACTCAAATAATTCCTAATTCTTACGCATGCCACCCAAGTGTTATTTGAAGCATCGCTACCTAATTAAATGACTACGAAGGTAGAAACTAAAACTCATGACACTCTGGCACCAGGCCGGCTTTGAGAATTTGGAGACTTTAGGTGAGCCTTCGAAGTGGGGCTCTAGAGTTGTTTGACTCTTGATTCTTTGCACATTCATGTGTTAAAAAATAACTACATACATTAAAAAATCTATTTCTTCATCAAATATCATTAAAGTTAGCATTAAAAGAAGAAAGATATACAAACATTAGTTAAATATTATAATTTTTGTGTTTTTAGATGCAAATGTACTAATTAAGTTTACAAAGAGTTTAACAATGAAAAGCTAAGAAGTGCTAACTATGAGTTTAACAATGAGCTGATAGACAAACACGTGATAATATATGGTTTGAATTAAAAGAAATATTAACACTTGTTTGATAATCATATCATTTTTTTTTTTCTTTGTTCTCTACTTCAAACAGGGAGTATATTTCCAAGCCACCATAATAAAAAATCTCTACGCATCAAATAGAATATGGAAACTCATGTCTCAGCGTATTGCTTCATATATGCATGAAGCATGCATATACGTGATTGGTTACAACAAGAATCTCACTTTTTAAGGATTATCTGTAGCCTCTCTGTATCGAAATTTGTCGAGGGCGCCGTCTTAGTTTTACCTGCGAACCAGTAGATCAAGTAATGCTAGTCGACGTTTTAATTCACGTTACAACAGTCATACAGTAACCTTATTTCAAATTAATCTGTAAGGTGTTTTAGTGCGTCAAGGTAACCAGTATTTGCATAATCCCACCTTTCTCAAGTAGAAAAGGAAATTTACCCTCACAAGTCATTCACTTAATGCAATCGCCACTGATCTCCAAGGAGAAAAAATTTCAAACTTAATATGTAGAAATGAGTTTGTTAAATCATTAAAATGCCAAAAATCAAGAAAATGACAACCAATGCGCGGCTGGAGTTTGCTATTCCTGTTTTAGTGTCTTGTTTACGTCTCCTTCTTATTTGGTTGAAGGAGACATCAACGAGACACCAAAATCAGGACAACAGACCCCCCAATGCACATATATATACATGCAGCACGACACGCACACAATGAACTATTTTGATAATTCAATGCTATACATAATAGGAGGAGGATTCTCTTCCCTCCAAATCTCTCTCCTTCCCTCCCCTCCTATTTAAACGGTTACGATTAAGCCACATCAAATCTTGTATTGATTTTTTTTTATAGAGATAGAAAGACAAAAAAACTGTGAGAAGAGGGGATGGAAGGAGATGAAAATAGGAGGGAAAAAAATCATACTTCCAGATATATTAATATCTGTGTCATATCAAAAGTGGTGAGTCTAGTTTCAGCATATTTAAGAGTAAGATGGGAGATAATCCTCCTCTGCATATTTAAGCATTAGCATCAATTGCATTGTCCCTATCAATTCGACCCCAGCCACTAGGGATGGGCAAATACCCATCGGTTATGGGTACCCGTCGTTATCCGCCCATTTAAATTTCACGGGTACGGTTATGGGTATTAACCGCGGTTATAAACGGGTAACCGTTTACCCATTTATTTTATATATGTAAAATTAACACAAACCATGTTCCCTATTGAAAAAAATTTAGATCAATGCTATTGACTATAGTGCATGATTTATGTAGCAAATATAATATAGTTTTTCTTAACCACTTTAAATTTCATGGTCTATTATATATATTATGTTAATACTTTACATTCCGAGTTAAATAACCTAAGAATATTGTCTTTTAATAGTTTTTGTAATTTAAGAATACTTAGCAAATTTTATATTACCTTCATTGTTAACAATTAAAAATATCGTCTGTAAACTACTATTTCAATTATTGGAATGGTATAAGGACTTAAAAAATTAAAATATGGAAATGTACGATGAATGTACCTAAAACGGTGTTTAATTGTTAGAAAAAGAAAATTATGACAAATTTTTCTTTTTTAATTTTCATGTTGCTAAAAAAATACATAGACAGGTGAAAAATGAGTAAATGATAAAAAAAGAAAGGATAAACTGGTTTTAAAAAAAAAGATAAATGGGTAAACGGGTACTAAACGGTTACGGTTAAATGGGTACATGGTTATGGGTATGGTTAACTGTTTATAAACGATTATGGGTATGAGTATAACCGTTTAGGCAATTACCTAATGGATAAATGGTTATGCGGGTATGAAAAAAACGGTTATGGATAAATAACCGCGGTTACCCGCCCACCATAACCGTTGCTATCTCTACCAGCCACCGCTCGTCTGCCGCATCCCATTAACAACCCGACATACGTCTAACGAATCCTTACCATTCTTAACCACATTTTGTCGGTTATCTTCAGTTATCGCACCCTGAATTGGCCTTCAACTGAAACTTTGAATTGTTTTTGGTTCTTCTTCCTTTCTTGATCGAACTAAACGTAAAATTTCTACGAGAATTATGGTGCAACAACTCTGCAATTGCAATGGGACAGCCTATGTACGCAAGTAAAGCGGAACCAACACGGTTTCTCTTCTTCTACATCATTAGTGTAAATGGGGGGTTTGACTTTATTTGACTCACAGTGGTCAGCCATGTCGAAGGTGGAGAGGCCAGCATTGGCGTAGCGTAGCATGGCCTCGACGGTGTCGTCTCAGTCGATTCTTCCTAAGCTATCGCTGGTCTGCCACATTCTGTTCAGGAATCAACATATGTCCAGGAACCGTTCTCACCATGACAATAACAAAACACATAGGATTGTACAGTGACAATTACTTTGAAGACTGAATAGCAAATGCCTTGGTAAAAAGGGCGAAGTTGCTATTACTTTAAAAAGAAACTTTAATACACATGGAATATTGAAAAAAGAGAAAAGCAAAACACATGGCATGATTTGTATTTGTATGTCCAAAGTACAACTGTCGTTGGTGGGGAGAGTGTAAAGTCCAACTGTCCAAGTCTCTTTCAGGGCCCGTGGCCAAGGGAAAGTAACGCGACTCTTTTGACGGATATAGGATGTGAGAGAGAGGGAGGAGAATTCTCTCCTTTTTTCTTCATGTTCTCTTATTTAAGCGGTTATTGATATTAAAAAAAACAAAAAAAACTGTGAGAGGATCTTCTCCGCTCCCCACTGCCAACTTGTTTGTTTTGTTTCCCCTCCTTTTTCCTTTCCTCCCATTGGTCAGATTTCTCCTCCACTGAGACTTATCGTCGACGGCACACGACCACACCCTCTCCCTCCCCCTCCTTCACCTTCAGTTTCAAGCAAGTAGGTGAAAAGCAAACCCCCCCTCTCATTACTAATTAGTACCCCCATTAAAATACTACCACACCCACTGCTCCTCTCTACCTAATCCATTTACTATCATTTTCAATTTTATAAACAAACAGCATTAACGAGTTAAATTGTTTATATTTAACAAAAAGAAAATTGGTAAGATTAAACCTGCGCTAAGCATAGAAATTATTGTTCGTTTTTCTCCGGTAAAACTCGTCTGCATTGATTATTATTTAATTATTAACAACCAAAAAAAAAGAAGCAAAGCAATTCCTGCTCCTAGGACCGGGCAAGTATAACAAAAATAGAGATACATAGGTCATCTTTTTGGTTGCTTCCCCTGTCATCCTCCTCCTTGTTTTACATCTTAGCCAGGCACTCAGGCAGCGCAGCAACTCTGGTCGTTGCTCCTCCTTCCGAACTCCAACCATCTCTCTCGCTCTCCCTCCCTCTAAATCTTAAACCCTAGAAAAAGCCTCTCTCTCTCTCTCTCTCCCTGTCTGTGCGAAGTTGCCAATACTCTAGAGAGAGAGAGAGAGAGAGAGAGAGAGAGAGAGAGAAAGGGCTTTTGGTTTCAGATCGCGGATATCTCAGCTCAGCTCTGCTCGCTCGCCGATCTACGCCGTCTCGGCCGAGTTCGCTCAATGGGCGGCTCGGACGATTGAAATGCTGGCTGCTGCTGCTCTCCGCGATTTCGATGTTAATCGCACAAAATGTCCGCCTCTTTAGCTGCTTTTGAGCGCCCCCTACGGCCTGCTGCTTCTAACACGGTACTCTTTCTTCCTTATTCTGGAAAATTACTAGAACTCGATTGGTTTTTTTTCATTTGTTTTATTTTATTTTTTGAATATTTGTTTGAATTCCTTTAAGCTGGCTTTTGTGGGAAGCCACCAAAGCTGATGTTGGTGAAATGCGGTTTTTCATTTTTATTTTTATTTTTAATATTTTGGATTTCCTTACATCATGGTGGAATGTCCGTCGCAGATGTTGTGAAAATTCGATTGTATTAGATTGATTTTGTATCCATTTTCTGTTCTGATTGCTGGAGGAAAGTGTAGAATGGATAACAGAAGGAAAAATAGACTCAAAGCAATGGGAACACTTGTTGGTGTGGCAATGCACTTGTCGAAATTATTGACGTTGTGCTTAGGCCCAGTTTAATCTGCTGTTTTATTTTCAAGTAATGTTGATACAGATTTGGAATGTTTTGTTTTATGATATGGAACACGAACTTCATCAAGACAAGACGTAAGCAAAACAAGATAGGCAAGTTTAGGATGAAACTGCAATGCGTTTCTATTTACCCGAATGAACCCAAACATGCCCAAGTTTGAGGGAATTGACGAAAACTTTGCTATTTTAAAGAGAAGTCAATGTTTTTATCAATCCTTGATTTTTCAAATGAGTTCTTAATTCTCAGAATTGCAGTCTGTTGGTTATCAATGATACCTGATTGTGTTTCAAGTGTTCCTTTTCATCTCTTGTGCTTAATTTGCAAATTAGTTTTACATTGTGCTCCGCGGGTGGGTAATATTTTCATTCCTTCTAACACATCAGATGATCCAGCAGGTCTTCAAGAGTGGCCCACTTTTCATTTCTTCTAAAGGTTGGTAAACATCTCTTGTTCTCATGTTCCTTACCCTGCCCCCCCTTAAACAACTTTGGCTGCATTTCCAGCATGTTTATGTATTTGTTATAGGACTCTTTTGACTTTGACGTGATTACATTAGTCTTAGAAGGAAAAAACACTGTGAATTTGAAATTAGATAATTTGCCTTTATAATGGTATCTGTACTTGGAAAAAATTCTTTATAATCAGCATATCAATTCGTTGAATACATTAATTGCTTTGATCATTGACCTAATGTTTATCTGTTAGGTCTATGGAGTGTAGTACTAGGAACTAAGTTCTTTGGAAGTCTCATAAGATTGAGTCAACCTCTATTTAGACTTAATATAAGATTAATGAGGGAGATAACAATAATACAACAGAAATGAAAGGAGAGAAATGGAGCTAAATCTACCACTCGGAAAATAAGACTCCTAAAAGAAACACCCAAGGCACATATTTAGGGGGGGTGTATTCAATTGGGAATTTGAGAGATTTTAAAGGATTTTTATGGAGTCTAATTGATTTGTAGAGACTCTATGTAAAATTTTGATATTACATAGAGTCTAATTGATTTGTAGAGTCTAATTGATTTCTAGATTTTAAAAGATTTTTATGGAGTCTAATTGATTTGATTCATTAAAAGAATTAAAATTCCTCAAAGTCCCAATTGAATACATCCCTCTTAGTAAACAAAACATTTTATATTCACGAATATTGATATCACATTCATTTATCTGATTTATGGATTGATAAGTTGCTTTGACCGTATCCGATATCCGTGCAGCGTCTTATGTAATTCAAATAAGCCACATGATAGGCATTAGAATATTTTTCTAAAATCTGTTTGTCGATTTACTGTTTCAAGAGAAATAACTGCTTTTGCTTGGTCTAATTAGTAATTATGAACAACTTTTAATATATTATAAGTGTTTAAAATATAGGACGAGGAGTTCTTCCAATGAGTGTTTATTTAATTTTTATAATGAAAACCTTCCAAACCAGTTTATGTTGCATCCTATATGTTAGAGGTCTTGGGGACAACTGACGATTTTGCTTCTTTCCTCTCATCAATTGATATGTTAAGAGTAACTCGGTTTTCGCGTTTGATTTTGTCAACGGGTATTTGAACTTTTAAACTTTTTTTTTTCTATCACGCATCTCATAGTTTGTTGAATCACCTCTTCTTCTCTCATTATTTATATATTCAGTTTTTATTTATTGGCTTTGCAGGAATAGGCTGGAAGTCCTGGAAGAAGCGGTGGTTTATCCTCACACGGACTTCTTTGGTTTTCTTTAAAAATGATCCTGTTAGTATTAATCAGTCATCTATTTACCTCTTTTTTGGTTATACCAATATGTTCAGGCTTTCTTTTGCTTTCCTTTTCCTTTTCCATAATTTTCTGCATTAGTCTGCACGATTCAATGTAGTTAATGGAAAAATTGGTTGGTCGCTGAATTGATGTGTGAGTTGTATTTGTTCTATAAATGGTGGACTTGGTACATTCAGTTTTGATGGTTTATTTGTTGGAATAAAAGGTTCACACCTTAGAATGTTTGAAAGATATTACTATTCTACTATGTGAAGAGATATTGAAACTTCTTCTGTTGCCTCATGAAATGGGATGAATCCCTGTTCAGACCTTCATAATGTGATCTCGGTGATATGTGAAATTATTGTTGTGGAGTTGCAAATGTTCTCTTCCTTTAGTGTTCTTGTGTTCTCTATAGGTTATTGAGGAAACCCACTAAAATGCATGGTATCCCATTTCCACCATTCCTTAATAAAATGTCACATTCTCGTCGAATAACCGATTGGAGTACAATTTCAATTTAATCTGTATTTCAAGTGTTTGTTGGTTGGTTATGTGCTGGATTTTCCATAATAACCTGCTAAACTGAGGTAGGACTTTATTGATTTTTGTGTGCGCGCGTGTGTCTCTCTCGCTCACTCACTCACTTACTCACTCGTAGACATACCCGACAGTCAACAACTGCAAAGTGAATGTTGTTTTTTTTTTTTTTTTTAAATTTTTTAAGGAATGAATGTTGTTTTTCATCTTTGTACAGAGTGCACTTCCACAAAGAGGCGGTGAAGTCAATTTGACTTTGGGGGGCATTGACTTGAACAATTCTGGGAGGTATGCATGGCAACGATGACTTTGTTTTATTATTATCTGCAATCTGACTAATACATGCAACTGCTTTCATGCAGTGTTGTTGTTAGAGAAGATAAAAAGCTTCTGACGGTTTTATTTCCTGATGGACGTGATGGGCGGGCCTTCACTCTTAAGGTGACATTTTTGTGATATTTTTTTTTCGAGAATTATTCAAATATATAGTATACTTGCATGGTTTCTGCTGATATGCATGTATATAATAATTATATGAGTTTTCAAAATCTCAGGCTGAGACGTCGGAAGACTTGTATGAGTGGAAGACAGCCCTTGAACATGCCCTTGCACAAGCTCCAAGTGCTGCCCTTGTAATGGGACACAATGGGATTTTCCGTAATGACACGAATGATACACTTGAAGGGTCCTTCCATCAATGTTTGTACTTTTTCATCATTACACATTCGATGTCTCATGATTTCATTTATCTTGAGCTGGCATATTTATATATAATTTTGGGCTTTCAGGGAGAGATAAAAGGCCTGTTAAATCTTTGGTTGTTGGAAGGCCTATTCTGCTTGCGCTAGAAGATATTGATGGAGGTCCTTCCTTCCTGGAGAAAGCTCTTCGGTTCCTGGAAAAGTTTGGTAAGTTGTGATCCATTTAATATTAACTAGATCTCAAACTGAAGGAAAAATTCCTTATGTGTATGTAATATCACTATATACAACATAGTAATTTCTGAAGGTTTTAATGTTACCCTAGAACCCTTACTTATTCCAGACAAACTTACGGAATAACCTTTGTTTACCCATCATGTTTGTCTCGTGCATCTATCTGTATCCAATGTCCCATTTTCCAAAAAGTCAACTAATTACAAATTTTGAGATCGGATCACAGGTTTTATGTTCGAACCGTGATCTGGTTTGCACAATCCAAAACGCGGTGGGTTTGCAATCTTTGCTGAAATGGGCAATCCATTCTCCTTCAGTTTTAATTTTTCATCTCCTTTAGGCAAAAGATTATTTAGCATTTTGGAGTTGTAGGAATTCAGAAAACTTGAAGAAGACAAAGAGAACAGTATTGTGGAATCCTCTCCTCTCCGCTTTTTTTTTTTCATTCTTTGTTACTTTTATCAATGCCAAGAAATAATATGAAAAAAGCTTACAGAAAATAGTGTTTTAAATCTTAACTACCAAAAGTGGCTTCAACTTGGCATAGTAATGTATAATGTTTATAATTAGTATAATATTGGTTTGCATGAGTGAAAAATATGCAAACTATTTACCATAAGGAAAAGAATCAGATAAAACTTTAAAACGAACCCATAATACTGTACCGAGTATACCCCCTAGCGTACCCCATTCCCATAAACTACCGTACCTTGTACCCTTTCCCGTTTTACTTACTGAACTGACCCATGCCCCATGCAACATTGAGGTGGACATATATGTTGGTGTTTTTATCATGTGCGGATTTTTAGGAATTGATGCATTTGACACCCTTCATCTGTGTCAAGTCACTACACTCATATCAGAGTATGCAAAGCTTAGAATTGTGTCTTATTTCACATATTGGCTATGCAGAAGTCAAGATGCTCCTCTGCATACCAGTGTGGAGACATCATCAGTACAAACTGTTAATCCTAATTGCCTATGAAACTATCTGGAAGCACCAGTCTGGGAATTGACTCATTAAGTCATTATACTGGGAGAGATGCCTGAAGAAAAATAATGTTAGAAAATATATATTTTTGAGGGTTATACTAAACAGTTTTATAATTTGTAATTTATTTGTCCCATAGGTACTAAAGTTGAAGGAATATTGAGACAGTCTGCGGATGTTGAGGAGGTAGAACGTAGAGTACAAGAATATGAGCAAGGTATCCATTTTATTCAAGTTGAAAGTATCTGCAACGTCTGGTGGATTCTAAACTATAAGAGATTCTATTGCGTCTCAGTTGGATTTTTTCACTTATTTTTAGCTCATGCCCTCAATTTTCTTGGAAGCATGCATTGATTTCCAGCTTAGTCCTAATTGTTTTTGATGTTTGAAGGCAAGACTGAATTTAATCCGGATGAGGATGCTCATGTTGTTGGCGATTGTGTCAAGGTACTTTCCAAAATTTGTTTGATGTCATTCGTATTCGGTATGAATTATGCTTTACTTCAATATTTAGTCAAGCTGTTTGATCTGCAGCATGTTCTGAGAGAGCTGCCCTCATCTCCGGTACCAGCATCTTGCTGCACTGCATTGCTAGAGGCTTATAGTAAGTTTAGCTGTATGTTATGCCTTGTGAATTCATAAATCAGTTAGTGGGTTCTTTGTTATGTGGGGAATTAAGTAACAGGAATAATTTGTGAGACCGTACAACCACATATGTGAAGTCATATTGGATAGAAAAGGTTGGCCATTAGTCTCATGTGTAGTTATCCTTCTGGACATATTAAATGATACTTTTATGCACGATTAAGAGATTGTACCAAGTCTCCATATCAATGTTTCAGTCCTCTGATAGTTTCCTTAAGTTTCTGAATCATTTGTACAAATGATCACATATATTTTAGTAATGGAATAAAGTTTTTTACTGTTTGCTCTGTGTTCTCTGACTAGAAATTGATCGAAAGGAAGCTCGGGTTAGTGCAATGCGCTCTTCAATACTGGAGACATTTCCCGAGCCAAATCGCCGTCTATTACAGAGGTAACCTGTTCTCTTCCATGATGTGAGATGTCTTCCGTTGGTAAACCTTAAATGGTTTGTCAGCGATGGCCTACTCATAATGTTTGATATGCCTAATTCTGTTCTCTTACATGAGGTAACCTGTTGCCTTACATGACGTGTGATGTCTTCTTCCTTCTGCCTTCTGAGTCCTAGTCATAATGTTTGAGATGCCTAATTCTGTAGTGCACTTGTACATAATGCACGAGTTTTATGGGAACTAGATTTTCATATGTTGGCTAGGAAGGCATGCATGGTAGTTTGAAAGGTGATGTACCAAACAATATATAAGCAAGGATGAAGATGTCAGGATTGGTTGAAATATTGGTATTGAGGATTCAAGGATATATTCATGAAATATGGTTAAATATTATTAATACAACGGATGCTTGTTTTAGAAGTTGGAAATTTTGTCAGAAACTTTAGGAAATGTTAATCTAATTAATAGAATGTCAGTTAGATGTGTAAATTTCATCGTAGATTGATGATAAATAATGTGACATGTAAAATCAAAAGCTCTCTCACTAATTTGATCAAATAGTTCTTATTGTTTAACAATATAAGAGTCGCCTCTTTGTCTATACATAATAAATGTATATACATGTGTGTAACAGTTACTGCTAAAAACTTAGTAGGATTAGTTCTGCAATTATTGTAAGTCCTACGTGCATAGAACTCTGATGCAAGAGATTACTTAGAAGCATGCAGGTACTAAATTTTTTGCAAGAACCTGTTTTGAATGTTAAGTTGCTTTAGGAAACAAAATTTTATCCACTCTGAGTATATCATATTGTAGCGACCACTACTACATATTGATCTTTCTCGTGGATATGCATTCTGTTCAAAATTATGCTAAACAATCATATTGGTCTATAACTTGCTTTTCACCTTTTTCTTTTTGCAGAATTTTGAAGATGATGCATGTCATATCTTCTCACTCCGATGAGAATCGGATGACTCCATCTGCAGTTGCTGCATGCATGGCACCCTTGCTCTTACGCCCTTTATTAGCTGGTGAATGTGAGCTGGATGATGACTTTGATCTTAATGGTGATAATTCTGCCCAGCTTATTGCTGCTGCAAATGCTGCAAATAATGCTCAAGCAATCATCACAACTCTTTTGGAGGAGTATGAAAACGTTTTTGATGTAAGACTGCTTAAGGATAGTTGGTTTATTACATTCTGTGTTCTTGCTATTTCTTTAGGTGGATCCTGGATTTATAATTCTCATTCTTTCAAACTGCATAACTTCATTTACTCCAGTCAACTATAATATTCGTTGAAACATGTGAGGATCTCTACTGTCCTTTTAACATCCCCTTTTGTCGTGAATGGGGGGGTACCATGGGCTTAGTGAAGATTGGTTGAACTATTTTTTTTTTTTTTTTTTTTTTGAGAAGAAACGAAAGAATTTTATAAAAAAGAGAGAATTTACATAAGTGGAAAAGAGTTCCACCTAGAACCGGGAGTAAGTAGCAAGGACCTTTAATGTAATGCTAATTAAACAATGGTAAGGCTAAACCGTATCATTTTAACGGCTGCTAACAAATCCCTTAGTGTATATTGGTTGAACTGATGAAGCTACTGGTACCAGTCATAGGTGCATGGTCATAACAACCCAGACTTAGTTCCTCAGAGATATATCTTGAATATGTTGATATGATGATTGTAGGAAGTTTGTGAGGTGTTAGGTTGATACTCATGTTGGATAGATTCATTTATATATCTGAGTGTATTGTAGGGAGCACTATAGAAACTTCAGCTCTTCAGTGGTGGTTTAGGCTCGGGTGGGGGTTGGGGTGGTGTAGAGTGACTAGGAGCATGAAAGATTTAATGTTAAGCCTCCTTTGGGATGCCAGACTGGACATGCTAATATTTTGGATGGGACCTAATGAGATGGTTAATACTTTGTGGCTTATCTTTGCTTGATCTAGGACAAGATCCAGTCTTTGTGAGTAATGGATTACCAGCTTATTGACATGTTAGTACTAGTACTATATCATAGGTAAGGTCTCAATATGTTGCGTCCTTGACACGGTGAGAGTGCCTGCTTGAGATGGCATCCAACTCCTAAGTGTCTTTGTGAATGATAGAAAAAATTGGATGCAGTTCTAGTTGTTGAAGAATTGGTTGAGGTGTATTGGGTAAAGAAGGAAGGTGTTGTCATAAATTTGCCTTCCTTCTTATCTAATGTTATGTGTCTAGTCAGAAAAATGCTTATCCGACATTCTGTCAACTTTTCCAACACTGATAACTTCCTGTGCAGGCGATGTGTTCTATCAAATGATAGGGCTACAGGGTTTCAACTGCAAATCTTGCATTTCACAGTATTTGATAGGAGATTTCATTTTCAGGATTAGTGAGTGCTATGCTATTTTATCTTTTGAGAGAGATGTCAGTATCTATTTCTGTAGGAACCTTTTATATCACTCACTCTGTATTACACTCAAATAATTTACTTCATTTTACTTTAATTGTTTGAACATTTTGTTTTCCTGGATGCTATCTTTCTTTGAGCGGCACGGCTCGTTGTCAATTAAATGACATCTCTAGTAATTTTAGTACAAATAAATGATATATTGTTTAAACACAAATTTAGATAAAAAAATGTTACTTTTGCTGACACTGATTCTTATGGTCTTCCATTACATGCTATTACAAAGGCTCTAAATCTTGAGTTCATGTTAGATTTTTCAATTATGCAAAGTGGTCTTCACTTGTTAGGCTCTTGTTTCAGGATGAAAATCTTCTAAGGTGTTCCATCTCCGCTGATTCTCGAATTGAGAATAGTGGAAGTGAAGATTCATCTGACGATGAAAATCTTGATCTGAAAGACAACGGTTACCATGATGCAGAAAATGAAGTTGATCCGGAAACAGATGATGACCCGGATCGAGTTCATAGTGGAAAATTGAGTGAAAGCAGTGGTTATGCTGGCAGTGACCTGTATGATTATAAGGTTCTCTCCCTCTGTCTCTCCCTCACACCCGTTCACTCCACTGTGCTTGTGTTATTCTCTGATTTATGTATGGTTTTAAGATTTTTTTAAGTGTTAATGGTGGGATTAGAGTCTGTTTCTCTTGTGCGACATTAATAGGTAATGCCTTCCTATGCTGCTGATTGCGTTGACTTTCACATAATTGACGCCAGAAATGGCTGTGGGGTCCTTTGTGAGTTATATGATGTAGTGAAATTATATTTCATTAGTTTGATACAAACACTGGGAAGATGTTTGTAACATTATGCTGGTGGTTCTAGGTGGAACTCTTTTCCACTTATGTAAATTCTCTCTTTTATATAAAATTCTTTCGTTTCTTCTCAGAAAAAAAAAAAAAAAAAAAAAACATTATGCTGGTCATCCGACCAGATACTGCTAAAAGATCTGTCACTTTTACCTCTTTAGTTTAATTTTTTTTTTCATAACCTTGGTCTTTGATTAGCTCTGGGTCTTTAGGAGTCTAAGGGACGTACTGAGTCAATTAACTTACATGCAAGTTACTTATTATGCCTTTTTGATTTGATTTTCTTCTCTGTTGAAATATTCAACTGCCGGAGTTATAATATTTCTGATTGACATGTACGTTGGTGTCATACAGGCATTTGGGGTTGATGATTCAGATGTTGGATCACCTAAAGGAAATCATGCGTCAGCTGAGAGTTCAAGTTCACATGTTCCTCAAACCATCAGAGATCCAAATGTTGAAGTCGTGGAAAGAGGAAGCAAACCAATTAAAGAAAATGAAAATTTAATTAGTGAGACAGAAACACCAAGTGCATCACCTGCTGGAGATTCTTACAGATCAATGGGTGAGATTCTGTCAGCAATGGATCCAGGGCATCCTTTACCAGTGTCTGGACTTGAATCAGGAACTGTGAAGAAAGTGGCCAAAGTTACAGGCTCCCATCATAACGCAAAGCGATCAGCATTTTGGGGAAGAAACAATGTGAGTTGTCATTTGTTGTTATCTGTTTTATCTTAAGTTGATTTTCGGGTTAACCCAAGCAGTAGATCAATTAAAATCTCAATCAGTAAAGAAGCGGTTTTATTTAGCTGACATTCCAATAATCGGTTTTATTTAGCTGACATTCAATAATCAAACTTGATAGGTCTTCCTTCTTTTAAAGTCAAATTAACTCTGCATGAGAGAGATGTGGATCCCCTAATATTTTAGACAAAATTGAGAGATGGATCTTTTTGTATTGGGTTTAATTCTTTGCATCAAGTACAGAATGATTTATTTGATACCTCTTACAAACTGTTTGGTTTCATTATCATGGAGCTTGTGCATCATTTATTAGTTTGTTGACTTTTAATGTCCTCTTCTTTTCTTGTTTTCAATGTGAATTCGCAGTCTAGATATTTTTTGTGTGTTTTAATCAGTATGTGACATGTAGCCTTATATTTATGCATACGCTTTGTTTTACAGGAGATAATAGCTTAGCCGGCTTTTGCAGTTTTGTTTTAAAATCCAGTGGCATCTGATATCCTTCATTAATTGTTATACAGGCAAGAAAGACACCGTCAATGGAATCAGTCGATTCTTCTGGAGAAGAAGAGTAAGTTACTCATCATATGCATTTGTAATTTTGTACTTTGTTGTAGCAACATGCTTAATGCACATGAAATATATGGACATGCTACTTTTGCTTAAAGCTTTACAACTTTTAAGTAGCTGTTAACAAAAATCTGATATGCGCTGTAAGTTCTATAGTACTTTCAGTAAGTTATTTTTTTGAGAAGAAACGATAACACTTTATTAAAATAAAAACAAGAATTACAAAATAGTGGATAAGAAATCCACCATGTAGCAAAGCTAGCTAAGACCTCTCAAATAGATCTGATTACAAGTAACATAACCTCAGCCAAAATCATTTTACGGCTGCTAACATATCCCACACCATATGAGAAAGAGAATAATCCTTGAACTCATTCAAAACTGAAGCCCAGAGGGCTGCCTAGTATCTCACTCTACCCCATAGTTCTGCTACCCCACTCCATTATAATCCTCAAAAACTCTTCTGTTACGCTCCAACCAAATGTTCCAAAAAAACTGCCACACCAAACAGCCACAAAGCTTTAACTTTCCTCCCCTTTCCTAAAGCCTCAAAATTGGTGCTTAGAAGCTCAAAACAACCCTTTGGAGTGACCCAACTAACTCTAACTTCTTGAACCAATTTCCACCACAACTGTATTGAGTAAGAACAATGGAGAAAAATATAATTAACACTCTCCTCCTCTGATTTACACAAACTGCACCAATGGGGAGAAATACAAATAAAAGGAATTCGCTTTTGAACTTGATCACAAGGGTTGACCTTCCCAGTAGCCACTAACCACTGAAGAACTTTGACCTTCGAAGGAGCTTTTGATTTCCAAATATGAGAAAAGGTTGGAAAATGTTGGACATTTCCATTGTTGCTCAAGAAAGAGCTATAGGATTTGCAAGTGAACAATCCTGATAAGTTTAGTTTCCACCTTCTGTTATCCGCTCTTGATTGAATCAAACGAACATTTTCCACCTTCTGTAATAACCTAGCCGCCTCTTCTATCTCCAACTCATTCAAATTTCTTCTGAAGTCAAAATTCCAGCTCAAAGAATGAAGAGAAGAAACCACAAAACTTGAATGCTCTGGTTGTGCATTCTCGATAACAAGAATATTATAGGATATTGCTCTTTCAATGGTCCACCTTCCAACCAACCATCCTCCCAAAACCTCACCCTCTCCCTGTTGCCCACCTCAAACTTGCAGCACTCTAGGAACGATTGAAGACCAGACGAAATATCTTTCAAGGGGCTACGACTTGAAACATGCATTGAAGGGTTTGCATCCCACCCATTATCCTGCAACCCCTACTTGCTTCTTATCACCTTGTGCCAGAGAGAATTTGATTCCTTTGGGAATCTCTACAACCACTTAGCCAGTAATGCGTCATTCCGTTTCCTCAAATTCCCCACACCTAAACCCCCTTCCTCCTTACTCTACCTCCCATTTCACCAAATGGTTTTTCTTTCCTTCCTCTACCCCTTCCCAAAGAAACCCTTTAAGTAGTTTTTCCAGCCGTCCAATCACCCCACAAGGAATTTTGAACAAAGACATGTAGTAAATTGGCAAACTTTCCAAAACAGATTGAATCAAAGTTAATCTACCACCTCTGGATAAGAATGCCTTCTTCCAACTTTGAAGTCTTTTTTCCATCTTTTCTACAACTGGATCCCAAAACGTAATTGCTCTTGGCCTTCCCCCATGGGGGAGACCCAAATACTTTATTGGCCAGCTACCCACTTCACATCCCCAAGAATCTGCCATCCTTTTAATTTTCTCACAATCTGAGTTTATTCCAGCCAAAAACACTTTGCTTTGTTAATTTTCAAACCTGAAACAGTACAAAATAAATGGAGCAACTCTAATACATTGTTCCAAACTTCCTCAGCCCCTGCCAAGAAAAAAATGGTGTCATCAGCAAATTGAAGATGCGAAATCTCCACCTTTTCTTGCCCAATGCATAAACCTTTGATCAGATGATTCTCTTGTGCCTTCTCCAACAATCTACTCAAGACATCAACTAATAAGGTGAAAAGAAAAGGTGACAGTGGATCACCTTGTCTCAAACCTCTTGAAGCTTTAAATTTTCATCTAGGCCTCCCATTGATCAAAACTGAGAAATTTGCGGAACTTAGACAACCATGCACCCATTTCCTCCATCTATAGCCAAAGCCTTTTCTTTGTAAGACTAAATCCAAAAATCTCCACACCACATGATCACAAGCCTTTTCAAAATCAATCTTGAACACCAATCCCTCATCTTTCTTCTGCCTCACCTCTTCTACAAACTCGTTTGCAATTAGGACAACATCCAAAATTTGTCTACCTTTAACAAAAGCTCCTTGATATGGAGAGATTGCGCTACCCATAACCTCCCTTAGTCTTGATGCAAGCACTTTCGCCACAATCTTATATAAACTAGTAACTAGGCTTATAGGCCTGTAGTCTCACTTTCAAAGAATCTGACTTTTTTGGAATTAGACAGATGAATGTTTCATTTGTCACCGCATTTATTATCCCTTTCTCAAAGAACTCCTCCATTACCTTCAAAATATCCACTTTCAAGATATCCCAGCAATTTTGAAACATTAGCAAAGAGAACCCATCTGGACCTGGCGACTTATCCCTTCCACAATCAAATACTGCTCTGTGAACTTCCAATTCCTCAAAAGGCCCCTCAAGCCAAGCTGCCTGGGATTTACTTATTGAGCACCAGTTAATACCTTCGAAACCCCAACACACCTCTTCATTGCTGCTAAACAGGGACTTGAAAAAGTTAACGATTTTTTTTTCGATCTCTTCTGCATCCTCTACCACTCCACCATCTTCCACTTCCAATCTTTCTATATAATTTCTCTTCCTTCAGTAAGTTAAATAATTTGGTTTGTTGTTTTTTTAGGCTTTCAATTCAGAGACTTGAGATTGCGAAAAACGACTTGCAGCAGAGGATTGCGAAAGAGGTAGCTATACTTCTGCTTGACTTATTGTAATGTCAAATTTTTAGTGTCAAATTTATAGAAACTGGTACTTTTACTAACCGGATTAGACACTCATGTTATAGGCTAGAGGAAATGCAATTTTACAAGCTAGTTTGGAGAGAAGGAAGCAAGCTCTACATGAGCGGCGCTTGGCACTGGAACAAGATGTATGTTCATGAAAATACGCCAGACTAATTTTCTTCCTCCCTCTCCGTCTATTTTACATCTACTTAATGTTTGCATTAGAAGTTTATCATGCTACATTTTATATTTCTGCTCGTTTGGTAGGTAAGCTTAAAACAAAAATTTATCTGCACGAGTCAACAATTTGGAATGAACAAGTTTATAATATTAGAAGGACCTGACTAGATAATAGAATGAATGGAACAAAGGATGTGCTGTATATTTTTGCCTGCATTTGGTGATTTTCTGGGGTTTAATCTTCAGTTTGACACCAGGAGGTTGGCTTCTGAGTTTCTTTTACATGAGTGCAAATGAAACACAATAACCCTTTTTGGACTTTCTAAACTGTTGCACTTTTGTAGTGGTAATAGTACCTCACAATTACACCTCTGGTCTGCAGTTTCCAAATGCAGTTAGACCGGGCAAAAGTTCTGGTTCTGTCAGTTGCAGAGGCGACTGGCTGATGTTTGTGTACATCACTTTTTATTTTATTTTATTTACAAGAACATTTATTTATTAATTTATTAGTAATTTAATAAACTTGATCAGGTTACAGAATTAGACTTGATGTTAAAACCTTCTTACTGTTTTTTTTTGGTGAAAAATCTGCTTACCGTTGATCAAAAGAAAATAAAACCTTACTATATTATTAGTTCTAGATTGTCTATCTGGGAGCTAGATCTTAGGTGTGCATGTATAGTATTTAAGGAAATTGATTGGTAGTACTTTGCTTCTTAAAAGTAATTTCCCTCTTTGCTTTTTGGCTGTGTATTAGATCTTCGAATAACTATCTGTAAATGATGATATAGGTTTCAAGATTGCAAGAGCAGCTACAAGCTGAGCGAGATCTTAGAGCGGCATTAGAGGTCGGTTTGAGCATGTCTTCTGGACAGTTGGCCAGTTCATGTGGCGTGGATTCTAAGGTTTGTGTAGATTGTAAGGGATTTGTTTTATTTTAATTCTGTTTTGTATCATTTATCCAAGCCAGATTCTTATAATAAATTCTGGTGTGAAGACACGAGCTGAGCTTGAGGAGATAGCCCTTGCTGAAGCGGATGTGGCCAGGTTGAAGCAGAAAGTTGCAGAACTTCACCATCAACTTAATCAACAGCGACAGCATCATTATGGTTCTCTCTCTGATGCTTGTGACCGTTATCAAAATGGCCAAAATAATAATTCCCAACAGTGAGTGTGCAGAACCCATCTCTTTCTCAAAAGAATAAAAAATGCTGTAGTAAACCCAAGACTTGTAAACATTGGAAAGTAGATTGCTATATGTTTGAGGGTTTCATCAATGCAATTTACAGAGCTTTAGTACTAATTGGAATTTGTTTGGTTCAGGTTAAGAATTTCTTTTGATTTTAAATTGTTTGCTTTTTAGGAGGTTTCTGCAGCAAGATTTTGATGCAACCCTTGCCTTCTGTAATCATGAAAGGAAACAAAGGAATGAGGTGAGATGTTATGTTTTTCTATCTTCGATACTTCATACTTCATATTAGAAAGCATTAATACTTGGGATATTTTTCAGCGATTTGTTAAATGTTGTTTTCTCGACGTTCTTCCTTTTTTATTTTTTATTTTTTATATTTTTATCCTTGCACTACCTATGTCTCTCAGTTATATAGTCATCCAATTCCAACATAGCTGATGCTTTCACGTTTATGCCAGATTTCTTCACATTTTTATTTCAACTTCGTACTTAACAATCCAGTACTCCTTGACTATTTTGCTACAGGAGAGTTTGCTGGGGGCAGATTGGAGGACTATCAAAGGCCAAATTTTAGCATCTGCCAGCAGTACAAGGCAGCCTTCTAGGAAGCAATTCATGGATCCGACTAGCAGAGGTGAATCAAAAAATACTGATGCATCGACAAGTTTGTCTGTTGATGAGCTTTCTGCTGTTGATTCTGCTTCCATGCCATCGACTTCAAGAGCACCAGAGGCAAGTGTTTCTTTTTTGCTGCGACTGTCATTTGTAGCTTGTGGTTGAGCTTCTCTCTAAAAGTTAAAATTTTGCCATTTAGTTTCTTTGAAATCTTATCTTGTATTAACTCTGGAATGGTTCGCACCTCATTCAAACGATTGTAATGTATTGATGTTGACTATGGTTCCAGGCGGTGGATTATCCAAGGCATCCATCAGCAGCTTCTTCTGCCTTGGTAGAACTAACAACTCGCCTTGATTTCTTCAAGGAAAGACGTTCCCAGCTGATGGAACAGCTTCATAATCTTGATTTAAATTATGGCACGACATCTTTGCAAGACTCAGTTTATAGACCATCGTCTCCACCATGGAATTGACTGGCGGAGGAGGTACCCATCAAATGAGTCGGAAGAAGAATGCTGGACACCGTGTTGTATATTCTTTGACAATGTTTGCATATAAATAGTCATGTGGTACTCTGTTTGATAATCTTGTTTCATATTCAAAGTTGCTCTTTTTGTCTTTTCGTAGTGGGGATGTGAACGGAATTCGGGTGAGAAGTGTGTTCATTTTGTTCTGTGTATTGATGATTCCTTTTGTTGGTGACAAGGACTCTGCAACTGTAAACAAATCTTCTGTTGTGTCCATTGGTGAGGTGGGGTGATGCTATTGAATTATAATATTTTGCGTTCAGCAAATCTATTTGATGTCACTCTACATTTTTTTTACCGCATACTTCAATTTTTGATCATTTTCAATTCATTCAATCCGATGACTGAAAATTGAGAGAGGTGTGTAAGAGCACCGCCCTTTTATTTATTTTTATTGAAGAGGGGGAATCAAGTCTAGGAGTTAAGAGTAGAGGGGTAAATGCTCGCAATCATTTGGGCTAAAATCTCCCTTGTTAATTCTTGTGATTGTTCATTCCTTGTATTAATTTGGGGACTGTATTTAACACTTTGACTTTTAAACGGTAGTGATTTCATTATAATTGTACAACAAAGTTTACATCCTTCGCAAGAACAACCATAGAGGAATCGGAGAATGTTTTGTGTGTACCTGCAACATGGGCTCGTGTCAAATAAGCAGCCTGTGTTAAGATATGTGTTTCAATATAATCAGTTGTAAAATAAAATAGTTGAGGATTTGTTAAATTTCAACGTAAGTGTTAGAATTGTATTTAAATAAAAAAATAGACACGTTGGTAGCGATGGAAGCGTTGACGGTGATGGTGATGGCAGTGACAACGGCAATGGTATGATGGTGGTGTCAATAGTGGATTGTGGTGGTTGGCAGTGTAGAGGTAGCAAACTAGTAGTGGTGGTAGGGGTGGTGGCAACGATGGCAATGGTGATTGCAATGACAATGGTGATGGTGGTGTTAATATTGGGGTGTGGTGGTTGGCATTGTAGAGGTAACAATGGTGGTAGGGGTAGTAGCGATGATGTCAATGGTGGTGGCAGCGACAATGGTGAGGGTATGACGATGGTGTCAATAGCTAGGTGTGGTAGTTGATAATAAAGAGGTAGCAATGGTGGCGATTACAACAATGGTGATGGTAGCAACAATGGTGAGAGTATGATGGTGGTGCCAGTAGTGGGGTATGGTGGTTGACAGTGTAGAGGTAGCAATGGTGGTAGGGGTGGTGGTGATGATGACAATGGTGCACGTATGAGGGTTGTGCCAATATGGTTGTTGGCAGTGTAGAGGTAGCAATGGTGAAGAAGTGGCAGTGATGATGGTATTGACAAGGGTGAGGGTACATTGATGGTGCCAATTGTGAAGTGTGGTGGTTGATGGTGTAGAGGTAGAGATAGTGATAGGGGTGATGTTAGTAGCGGTGGTGGCAGCTGTGTAGAAGGTGATAGTTATGGTAGTGGTGGTGATGACGGTTGTGGTAGTCACTTTGTTCTTCAGTGGAATTTTTTTTGTAGAAATGCAAAATGACATTTTCTAAATGCCTCCTCTTTTGTAATTTTATTGTATTTTCCTCCCCAAAGTTGTAAAATGAAAAAAAAAAAAAAAAAAAACCAGTTGGGCTAAGTGGAATCCTAAGTGGACATTTGAGCTCACTTCATATTTTATCTCCTTTTTGCCATATTCTTGTTGTACTCATCGACACAAACGCGTGAGCGCAAATGAAACAAAGTTTGGAGCTAGAATGAAGATTTTACAAAGCATGAAATGATAAGGGTGATTTGGTAATCTTATCCACATAACTATTTTGGAAAATATAAGTTTCCTATTTGGAAAAATATCCTATTGTCTTTTTGCATGTGATATTTTTTTTTTTGTGGAAAGGTATCTCACTGACACAATCCTTCACTCCCTCTCGGTTCTCTCTTTCCTCTATCACATTTTTCTCTCTACAACCTAGAGAACAACCGCCATCTTAGGCGGATCAACACCAAAAGTACCACCATCTTACTCACCTCATCGCCACAAAACCAACCACGGGAAAACCCGAACAGAAGACTTGGTTCGAGGAGCCCTGATGCCACCTTGACCTTCTCGGTGAGTTCTTGTCAATTAAGGCGACTTTTGTCCACAAATGTGTTTCCAATTCCTTCCTCGTGTTGTGTAGCACAATCTTCTTTCTTCTTGTGTTGTTTTGATGAGGTTTGTACACAGGTCGCGGAGGAGGACGTTTTCGTTGAACTTTGCTGAAGTTCCAAAGAAGTCCGATGAACTTCCAACTTGATTTTGTTTATTTTGGATGAGATTGTGACCACGAATCAACTCCCTAGCATCACGTGACTAAGTTACAAGCAACTCATGCTTGCAGTGGTGAAGCCATAAATTGTCAGAGATAGGCAAACTTAAAATAGTGCAAGCTTCAAAAGAATGGCAACAACTAAATATTTTTAATAGCAGTCTTTCATAATTTATCAATACAGACAAATTACAATTGTTGTAGGTGAAGTTTTATGTCATAAAAAAAAAATCACATAATAGGCTCATTATCAATAAAAGTAAATACATCTCTCTCAATGTAAACAATCATGTAATTATTGAACCATTGATCTCTTATTTTGTTACGTAGTGGTGTTTTCACAATCTTCATAGCAGAAAAAGCTCTCCACCGAAGCGGTTGCAACCGGTAACACCAAAATCACTGTAAAAAGCTTATACACTAACATATAGCTTGAACACCTCCCAGTCTTTACCAACTCCTTTGCAAGATCACTAATTCCTTTAAATGATGAAAACTCATTGTGCATCTACATATTATAAATGCAATTGTTTAGGGTTAAACGAACAAAATCTTGAGGATTCATGAGGTCCGTACGAGATAAAGTTGGGCTAAACGAACAATTTTTGCTTTGTCATAAGAAGCAAAATTATTTACCCGACTCAAACATGCCATACAAAGAAGCAACTCAGTGTTTACCTCATTGTAGCGATAATTCAATTTCTTTAGTTGCATATCAAGGACTTGAAAATAGAGGTCTACACAACAGTAATGGAAGTTTGTGAGGTCCACACAATATATTTTCGGAGTACGAAATGAAAATTCTCCATGTTAGGAACGATAATCTCATGCTCTTCACAAAACTTTCGTATATCATCAAACAAGTTCGCGAAGTCATCATCTCTCAAGAATTGTAGTCATTGCTTGCATACTTCCACTAACGCTGTCACATTCACAATATCTTGATCTTTTATTTATAATGATTGTGATAACTCATTTGTAATTCCAATATAAGTCTCATAAAAAGGTGAAACACAAAATCAAAAGTTTGTATGTCTTGGAGTAACTTACTTCACCGAAATTCTCTTGGTTGCCATCATCTTTAATACATTTAAGCACCTCCACGGCTTCAAACATAACAATAATACTAACAATAGTACCATAATGTGAGTTCCATTGTATATCACAAGGACGCATGAGACTATTCTCTTGATTTAACTCTCTACCAGTTTCAAGATCACGAATATCAAGAGCTTTCTTAATTTGTTCTTGTTTCTCTTTAAATGCATCACAACGTTTACACAATGATCCATAGTATTGATCAAACTACTAGCATTGTTGAAGAAAATGGCAACACCTTCACTTCCTTTAGAAACGGCTACAAGAGCTAGTTGAAGTTGGTGTATAAAACAATGAACATAAAATGCTCGAGGATACTTGTTCAAAATCTTTGTTTTAAGGCCATTTAGCTCACCTCTCATATTACTAGCAGCCTTGTCTTTGTAACTTGGACATATTCAAATTTGTAGTAGCAAATAATTTCTCAATGACCTCTTCATGCGAGCTACTAGTTCTAGAGGAGACATGTTGCACACCTAAAAACCTTTCAATTGCTTCTCCTTTTTTGTTCACATAACGCAATACCACCACTATTTCATTCTTAGTTGAAACATCACTTGATACATCAACCAAAAGAGAAAAAAAAATGCACCTTCCATATCTTTATTGATTGCATCAATAATTTCAACTGCACAAGCATGAACAAGTTCTTTTTGAATATCAGAAGAAGTATACGTAAGATTTTTGGGAGCATTCTCAAATACAACCTTCCTAACTTTCTCATTATGATCGGCAAGAAATTGCATAAGCTCCAAATAATTATCACTATTGCTTGATTTCAACAATTCATTGTGTCTATGAAAAGGAAAACCTTGTCTGACAACCATCTTGTGCACTCAAGTGAGGCACTCAATAAAGTGTAATAATTAATGAGAGCTTCATATGTTTGCTTAATCACAAATGTTTCAATGTGTTGCTTATGTGTCATCAAATCTCTAGCTTATTGTACAACTTTATCATGAAGACTTCCAGCAACTCTCTCATGGACTCAAAATTTTTTAGGTCTTTTCTTCCAATTTGTGTTCTCAGTAAACACGTCACGTCCAGTACTACCCAATGTATCAAAATCACATTTGAAAAGATAGCAATAACGACAAAATGCAGCATCTTTTACTGTACTATACTCCAACCACTTAAACTTATCAAACCCACCGATGATAAAACATCGATTGTTGCTAGCTTTTCTTGGCATGATGTGGTCTTTAGGTTGACAAGGATCATTTTGGAAATAGTGTCTACGAATTGCTTCGCGATAATTATATAGATAATCAAGCATTCGACGTCTATGTCTAGGGTTTGCATGAAGATTAGTCAATATTTCATTCAACTCAGTAGCTTCACTTTATTGTGAACTACCTGAAATATTTGAAGGAGGACTTCTCGGAATATTTGAAGAAGGAGGAGGATCACCCGAAATATTTGAAGGAGGATTTAAACATTGTTTCTTATAATACCGATCCATTATGTAACTATAAAATGGAAAAAAAATATATTAGGTTCTTAATCCTAGAGTAGACTATACTAATATGACTAGTAACAAATCAAACCAACAAGTCAATTAATCAATACCAATAATCATACAAATTATTTAGGGTAAATTACAAAAAACTACCTCAACTATTGGGTCGCTAACAGCTTCATACCTCATCTTTAAAAAGTTTCAATGTCATACGTTTGCTTACAAATTTGTTGCAATGTCATACATCCCGTCAATTCCTCATTTAAATGCTGACGTGGCCCACTTTTTATTAAAAAATTAATAAAAAATTATTAAAAAATTAATAAAATATTATTAAAAACTTTAAAAAATATTTAAAATATTAACTAAATTAAAAAAAAGGGGTAGCGCCTGCAAGAAAAAAAATAAGGGGGACCGAATCCCCTGCAACCTAGAAGAAGAGGAAGAAGAATAAAGAGGAGGAGAATGATGAGGAGGAAGAAGAAGAAGAAGAAGAAAAATAAAAAGGGGGGGGGACCTGAACCCCCTGCAACCCAGAAGAAGAAGAAGAAGAAGAAGAAGAAGAAGAAGAAAGAGGAGGAGGAGAAGGAGGAGGAGGAGAAAGAGGAGAATGAGAAGGAGGAGACGAAAAAAAAAAGGGGGGACTGAACCCCTGCAACCCAAAAGAAGAAGAAGAAGAAGAAGAAGAAGAAGAAGAAGAAGGGGGAGGAGGATGAGGAAGAGGAGAAGGAGGAAGAATAAGAAGAAAAAAGAAAAAGAAAAGGGGGGGGGGGGGGGACCGAACCCCTTGCAACCCAGAAGAAGAAGAAAAAGAAGAAGAGGAGGAAAAATTTTAAAAAAAAATTATTTAGTTAATATTTAATTAATATTTTAAATATTTTTAAAGTTTTTAATAATTTTTTAATAAAAAGTGTGCTATGTCACACGCCACGTTAGCATTTAACTGAGGAACTGACAGTCAACTGACAGGAGGTATGACATTGCAACAAATTCGTAAGCAAATGTATGACATTTAAACTTTTTAAAGATGAGGTATGAAACTGTTAGCGACCTAATAGTTGAGGTAGTTTTTTGTAATTTATCAAATTATTTAATAAACAAAAATTCAATTCAACAAATCATATGAATAATCGTATAAATTATTCAATAATTCAATTAATGAATCAATAATCAAGAATTCAATTTTTACCCAAAAAAAATAATTTCATTCATCAATAATCATTTCATAACAAAAATCATTAACCAATAACCCTTTAATGCTACCATATGATTCTATACCAATTAAACAAAAATTCGTATTAAATGATTAATTAGGGTGAGGGATTATGAATTTATAAATTAAATAATTTACCCAAATGAGGTTGGCGGCGACTGGAGTGGCTTGAAGTCAGCAAAGGGGTCAAATGAGGTTGGGGGTGCTAACTTCTGTTGTTGGGACATGGGGGGTAGCAGTAAAACTTGCTGCTCTATAATTGGAGAATGGGAATTATGGAACAGGATTGAGAGAGGTAACATGGGACTAGTGGTCCCACCTATATATATATATATATATATATATTTTTTTTCCAAACCAATCAACGAAACATCCTTGTTTCAATTAGAATTTTTCTTAATTTTTTTACCAGCACCAAAATGACTTCATTTTGGCAAGGATTAAGAAAAAAAAAAACTGACTTTACTGCGCATCAGCAGAAACCAGATCACTAGAGCGGCTCGAGAGAGGTTTCTCAATTTCAACAAGAGCAGAGGGGCTGAACCAGCGGTCCTAAGCATGTTTTATGGTGAGGGGAGGGGTGGTAGCCACTCCTCGTCTTCACGTAGCTTCACCATTGCATGCTTGGATAACCTCGGAGGAAGGGGTTTCAAAGTTTTGAAAATTGATCCAAGTTTTCTCCAGCCAATTTCGAGTGTTTATGGCTTTATTGCGTAGCCGAAGCTTACTAAAAATTGGTGGAGATAGGGTATTTATAGGGAAGTGGCTAGCCTAGGTGTAGAGTTTTGCCCTACACATGGTGACTTCCATAGGCCAAGGTGAGTCATCTGTAGGATGGATGAGGATAGAATAATCTCAAAGATATTAATTATGTAATATCTTGAGATAATGATGTCAGCATCCTTGATTGATTGTGATGAGGATTCCTTACTTGTTTGAATTGATCTTCAATTAGGAGAGTATTAAAGATAGGATTTGGCAATTATCAGTGTCTTTGACTTTTCTTCCTTGCCACAAGCAGTGGAGCTTGGTGGTGTCATAGTCTGCTACTCAAGCTTCCAGGGATGTTGGACTACGCATGTGAATATTTTTAGGTCATGGCCATTTATTGAGGGCATTCTTGTCATCTTTGGAAAAAAAAGTCGACGTGTCGTTTCTAGGATTTTTGGAAATATTTTTTGATCCACACTCTGATCTAAGGGAAAAACATTACATTAAGGTCAAGTGCGTATACTTCTGGGCACTCCTCTTGAGTTTGACAAAACTTCCAAATGAGAACTACAAACATTACAAATGAGATAATTTACGCATAACAATTCCTTAGACAAGCTTCTGGAAGGTTGACCTCGAAAGTGACTTCGTGAAGAGGTTAGCAAAGTTATCATGGGATCAGACTTGCTTGATTTCAATCTTCACTAAGGTCTATATCGTGGACCTGCAATATTTTGTGGTATTTCCCGACGGTAAAGACATGGCCATTTGGTAGCATGCATTGCACGAGTTTGATAAGTAACCAGCGTCACCATAACAAACAAGGCAAGCATCATTTCGAGGATTAGGTGATTGAATCCGCTTGAGATGCGTAACGATAAGCCCAAGTCCGTTGTACCTTCAAAGTAATAGAAATACTTCTTTAATGCCAATTCAGTGGCCATGTATAGACGCAGTGTTGTATCTTTACCAATAGATCAACAACGAAGGAAATATCCTACATAATGCAATGAACTAAGTACAACAAAGTGCAAAGTTGAACATAGATATGGAACTTCAGGTTCCACAACCTATTCAAGGTCTCATTTGCATCAAGCATATGAAGTGACGAAGGGCTGTGCTCTACATATAGTATGAATTTAGTGAGGTAAAAAAGATGGAGAAAACTTGTAACATCCCACATCGCCCAGGGGAGAGGATCCTGTAAGCCTTATATGTATATTCCCATCTCTACCTAGCACAAGGCCTTTTGGGAGCTCACTGGCTTCGAGTTCCGTAGGAACTCTGAAGTTAAGCGAGTTTGGGCTAGAGCAATCCCAGGATGGGTGACCCTCTGGGAAGTTGCTCGTGAGTTCCTAGAAACAAAACCGTGAGGGCGTGGTCGGAGCCCAAAGCGGACAATATCATGCTACGGTGGAGTCGAGCCTAGGATGTGGTGGGGGCCTGGGCTGGGATGTGACAATTTGGTATCAGAGCTAATCCCTGCCTGGAAGTGTGCCGACGAGGACGTCGGGCCCCTAAGGGGGTGGATTGTAACATCCCACATTGCCCAGGGGGGAGGATCCTGTAAGCCTTATATGTATATTCCCATCTCTACCTAGCACGAGGCATTTTGGGAGTTCACTGGCTTCGGGTTCCATAGGAACTCCGAAGTTAAGCGAGTTTGGGCTAGAGCAATCCCAGGATGGGTGACGCCTTGGGAAGTTGCTCGTGAGTTCCTAGAAACAAAACCGTGAGGGCGTGGTCGGGGCCCAAAGCGGACAGTATCGTGCTACGGTGGAGTCGAGCCCCGGATGTGGTGGGGGCTTGGGCCGGGATGTGACAAAACTCGCGGCAAAGGGAAGAAAGATAGAGGCTTGAGAAATTCTGTGTGTCATATTCCTCATGCATTGTTCCTTTATTTATACTAATAAGGGAGAGAGTATCCTTACTCTCCAAGTAATTAATACAATTAAAAATAGAAAACTATTTAAAAGATATTATAAAATCTACACATAATCTACTAGCCTATATTAAAATAGGATTGCTACACTAACATGATACGAGCATAAATTAAGAAAACAAAAAAATTATGACACGAACATAAACATTGGACATGATCATGACTTTTTTTTTTAAGTAATAAATATTTCATTAATCAAATAAAACAAATGACATCAATCATCATGAATACTATTCTATGATTACAAATGTAACACAATATTAGTATAAAACTTACCCCACATAACCACCTTTAACCAAACAGAAAGATAACACTCAGGAGGATGAAACCTTGAATCACTTTCTGATGAACTTGTAAAAGACGACACTCCTTCAATAAAGAAGATCTGTTATGAGACATCATAAAGATGTCCCCATAATTTTTTTTTTTCAAGCAATCGAACAACAAAACCATGACCACAAAAAAAAAATGACACAACAAAAGATAAACTCGGCAAAGGTAAGATATCACGGGAGACCCACACTTAACCAACAAGAAGATAAGATCACAAGGTCTAAGCCCTATGAGTTGAACCTAACAACATCAAGACACACAAGGTAAAAATCGTAGTATCACATGAAGACTTTGCAACGACAAGAAAACATGATTGTGAATCCCTCAAACTATTGCAACTATCCCACGAAGGAAAGACCGCACCACAATTTGATGATCTTGAATCGTCGGCAAAAATATCTTGCTATGAGTTACCTCCAACAAACGTCGAGCTTCCTCTGCATAATCTTTGCCAAGGGCATATACCACAAAATCACCACCTTAGATTTGAATAACAATTGTCGATTTAAGATCTGTGGTTGAGCAATAAGTCATAACCGCCACAAAAACTTTGCTCCTAAAAAAAGAGAGTGACCACAACCACAACCAAAAGCTCTCATCGACAAAGCGAGTGAGACCACTACCAAAAATAGGAAAAGAAAGAGAAGGGATGAAGAAGGATTCCTATTAATGTTGGACTTGTTTCGGCATAAATCAACCTTGATATGGTCTACTACATGTAATAGGAATGTGTCATTAGAGAATAATATATATATTGTGATTTGGTTACCCTAAAGATATCAATCCTATATTATGAGTCTTTTATAGGAAATAGGATTGATGAAATCCCTATATGATTATGATATATATTACTTGGAGGTCAAGAAAGTAAACTTGGTGTTCCCTTATGGAAGGAATTAATAGAAGATCTAGCATTTTGTTACTCGGTGAATGGCTGCTGCAAGCAACACATCAGGTTCGTTTTCTTTTTGTTCTACGTACCTTCATTCATGCATGCAGTGTTTTAATCGTATAACCCTAATGGATAACAATTGGTATCAGAGCCATAGGTTATATAGTTAAAACCTGGACTCACAATTATAACATGCTTGTATAATCTGTTGAATAAATGGTGCATTGGTACCTATAAAGTCTGTGTGATTAGTATATATATGTTATACGGTTAAATCATATTTTCAAGCCCTAGCTGATTATCATGAAATAATTGAGTAATATAATCAAGCTATTGTTCACAATTGCATTCGAAATCATAACATGGATGCAGATCATCTGCTTGTAGGTGTTGAGCGTGTTTTCATGGTTAGACTTTGAATGGCATAACATGATATATATATATATATATATATATATATATATATATATATATATATATATTATACCAGTTATTGTTTTTTCTATCTGCTCATATGTGTTAGAAATTGCCATAAAAGTAATTGATATAACGTATATATTAGTGTTAGAAGTAGGGGTGGGTTCGGTTCCGTTTGGTTCGATTTTTTGCCAAAACCGGAAACCAAACCAAAATTACTATTCGGTTCGGTTTTCCGTTGGTTTGTGTTCGGTTCGGTTTGAATTCGGTTCGGTTTTTTTCGGCCCAGTTCGGTTTTTTTTTTTTTTTTTTTTTTTTGGAGCAGCAAAAAATAAAAAAAAATCTTAAAAAACAACATGCAGCCATTAAATTCAAATAGAATCATCAATGAAAATAAGGAAAACTAATGAAAAGGGCTTGAAAACTTTGAGTTTTAATGATAAGGACAAAATAAAGGGTAAAGTGAATAGTGCCATGATTGACTTTTTAGTGTAAAAATGTGGTTTTTCGTTAAAGTGAACAGTACCAGGAGCTTTTCGTTAAAGTTCCCATGAAAATAAGCATTCTAAATGTCAAATAGAATCATCAAACGAAGACAATGAAAATAAACATTAAATTCAAAGTTCAATTATAATCAAGTCTTCCAAAGTCCCAGTTAAATAAACATCAAAGTTCAAATCAAAGTCCAACCTTACAATAAACATCAAAGTTCAAGTCTTCTAGACTTCTACACCTAAAATAAACATTTCAATGTTCCAAGTCTTTTACACCTAAAATAAATATTCAACTTAAAATAAACATTACAACTAAAAATATAAATTCAATAAACATCTAAAGTTCCATCCTTGCACATACTTCTTCAAGCTCCCAAGATCAACGCTAAACCATTTCATGTTTGAATGACAATTTGCTTGCTAACGCTTGGGCGGCCTAGGGGGCAACATAACACCTCTTTTTGAACTTCCACTTGCCATTTCTACATACAAATAATAAATTAAATGATACCAATTAAAATGTTATTTAAAATAATCTAACAAAATCAAATGCAATAAATAAAATTACCTTTCTCAACTTCTTCACAAAACTCCATCTCCTCAATGGTTGGTTCATGATGTAATGCAACATGAATAGACCTAAGCCAATTTTGAGTACATATCAAAGCCTCCACCATTCTTGGACTTAAAGAACTACGATATGGATCAATAATCCGTCCACTTGTGCTAAAGGAGGATTCCGAAGCAATGGTTGATACGGGAATAGCTAAGATATCTTTTGCAACACGTGCCAAAATAGGGTACTTAGAAACCCCATTCACCCTCCACCAATTCAATATATCAAAGTTCTCTTCTTCTTCTCCTTCATTAGAATCGGAAAGATACTTGTCAACATCATTATGCACAACCCGGGCTCTCTTTGCTTTTCTCATTTCACTTTTTTCTTTCAACTTTCTTTCTATTTCGGTCATGCTTGATGAAGAGTCTCCACTTGTCGCTTGAGTACTACCACCACTACTTATACTTTGTTGTGTACTAAAAGACACATCTTCATGAATCTTGTAAAGATCAACCAACAAGTCCTTCACCGCATTTGTGGCACTTTCAACTTTGTCTTCATCCTCACCAAATTGTATCTCAAAATAATCAACAACTTTCTCTAATTTGTGGCGAGGATCAAGTACAAGTGCAATAAAAAGATATTGATTCATGTCTTCAATTGAACCCCAATACTTGTCATATTTTTCTTGCATCAACATCGAGATCATAGATAAAAGTTCATCATCTTTGTTTTCATGCAAGAGACTTTTGATCTTAAACAAATCACCAAAAGTAGTATGAACGGTTGGAGTATTAGAACAACATACTTTTAAATTGACTTCATAAAAAGGTCTCAAAAAGATTGCAAATATCCCCGCCTCACTCTAATCATCCATCGAAGGTGGCCCCTCCCTTATATTATCATGATTGTCTTTAACAAAGTAAGGAAGATAAGGACCATCATATACTTTTAATCTATCAAAAGCCATCCTAAACTTTAAAGCCAATTCCAACATTAAAAATGTGGAATTCCATCTAGTAGGGACATCCAAAATCACAAGCCCTTTGCTCTCTATTCTCACTTTCTCAACACACCTTTTAAAGCTTTCCAACCTTTGAGGGGAAGATCTTACATACCTAACCGCATTACGAATGCTTTGTATAGCCGTGTTCAATAATTTTATCCCATCATTGACAACCAAATTGAGGATATGAGCAACACACCTCATATGCAAATATTTTCCATCATGCAAGAGTGCATTAGGAATTCCACACCCACTTATTCGGTGCACCAAGTCCCTTAAACCAGAATCATTTGCGGAAGCATTGTCAACCGTAATAGTTAACACCTTCTCTATACCCCAGTCCACTAAACATTCTTCCAAAAGTTGAGCAATGGACTTTCCTTTATGATTTGGAATGACACAAAAGTTTAAAATCTTTTTATGTAACATCCAATCATCATCAATAAAATGGGCGGTGAGAACCATGTAATTGGTTTGTTGAATAGAAGTCCATGTATCCGTTGTTAGACACACCCTAAATGTCTTCAATTGACTCTTCAATTTATCCCTTTCAAAATAAAACAAGCTAAGTACATCCTTAGCAATTGTCTTACGACTAGGCACTCTCCACATAGGACATGCTTGCATGCAAAAACGGCGAAAACCTTCTCCCTCAACAAAAGTAAAAGGCAACTCATCTATAATGATCATTTCAACACAAGCCTTAGTTACTTCCTCTTGAGAAAAACCTATAGCTTCCAACTTATCTTTCGTGCCGGCAAAAGTTAAGATCTTTTGTCTATTTGCGGCAAATATTTCCTTATTAGGACCGTAGCTTCTACATCTTGCTAAATGGTTTCTTAAATTAGTTATACCATTTTTATCTGGATCGGCCATATATGATTGGGTACAATACTTGCACTTCCCCTTAACTCTACCACCCTCAATTTTTCTATCAAAATGCTCCCAAACTGAAGACCGTTCATTACTTTTTAATGATTCCAAAATAGCTTCTTCTTTACTTACTTGGTCACTTGCATCACCGTCTTTGGGAGTTGCTTCGGAGGGATTTCCGGATCCACCAAGAGAAGTAGGGGTTTGTCGAGGTGCCACCACGATGTTTTGAGGCGGAGTTGATTCGCCAACAATGTTCATCTAAAATAAGAAAATCATACAATTAATTATTCAAATAAGATAGGTATGGTAGGTTTTTGTTCAATGCTTTTACATGGTTGCGGGTGTGTGTGTGCATGCATTATGCATATGTTATTGAAAGATTTGGTGGCTACAATCTGATCAAGTAAAAGCATTATGCATGGTTACGGGTGTGTGTGTGTGCATGCATTATGCATTATGCATAACGCATAACGCTACGGGTGTGTGTGTGCATGGCATTATAATTTCAAATATTTTAAGGACTAAAAGTTCAAAACCCTAGAATACAATCTGATCAAGTTCCAGAAAATAGAAAATCTAAATCTTATTACTTAAGTCATGAAATCCTCTTTGGTTTAATTTAACTAAATCTTATTATTTAAGTCATGAAATCCTCTTTACTTTAATCTTCATTTTCTCCCATTTAGTAGGTATCTAATCAATCCTAACTAGTAGTTGTGCAGATGAGTTCATTTGATTTAACTAGTACTTACTTCCGATGGTATACTTGAAGATGAGTTCATTTGATCATGAGGGCTAGTTGATATTGATCTCATTGAGTTTGAACTTGAGCTTGAGCTCCTTGAGACCTTTGACGCCTTCGACTTCATCTAATTCACACAAAATAATAAGAGGATAGTAGTTAGTACTACAAACTTATATAAAATTAAATGTTAAGTAAAATATGGAAGACCAATCATCCTTTACAGCAGCAAGACAAAATCAAGTCTCCCAACCTATTTATAATAACCTAATCCTACAACTACTCCACAACAACAAGGCAAGAATTAAACTCCCTTCACAATATATATATATATATATATATATATATATATATATATATATATAACCTTCCATGCAGGAACTCGTGCATGGACCAAATATTATCTGTTTGTTTGTGAATTTTGACATCTCTAATGGAAAATGCAGACAGCAGTCAACTCCCAGGGTGCTGACAATGTTAAATTGATACATATATATATATATATATATATATATATATATATATATATATATAAAATATATATATATATATAACCTGCAGCCAAAAAATGGAGCTAGAACAGAATGTTAAATTGATCCATATCGCAAAATGGCAATAGAATGGTTCCAGAAAATCCACTATAATACAACTAGCCCTCATAAGTAGAACAGAAAATCTACTATAATACAACTATAATCCATATCGCAAAATCACAGTTATTGGTTTCTAATATCATCCATATCGCAACATCCATATGTTAAATTGATTGGAAAATCCAGATTCACAGTCAATCGTGAATCTCTAACCCTAGGCCATCTAAGTTTCACAGTGATTGGTTTCTAATATTTTTACTAAAATACAAATCAAATCTCTAAATCTGCATAAGTAGAACAGAAAATTAAACATGAGAGTGTGAGTGAGACTAACCTGTGATTGAGAGTGAGAAGTCGCCGCTGTGGCTGCGGGAGAGAAGGGGAAGGCTGCTGTGCTGCGGCGAACTGGAAGGCTGCTGTGCTGCGGGAGAGAAGGGGAAGACTGCTGTGCTGCGGGAGAGAAGGGTTGTTGCGAAGAAGAATGAGAGACAGAGACTGAGAGTCTGAGAGAGGTTGTTTGTGCCTGCTGCGGCTGCGGGGGAGAAGGGGAACTGAGGGGAGTCGCGCGGGAGTGGGAAAACAGGAGACCGAGAAAGATGTTAGGGTTAGAAACTTAGGGATAAAACGGTGCGTTTTAGAATTAGGTTTATTAATTACTAAAATGGCATAAAACGACGTCGTTTTTTAGAGGTTCGGTTCGGTTCGGTTTCCGAACCCCAGAAACCGAAACCGAACCACCCAGATTCGGTTCGGTTTTTTTTTTCGGTTCGATTTTTTCGGCCTTGGTCCGGTTTTCGGTCCGCTTTTTTTCGGTTTTTGGTTTTTCCAACCCACCCCTAGTTAGAAGCATTTTAATTCATTAGCTCCTAAGTGTTGAATTAATCTTGTCTTATGAAGTTTATTGGGATGTTTAATTTTAAAGTATGCATATTGTTCAGTGATAGGAGCATATTTATGTGACTTAGTTAGCTTGGTTCCTTGCATTTACTTACTTAGTTTCTGTTTATTAGAGTGTTTTAAGCTATTTTCGTGTGTTTGTAGGTCCAAATGACAAAGTTGGCAAGAAAAGGCAATTTGGAGCATTTTAGAGCAGTTTTGGGCTTGTAATGGATAGCACATGTATGGAGCAAGGTGGATGGACATTTTTCAAGTTAAAGAGGCTAGGAATATGCTAAAGATATCTGGAGGAATTAATTAAAGATTTGGAAGATATGAAATCAGTTAGAGAAGAGGAAATCTTGACCAAATCTTGGTCAAATCTTGACTAAATCTTGACTAAATCTTACCCAATCTTAGATTTTCCTAATCTTATCTTTCCTTAATTCCAGCTGCAAGGGAGGGGATTAATTTTCAGATTAGGACACTTAAATAAATGATTCTAGAAGTCCTAAACATTTCCCTAAAGGGTGCCACACCCTACTTGCCCTTTCCTATTCTCTGCCGCAACTTTACTTTCCCCTTTTCTTCAATTCAGTTAAGTATCTCCTTTCCTGATTTCCTTGACTTATGTTAGCCTTTTGTTGGGGATTTGGAAAGCTAAATCCTTCTCCAAAACAGCTTCAAAACTAGACCTGGCAGTTTCTGACACGACACGATGACACGACACGAAAACGACACGAAAATAACGGGTTTCGGGTCGACACGATAACTAATCAGGTCATTATCGGGTAACCCGTTAAGAACCCGTTAATAACGGGTCCTTAACAGGTTTACACGATAGTGATACGCGGGTAACCTGTTTTGACACGAAAAGGAAAAAGTTATTTTGATGATTTTAATTTTTTTTAATTACTAAAAAAATTTACTATAAAATACAATAAATATAGTGGATATATATATATATATATATTTTGTTCATTAATTATTATTGTATTATTATTCTAAATAAATTTTAAAAATTTAAGTTTTATTTATTTATTTTATAAAATATTATGAGCAAAGAGTGAGATTAAAAAATTATAAAACACATTAAAAATAAAAACATCAAGTAATTTAAAAAATACCAAATACATTTAAATATTTAAAATAATTAATTTACAAGTGCAAAAAATGTGAAAAAAATATGCAAGCACTCTTAATCGCATCCTCTACGCTTTAAAGGTGCGTACATGAATTTTTAAAACTATACAAACCCTCAAGTATTTTTAAGGTAGTTCAAAATAAATAAAATTCATAATCATTAATGTATAAGTCTGAAAAATGTGAAAACATATATAAAGGGGTGTGATATTCACACACCCCATTTTACTTTTCACACACCCTTCTAATTTTCGACCGTCGGATCGGATGAATTGAAGAAAATCAACAAATAGAAATTAACAAGGGGTGTGTAAGAAGTAAAATGGGGTGTGTGGATAGCACACCCCTATATAAATGCTCATGATTGCATCCTCTACCCTTAGACAATCGTTACATGGTCGTTTAGATTTTTAAAACCCTCCAAATCTCATGAATAATGTTTTTTTTAGTGAAAAATTAATAATATTGTAGAAGTGAAAAATTAATAAGATTTTTTTTTAAAAAATTGCACATACCACACATTGCCACATAAATATTACTTCAAAACATTAAAACATTAGTCGTTTAAGTATTACATCTACACCCGAAAATAATACTTTTATTATATAACGTAAAATTTTGTGATATCCACATCCACTAGTGTAAATATTTTAAATTGAAGATCGAATTCATTCATTGTATTCATATAGGATCAAGCAGTGTATCTGTTAAAAATCATCAAAATTGGAGTTAAAATAACCGTTAAATCGTGATTTTTTGTTTACAACCGTCGAAAAGCTTTGTCCCGTTACTTGATCTCTGAATGTTTGTTTTTTGTGATTTTTTGCTGATGTGATCTCAAAACATATACGAACAAGTTTGACGGTTGTGATCGTTGAAATTAGTTTCGGATAATTCGTATCCCATCAAAACGATAGATTGACTAACACTTAAGAGTTTATTTATACTTTCATTAAGTATAACATAAGATTTTGTGGTATCCACTTGTGTAAATATTTTAAATTGAAGATCGAATTCATTCATTGTATTCATATAGGGTCAAGGAGTGTATCTATAAAAAATCATCAAAATCAGAGTTAAAATAACCGTTAAATCGTGATTTTTTGTTTATAACCGTCGAAAAGCTTTGTCTCGTTACTTGATCTCTGAATGTTTGTTTTTTGTGATTTTTTGCTGATGTGATCTCGAAACATATACGAACAAGTTTGACGGTTGTGATCGTTAAAATTAGTTTCGGATAATTCGTATCCCATCAAAACGATAGATTGACTAACACTTAAGAGTTTATTTATACTTTCATTAAGTATAACATAAGATTTTGTGGTATCCACTTGTGTAAATATTTTAAATTGAAGATCGAATTCATTCATTGTATTCGTATAGGGTCAAAGAGTGTATCTATAAAAAATCATCAAAATCGGAGTTAAAATAACCGTTAAATCGTGATTTTTTGTTTATAACCGTCAAAAAGCTTTGTCCCGTTACTTGATCTCTGAATGTTTGTTTTTTGTGATTTTTTGCTGATGTGATCTCGAAACATATACAAATAAATTTGACCATTGTGATCGTTGAAATTAGTTTCAGAGAATTCGTATCCCATCAAAACAATAGATTGACTAACACTTAAGAGTTTATTTATACTTTCATTAAGTATAACATAAGATTTTGTGGTATCCACTTGTGTAAATATTTTAAATTGAAGATCGAATTCATTCATTGTATTCGTATAGGGTCAAGGAGTGTATCTGTAAAAAATCATCAAAATCGGAGTTAAAATAACCGTTAAATCGTGATTTTTTGTTTATAACCGTCGAAAAGATTTGTCCCGTTACTTGATCTCTGAATGTTTGTTTTTTGTGATTTTTTGCTGATGTGATCTCGAAACATATACGAACAAGTTTGACGGTTGTGATCGTTAAAATTAGTTTCGGATAATTCGTATCCCATCAAAACGATAGATTGACTAACACTTAAGAGTTTATTTATACTTTCATTAAGTATAACATAAGATTTTGTGGTATCCACTTGTGTAAATATTTTAAATTGAAGATCGAATTCATTCATTGTATTCATATAGGGTCAAGGAGTGTATCTGTAAAAAATCATCAAAATCGGAGTTAAAATAACCGTTAAATCGTGATTTTTTGTTTATAACCGTCGAAAAACTTTGTCTCGTTACTTGATCTCTGAATGTTTGTTTTTTGTGATTTTTTGCTGATGTGATCTTGAAACATATACAAACAAATTTGACGGTTGTGATCGTTGAGATTAGTTTCAGAGAATTCGTATCCCATCAAAACGATAGATTGACTAACACTTAAGAGTTTATTTATACTTTCATTAAGTATAACTCTCTTCATTTTGCATATCTTTGAATATTTGTATTTTGTAGTATGCACTAATGTTTTTTCATTAGACTCTTATTTTGTGGTGTGCAACTTTTTTTTCACTAAAAAAAGTGTTATGTTTTTAATTTAATTATTTATTGGTTTAAAATATATTTTTCTTAACGGGTAACGGGTCGGGTCATATTACCCGTTAATATTATCGGGTCGATTTCGGGTCGGGTCATTTTACCCGTTTATTTTAACGGGTGTTACACGACACGACCCGTTAAGCTATCGGGTATGACACGAACACGACACGAACACATGAAACACGACACGAATGCCAGGTCTATTCAAAACCGTGCCTCTAGCTCTATAAATACATACATATGTCGCACTATTCAGATCACCACCCTCTACCACCAGACCACCATCCATCCATCCACACAACACCACAACACACTTCAATCAGAAAATACACCCCTTTGTGCCACATGTTTGCAAGAAAGAAGAAGAAGAAAATGCTTGGAGCTGTGATAGCCGTTCAAGACTTTTGATTGATGGAGCATTCTAGGTGTATTATACTTCGGTTTTCAATGTTTAATTTCAATTGTTTTTGTTTAATTGCAAACATGTGGAACTAATTTTGTTTTAGCTAGAGGTGGATTCAAAGCCATGAACATATTTGTAATATGAATTGATTACTTCCAGTTGTGATTTCATAAATTGTGAATGCAATTTGCTTAACTGCTTGATTGATAACTTATTCGTGTATGTTGATTAAGGTTGGACACTTAGTTTGCATGCATGAATTTGATGCTAGAATATAAGGGAGTTTCACCTAATAGTTATGAACTTATATTCACAAGTAGTGGAGGTTGCTAGTCACAATCATGTTAAGTTAATTCCTGGCAGGAGTATCATGCTGTTCATAGTTACAAATGCCTTGTCAATGCTTATGATTTTCACAAAGCTTGATGATCTTTGATTGTATTCCTATTATGCTGTTTATGTAGGGAACTATTAAAGAATAATTTGGTTGCCGATGCGTTATCCATCCAATTCAATGACTTAAGGAAAATCTGAGGGTTAATTGGTGCTGTTCACGGTTAATCTGGGGCATTAAGGTTCATGGTTTATTGGAAAAGCAATTGGAAATCAATTCGTATGCAAGTGTGTCATGTGTGGAGAAGAACCCTCTAGCTAGCCTTTTACCCTTTGAATTACCCAATTTCATGTCTTTGTTTAGAATCTGCAAGTTACTTAGTCTTAGTTTTAATTTTTGTAGAAAACAACCCCCCCACCATTTAGTTGTGTTAATTTAGTTAGAATCTGTTTAAACTTGTTCCTAGTGAGTCTTTTGAGTCTATTTACTTCAATTTTCGTCCAAATCACTCTTTAGTTTCTGTTTTGAGTCAATTTGTTTGTTTAGTGCTATTTTGAGTCATTCTAGTTTGTTTTGAGTTATTGGAGTCTAGTTTTCTAGTTTTTGAGTCTAGTTTAGTGTTTTAGAGTCTAATTTGTGTAGATTACCATCCCTCCTAATCCCCGGCCTAGAACAATCCCTACTTTCATATACTACAACTATAAAAAAGAGGGTTTAAGTTTGTGTGCTATTTTATATCACATTATTCATTCAATTATGAATGTTGTGAACACAGTTCAAACCCTAAGTGGTATAAACTACAAAAAGTGGAAACAAGACTTAGACATATGTCTGGGGTTAATGGATTTTGACATAGCCATCAGGGAAGACTCTCCTCCAGAACCTGTTGCAGATGCATCTGTTGAAGTTAAGGCCAAGTACGAAAAGTTGTTGAAAGCAAATCGCATTGCTCTTCTGGTGATGAAGAAATCCATGTCTGACACAGTGAGGAGAGGAATACCAGATTCTGAGAATGCAAAGGAGTATCTGACCTCAATCCATGAGTAATTCAAGGAATCAGACAAGGCTGAAATAGGTAATCTCATGCATAATCTTATGTCAAACAAGTATAATGGTATGGGATGTGTGAGAGAGCATATACTAAAGCTATTAGACATTGGTGCAAAACTGAATGAACTGGATGTTCCCATGAGTAATGCTTTCCTGGTTCATGTAGCATTCAATTCATTACCTAATGAATACTCACAATTGAAAAGCACATATAATGCACAGAAAGAGAAGTGGAGTTTAAATGAATTAATTTCCATATGTGTGCATGAATAACAACACATCAGGTCTGAGATAATTGACAAGAAGGTTAACATGGTGATTGAGTTCAAGAGCAATGTTTAGAAGCCAGAAAGTGGGAAGGATACATCAAAGCTTGGAGTGAATAAGAAATCAAAGGGCATCAAAGGGAAGTGTTTCTTCTGCAAGAAACCTGGTCACATGAAGAGAAACTGTCAGAAATATAAGAAGTGGCTCAAGAGTGGCAAGGCAAAAGGTAATGTTGCAATTTATAAAGGTGAAGTGTTAGTTTGTTTTGAGATAAATAACACTATTTTTGATAAAGATTCGTGGTGGGTTGACAGTGGTGCTTCAATACATGTTACAAATTCTTTGCAGGGCTTCATAAACAAGAGGGTGCCAAGAAAGGATGAAATCTCAGTGGTCGTGGGAACTAGAGAAAAAGCTACTATCAAGTTTGTTGGAATAGTTAGAATTAAGTTAGATTCTGGTTTTATTTTGGAATTGCAAGATGTTTGTTATGTACCTTCAATTAGAAGGAATCTAGTATCAGTTAGTCAGCTTGTTAAGAAGAATTTTGAGTTATCAATAAATGACAGTGCCTTCATTATTTACCAAGACTTGCAAGTTATTGGAAATGGTTTTCATATTGGTGGTATGTTTCAACTTAACTGCAAAGAATCATGTTACATGTCTAATATGGTTGGACAAAAGAGACTTAATCAAAATGAGACATCATCCAAAATGAGACATCATCCACTCTCTGGCACAAAAGATTGGGTCACATTTCAATTGAGAGGATCAAGACTCTAAGCAAAACTATTGTATTACCAGAGTTAGAACTAGACCATTATGTCACATGTGTTGAATGCATAAAAGGTAAAATGGTTAACTCACACAAAAAGAATGCAACCAGAAGCATTGATCTCCTTGAACTTGTGCACATGGATATATGTGGACCTTTCCCTACTCCAACGTACGATGGCTATAAGTATTTTATAACCTTCATAGATGACTTCTCGAGGTATTGTCACTTATATTTGCTCTCTAAAAAATCAAGTGCACTTATGGCTTTTAAAATCTACAAGGCTGAGGTAGAGAAACCAAAGTGGTGAGATTTGACAGAGGGGGTGAATACTATGGAAGATATACCGAGCATGGTAGAAATCCTAGACCCTTTGCACTTTACTTACAAAATGAAGGGATAATGGCCTAGTACACGAATCCTGGTACTCCACAACAAAAAGGAGTATCAAAAAGGAAGAATCGCACATTAAAAGACATGGTAATGAGCATGATGAGTGCAATGAACTTACCAGTGTACCTGTGGGGTGATGCTGTTAAAACTGCAAACTAAATATCCAATAGAGTTCCCAGCAAATCTGTGGTTACAACACCTTTTGAATTGTGGTACAAAAGAAGGCCGAGTCTGCAGCATTTGAGAATTTGGGGTTGTAAAGCTGAGGCAAGGGTGTATAACCCTCAAGAAAGAAAGCTGGATCCTAAGATAATAAGCTGTTACTTCGTGGGATATCCTCAAGGAACAAAGGGTTATAGATTCTACTATCCCAATCACTCCATTAGATTTGTTGAGACTGGGAAAGTGAAGTTTATAGAAGAAGGTTCGATGGAAGCAATAAAAAACGAGATTGTTTTCGAGGAGGAAAGTGAAGATGTTACAACTGATTCATCAACTCATATTACACCAAGTGGAGATAATCATTTAGAGTTGGACCATTTTGTTGCAATGCCAAATAATGGTGTACATGAAACTCCAGTGAGTGAAAACAATGATGTAATGAACGATCAAGATGATGCAGATAATGCAATGCAAACACAAAATCAGGCTGCAGAAGGAGTGATGAACCAGGTTGCTCCTGAACTAAGAAACTCAACAAGATTAAGAAAACCTGCGATCTCAGATGATTTTGTGGTGTACTTGAGTGAGGCTAACATTGACATTGGAGAACCATTGACTTACAAAGAAGCAATGAACAATGTACAACAAGAGGAATGGTTAAAAGCCATGAAATTAGAACTTGAGTCGATGCAGAAAAATGAAGTCTGGCAACTCGTAGTTTTGCCAGAAGGATCCAAGGCTATTGAATGTAAATAGGTGTATAAAACAAAGAAGGACTCGAAGGGAAAGATAGAAAGGCTAAAAGCTAGGCTTGAAACAAAAAGGTACACTCAACAACAAGGAGTAGACTAGAATGAAACATTCTCACTAGTCTTTACAAAAGACTCCTTCAGGTTTGTGATGGCTTTAGTTGCTCACTATGATTTATTTGTTCATCAAATGGATGTTAAACAGCCTTTTTAAATGGCAAACTTGAGGAAGAAATATATATGAGACAACCTAAAGGATTCATCAATGAAGGAGAGAGGGAATTGGTCTGCAAACTTAAGAAATCCATATATGGATTAAAGCAAGCATCCAGATAGTGGTACCTAAGATTTGATGAGGTTATGCGATCACATGGCTTTATAGAGAAATCTAAGGATGAGTGCATTTATGTCAAGTCTAGTGGGAGACATTTCATCATCTTGGTACTGTATGTGGATGATATACTAATTGCAAGCACAGGTTTGAGTCTGCTACAAGAAACTAAAATCCTATTATGTGATAATTTTGAGATGAAAGACATGGGAGAAGCTTCATACGTTCTTGGAATAGAAATTACGCATGATAGGAAAAGAGGTTTACTTGGTCTATCGCCTAAAATGATTCACGATAGACAAATTCAAGAACACTACTATTGATTATCATTAATTGTTAAGGACCATATTAAGGAGTTGTGTCAATGTCACGAATCATTTTGGCCAAAAAGCCTTTAATTTATTTGATTGTTAAATTTGAGGATGTTTGTGTATATTTAGGTGGAATTTTGGATATCTTTGAATTTTTTAATATAAAAAGTGACATTTTTGAAATTAAAGGTTAATTTTTGGTTATATTTGATAAATACTCCTAAAAAATGTATGTGTTTATTATTTTGCTAATATGTAAATACAAAATATGATCTCCCTACTCTTTAGTATTACTAAACAAAAATTACTCCAAGTTAGTCAATTTTGCCAACGGAAATTGCTGAAAATTTGGTTATTCTCCACTTCTTCGGGAGAAATTTATCTACTCTAAAGTTGGAGGGGAATTGGTCAATTCATAGCTACAGTAAAACAAATGCCCCTCGATTTCACCTTATTTACAAGAAAACCATCTGATATGGGCTGGGTTGGACGGTAATTACTAAAGGTGAGTAGAGTAATTTTGTCTCTAAATAGATTTCAAAATATTTACAATTTTACCAAGCTGCTGCTTTTGGCCCGGAGTGAATTTCTTCCTCTCTCGTCTGATTTATCTCTCTTTTCATTTCATCCTCTCTCCAAAAAAAAATAAATAAATAAAAATCTTAGCCGCTCAAATTTCCCTCAACCCTAACCTAGGGGTGGGCACTTAGAACCGAAAAACGAAACCGAAACACGAACCAAATCGAACCGCACCGAACGGTTTGGTTTTTCGGTTTTGAAACCGAACCGCAACATAGAAAATGGTTTGGTTTCGGTTTTGGCTTTTGAAAACCGCACCAAAACCGAACCGCACCGCAAATATTAATAATCATTTAATTAAATGTCCATATTAGATTTCATGTTTTAATTGGTCGTTTTTAGAATCCATACACTTAGTATGGACTCAACCACACTAGAATATCATCATTCATCACTTTCTTTCGTTCATTAACTTGAAGGACCTTTGTTATTTTATACCATCACACACACACAGATATATATATACACACACACAAGGGTAGACTAATCTTGTTATCAACAGTAGAACGATGATCTAATGAAGTCTACTCATTTGAAGCATGATATCACATATTATAGTACGAAAGTTTCGCTCATGTTTAATGAATTCAAATTTATTCAACTTGTTTTATGAAAAACATTGTAAGGGACACCCTTTTGTTGCACAAACATGTTTTAAAATCACAATTGCATGCAACATGCTAATGGTTTACATAACAAATGTCTTTTTCCTATTACTATTGGGAAATGCTTATTAATATGTTAAATTGCAAATTGTACATTTTTTCTTAAAAACCAAACCGAAACCGTTTAAAACCGCACCGAACCGAACCAAACGGTTTGGTTTCATTTTGGTTTTGGCTTCAAAACCACACTGAACCAAACCGCAAAAACTTACGGTTTTGGTTTTGGTTTCACTCAAAACCGCACCAAACCGAACCGCGCCCACCCCTACCCTTACCATCCTTAACCTTTCTATCTTCAGTCACCATTTCGATGAACTCTACTTGCAACACGCTCTTCCATTTTGCTACATGAACCTAGCTTCAATTCTCTTTCGCCGGTTTTCCAGGAAGCACAAATCGAGTTCCCTCTTCTTTTTCTTTAAGAAATAAAAAACGCGAATCCCATCCCAATTTGAAGAAAAATCTTGAAGTGGATTTGATTTAAGGGTAAGTCCTCTCTCTCTCTTTAGAATTTTGTTTGGGATTCTCTCTTCCTCTCTCTCTTCCGCTCAATCTCAAAAAAAAAAAGGAATTGTGTTTGGTACTCTCTCCCTCTCTAAAATCTCTCTGTTGCGTCTCTTCCATTATTTCAATTTGTGTAATTTATTTTTTGATGTGAGATTTGGTGGGTTTGATTTGGGTTATGGTTTGAGATGTTATTTGGAAGATTTCATTTTTGAGTTGGATTCATGGTTTTTGCTTAAGATATCTCCTTTTTTTTTAATATTTTAATTTTTATCGTTGTATCTTGCTGTGTATGTGATATTTTCTACCAAGTGCAGTATTATCCAAATTCATTACTGCATTTCAAGAGCTTGCGACTTATAACTTTGCTCCCAACTCCCAAGTGAGTCTTAGATAGCAAATCACCCTAATTACCTTTCTAAAATACGTTAAATGGTGAAAGTAAGAAATGGTGGATCTAAATGGTGGCGTGGTATATCATGTAGATTCTTTTGAATTGAAGTTGTCTTTTTTTTCTTCCCTTTCTGTTGATTTAAATTGGGATTGGCTACTGATATGTTTTTCCAGATTAGGAGGAAAAGAGAAATCATGTGCATTTCATTATTTTGGAGCATTGCAAATAAATACGATATACAATCAAATTAGGAAAAGATAAAGGAATATGCTTGATGACTAATTGGTTTATGGATTAGTAGTATTATTTGTGATGTAGATTCATGGTTTTCAGGTCTTTTACAATTTTAGTGGTTGTGCTTAAGGGTAGATGATGATGTAGGATGGAGATAGTTTTTAGCGAATGCTGGAGTTACATTCGTTGGGGTACATTCAAGTTGTTTTGTGTCCCTGTGAGGTATTTGGTATTCCTCATAGTTTCGTTCTTGAGCATCTTCTTTAAATGTGTCTTTTATGTTTGATTCAATTGTGACTTTCCCTCTTTTTGTGTGCATGTACTGGTTTGAATTTATGTGCATTTTATTTGAAATGATTCAAATTGAATATTTGTAACCAGAAGAAGTGATTTTTCTAACTGTGATAATTATGCCTCATGTTTTGTTTAGGACTTCGAGATTCTAATTTCTTCTTGATAATACATCATTTTTGTAAGTGTATACGGGTACTTATAATTCATTATTGTTTAACGATCACATGCTTTACTGAATGTGAAAATAGTGACCACTGAAAGCTTTGACCCCTTAACAGGCCTATGAAACTAAAAGTATTTCATTGTGGTTAATTACTAATAAAAGTTTAAATTGGGAAAAGAATATGCAAGTGGATTACTGATTTATGATGAATATGATTTTCAATTTGTTGGTGCTACAACAAAAACATGTCCTTAACTCTGAGAGGAATCCTCCTTTGTGACTTTGGTTACCGATTTATGATGAATATGATTTTCTCAGTTTATTATTAGGACAATGTTAATTTCACCTGATTACTTCACATTTTCCAGGTCAATATTTGATTTTGTGTTTATGGAAGCTATTGTCATGTCCAAAATCCTTATTCTAGAATGTAGATAGCTGCTAAGTGTTGCAGCTCGCTTAGTTTGGCCACATGCCTTCATTGTAGCATGCTCTCCGTGACAAGTAAGCATTATAATTTCACTTTGTGGATTGATATTAAGTTGGCTTATGGAATAATATAAGGTCGTGTCATGGTTGAACATTTCTACATTATTTTTAGCTATGAATTTTTTTTCTTTGTGATTTTTGACCTCTTGCTATTTAGTTAAGTAGCCCGATTACTATTGTAATTTTTTTTTTTGGCGGGTCAATAATAAATATTCATAAATTATTTTGATTAACCTATTTTCTAGGAAAATGGCCTTTATGAATTGTGCTTAGACATGGTATTTGAATTTGTTTTTCTGTTGAAAATTACAGGGCATAGTTAATAATTTCTCTATCATTATTCTATTTGATAAATTAGCTTCTCTATCAAATTTGAAGTCTGAAAATATGCCAATAGAACCATATAATTATAATAGTTGGGACAATTTCTACAAATCTTTTTGTGACGTTTTAATGGGTATATTGTTCCATTGCTTTCTTGCAGGCAATGACCAAAATATCGATGTCGCCGATATTATCGTTTTTTAAGGTAACGATATTTTTTTTCTTATCTTTTAATTATCGTCAAAATATCACGATAATATCAATAATATCGCGATATTTTGGATATTATCACGATATTCTCGATAAAGGTAAGTATAGCTGGGCCTCTGGTCCTTTTATAATTCTACACCAGCTTTCTTGTTTATGACTTGGGCGATGTGGGACGAGGAAGGAGTTGACAAGGCCGGAGAGGCAGTTTTCGACCAAACCACGACGAGTTAGATGCCGTGTGAGGTACCATTCTCTTCGTCTCTTTGAGAACTACAATTTTCCTTTTTGTTTCACCCAATTTCATTGAGTATTGAAGAAGTTATACTCGTTTGAATCTAACCCAGTTTCCGGCGATAAACCGTGGTCGTTTGGCCATCTTTCAGGTCATTTTCCGGTCAACGCCGGCCACCACTCAGTCTTCACTTGGTATGAACCTCTTCTCCACATTCCTAACTACGGAGAAGTTACAAAGCTTTGAAAATTGCCCAAACCTTCGGCCCCAAACCCAATTTTCCGACGAGCATCGCCCCTTTCGAGGCGTTTTCCCGCCAAACCACGGAGATTTGGCCAGCATGCAGGGTATCAATCTCTTCATCTCGTCGAGTACTACAACTTTCATGTTTGGATCACTTAATTTGGTTGAGTAACGAAGAAGTTATAGACGTTCAAAGTTAGGGTAGAATTTCGGCCGAACTCCGGCCTTCTTCTTCCTTGGGTCCGGCGACCCATCAACCTTAGGCCCTTTGGGCCGTTCCTGCCAAGCCCAAAACCTGGGCAGCCCCAACCCATTTGTTTTTCCTTTTCTGTTTTTATTTAAATTGTTTAAAATGCCTTGGGCCATTTTAATTTGGGGCCTTTGGCCCGTTCCCTTTTTAAAACACTAAGGGGCCCCTCCAATTTTACTAATTCAACACCTTTACCACCATATCACTTATGTTCTTGTGAAAATATGCTAAAATATTTACATATTTTCTACACTCACAATGTTTGCCAGCTCGCTATATAATCAACTTAAATCAGTTAAATCCATCATGCAATGCATTTCCTTCCAATTTTTTGTGATAAACTAATAGATAATTGACTAAATAAACATCCTGCAAAGTTTCAATAAAAATTTTCAACTTTTTCTTACAATTTATGTGGTTTCCATTAGATTTTTATCGATATCGATATTATCCCGATATTTCCGTCGATATTTCCGTGTTTCCGGACTACCGATATTTCCGATATCATCGATATTTTATACCTTGCTTGCAGGTATATATTGCCTATTTGAGAATGTGAATGAAGACGCAAGGTCTTGATGATACTATATAGGTACAATGTTTAACTCTTAGTGTTTACAATATGATGCATCATTGACCATGGGATTCCATTTCAATCTATTTTTTCTTATTGCTTAGAAACCTGCCCTTTTTGTTGTACATAGGCCTTTGATGTAAATTCAATAGAATATAGATACAAACTGAAAGATTCATTTTATCATGTGGATTCAGTTGCTTTGAATGTTTTCTAAATATTATAAATGGGTGTGTTAAATTGTGGTTATGATTTCAAGACCCGCAGCAGAGCGCTGACATTTTTGCTAGTTATTGTCTAAGACGACAGGATGAAAATCAATATCTTTGCCAGCGTCATGATTGGCATGAAAATGCTAGCTACAACTCATAGTAGTGGAATTATGTTTATGTCAAACTAATTAGTTTTGATATATAGCAAATCATAAATTCATGCAATCTAAGTAATAGAGAACATACCGATTTAATTGTCAAGATAATTCAATTCATGTTTGACAATGCAAATGTATGTGGGTGAGTCTGTCATGATCAAGGTCCGAAATGCCGATATTATCGGCGATATTTCGCCGATAATATCGGTTTTTTTAGTTCGCGATATTTTAATTGTTATCCAATGAGTTTTCATCCAAATATCGCGATATTTTGGACTGTGCTAATTGGACAAGAACGCCGGAGTTGCTGAAGCTCCGGCCGATTGTAAAAGAACACCCTAGACTCCGATCTAGGTATCAAAATGAAATAGAAGACGAGAGGAATGTTTTAATAACTTCTATTTGTCGTGAAACGGTCGGAGGTGTTCGGAAAGTTCGTCGACACCCACGACCTCGCCGGAGATGGGTGTGCCTATTCCCGAGCCGATTTCGTCCCAAAAACCTTGCAAAAACACGAGATACAACTTAAATTTCACATCTAAAATATGAAGCAAGTGCGATGGTGTGCGTGTGTATGTGGGTCTCGGACCTCGGTGCAGAGAGAAAGGAGAAAGATGAGAGTTTCGACGGCACTGACGAGGCGGAAGACGCGGACGAGAGATCGAGAGATCTCTGTGCGTGTGTGTGGGAGAATGGAGAAGGGAGAGAAGGGAGAAGGATTGAGAGAGAGACTGACGGCGGGTGAGTGTGTGCGTTCGTGAGAGAGGCAAAAAGAGGGTAAGGGAAGGGATGGTAGGGTTTTGGGAAATTTATAGGAGATCTCTGTTGGTGGGTTTATGAGGTTATTGGGCTAATGTACAGAAATTGGAGATGAAATTGGGCCACTGTATTGTCAAAATCCTGGGCTTTATTTGTTAAATTGAGTTTGTTTGGGAGAAAAACTTACATAAAAAAACTTTGTCGTGACATTTCGATCAAATAATACATTGTTATGTTGAAAATACTTACACATCGTAATGCAATATTAGATCGAAATTTCATTTGGCAGTTAACTCATTCAATATAAATCATTCCCTTGTTTGGAATTTGCTAATGGAATGGTTAACAATCAAAAGCTTTTCTAATTACGTTTTACTTAAAAACTCTTTAGGTTATAGAAACTATTTTTCTGGAACATAAGCTAGAAACTATTGGGGCTAGCAGGTAGTGAAAATTTTGAATCTTATAGGAACTCTATGTGGTACTAAGTCACTCATGTATCTTACCATGCAATGTAGTGTAAAATATTGTACTAATTCATTATATATAAATGATTATGGTGTGTTTAAACTTCTTTCATTAATTACTACATAGTTTCTACACTCACAATGTTTGCCAGCTTGCTATATAATCAACTTAAATCAGTTAAATCCATCATGCAATGCATTTTCTTCCAATTTTTTGTGATAAACTAACAGATAATTGACTAAATAAACATCCTGCAAAGTTTCAATAAAAATTTCCAAGTTTTTCTTACAATTTCCGTGGTTTCCATATTATTTTTATCGATATCGATAATATCCCGATATTTCCATCAATATTTCCGTGTTTTTGAACTACCGATATTTTCGATATCATCGATATTTTATACCTTGGTCATGATAATGTGTCTATTCATAGATTAAAAGTTTAATTTGATATATCATTTTTAAAAAATATATAAATAAAAAATAAGTAGAATTAAACCCTTGAAAGAAAAGAGTCAAGGTGTCGAAAGAAAAATGGTGGTCACCACTTTAACGGAAAATGTACCCTCGCCACCTCAATTTCAGTCTCATATTGGATCGAACCAAACCAAACTAAATCGTGTCCAATGCTACGTACAAGTATTCAAATCACGTATGCACGCGAATTTTACTTGAGTTGGGCAAAACGAATTGAAAAAAAAAAAACCAATCAAACCAAACCGTTTGAGTAGGTTAAGTTTGTTTTTATTTAAATCCATTTGGTTTATAAAACCAAATCAAACGCAGGAATCAGTTTAGTATGCAGCAGATCCAATTTTACAATAATAGATTATATAAAATAATATATAAGAGTTATGGGTATCGCTAAATATTTTGCATGTGCTACCCACTAAATGATAAGCAATCTTTCAAATTGCCATCTTCGTTTCCTTTTTTCATATTTAGTGTGCATAAAAGTATTAGACCGAGTAACCACAAATAATCTTAGACAAGTCCTCCACAAAGATTTAGAATATTCAAATAAAAGCAACAATTCTTAGAATCAAATTTGCGCACCTTCATGAGAGGTGGTTGAGCGCAAATCCGAGTAAATCTAAGCAATCTGCAAAACAGTAAAGCAAGCTTAAGACCAGAGGGGTGTGCTAGCCAAAGGCTATTCGACGGTCAAGTTAGTGAATGATTTTTAGACTCAAGCAGTGGACAAGAGAATTGAAGTGTGTAGATTGCGTTACCATAGATGAACTCTAGAAGGGTGTATTTATACCGTGGAGAGAGAGACTTCTTTAGGATAGAATCCTTGTTCTAATCTGGAAAAATTCTAGAGGATATCTAGAAGTAGATATTGCACCCTCTTAGGAGTTGGGATTACTTGCGGCGCATGCCAATCCTAGGTTGTATGAACTCTAAGACTTATCGGATTTGATTGTGACCATATTTGGATCAAATGCATGTCTTGTAGAACAAGCATGGTCATCCAATGGAGTCCCTAGGACTCCTCCTAGTGCCCCGAAGTAGAGTAATGGTGGCGCCGCTACTCCGTCTGTTACAGCTCTCCTTAGAGCTGGTGAGTCACGACCGGACTTTTGAGGCGACTGTATTCAGATCAAACTTACTTCGACCCTTGAAAATCAGTCTCACAACAGTGTAGCAACCCCTCAATAACACTTTGAGGGTGCGTTTGTTGTACCGGACTGTCTCGGACTGGATTAGCTGCAGGGACTAAGCTGGATTGGCTTAGACTAGATTAAGTTGGACTAGCTTAGTGAAGCGTTTGGTGCAGTATCAGGACTAAGGAACAGACTAATTACAAATTCTAATATTATATTATTTAATTCATATTTATAAATATTTCACATTATTTAATAAATATTTAGTAATATTTTATTATTAGTTATGTCTATTTTCTCATTCTGGCAACATCAATCCATTCCCAATTGTTTTCTCTCCGCCCCTTTCCCTCTTTCTTCCTAAATGTTCTCCGCCCATTTTCCTCTGTTTTCTTCCTAATTTTTCTTGGTCCCTCTCCCTCTTTTTCTTCATCCCTCTCCCTCTTCATCTCCATCTTCTTCTTTCTTTTGTTCTCCGTTCATCTTTCTCTTTTCTTCCTTTTGTTCTCCATTCATCTCCCTATTTTCTTCCTAATTTTTCTAAGACCCAATTGGTGAATCAGAACCCGATCAGAATCTGGGTCATCTGGGTAGTTATGGGTCTACTTCTCTGGCGTCAATGGCAAAGGTCTGCGATAAAGGAGTCAGGACTTGGTGCATGTGTGATTAAAGCCACTGTTATGCATTTCATACGCACATCGATTTTGTATTTTGTATTTTTTTTTTGTTGCTTTTTTGTTTAGAATTTTGGATTTGGCCATGATTTGGAAAATGGAAAGACTGCAAAATTTTGCCTAAAATTTTGTTTTTTTTTGTTTTGAATTTTGCTGGATATGGGTTAAAAAATGGTAGATGAGAAGGGGCGAAGCAGGGAGTTGGTTTATGGGAAGGGTGAAGCGAGGAGGGCGTAGCGGAGAGGAGTGGGCTTAGCAGTCCGGCCGATTTTGGGGGGTTTCGCTAAGGCCCTTTAGCGAAGAGGTTAGTCCCGTTTAGTCGGGGCGAGTCTCATTAAGCTTTGTCCCGGCGTGTAGCAAACACGGGACTACTCTGCCAGTTAATCCAATCCAATCCAGTGAATGCTAGTGAGTGCAAACAAACGCACCCTGAGGGTCTTAATCAGATTTTTGTGCAGGATTTCATACTGCGGTTTCCTGCTAATTCTAGACCTTGAGAAGCTGAAATTATGAGTTTGCTAACATAATCGATCCCTGTATCTCCAATACTCAGAATGAGAATTTAATGAAACCAATCACTGAGGAAATTATTTGGAATGCTGTGTAAAGTATTGGTGCCCGCCCTTAAAGCTCTTGGACCTGATGGTATCCATGCCATATCCTACCAAAATTGTTGGGACATTGTTGGCACTTCTATTTGTGATTTAGTTATAGATTTCTTTAATAAATGATAAAGTCGGATATTAATAAATCACACTAATATTGCTCTAGTTCCAAAAGTTGACTCCCCAAAGAATGAAAATCATTTCAAACTCATAAGCCTTTGTAATGTAACTTATAAAATTATGACAAAAGTTTTAGTTAATCGTTTGAAACCCATCCTAACTGATTGCATTTCTAAGAATCAGGGAGCTTTTGCTCCTGGCAGATCCATTCATGACAGTATCCTTTGCCCATGAGTTATATTCTTCTTTTAAAAGCAAAAAAGGCAGAACAGGCGTTACGGCTGTCAAGCTTGATTTAGAGAAAGCCTTTGATCCTAGTAGTTGGGATTACAATAAAATTGTTCTCCATAAGTTTGGTTTTAGTAGTCATTGGATAAATTTAATTTTAGAATGGATATCTTCTACTTCTTTTTCTTTACTCATAAATGGTAAAACACATGGTTGCTTTTACCCCTCCAGAGGCATTTGGCAAGGAGATCCTTATCTCCCTACCTTTTTATTCTTTGTATGGAACCTTTAATTAGACATCTTAATATGCTGGGGACCAAACAAAAATCTAATGTGGGTGTGCTAACCTCTCCTGGATGGTTAAAGTTTCTAATCTTAATAACACTTCTAATCAAACAAAACATGAAATTGTTAATATCATTCAAATTCAGCATAAAACTACAATTGGGAAGTACTTGAGTATTCATAACATAATATTCTGGAATGACCCTATTAATACTAAAGAGCTTATCCTCAAAGTTAAAAATAAATTTACTGGAGGGAAAGCTAATACTTTGTCTAAAGCTCGTAGCCTTACCTTAGTCAAAGCTAATGTAGCTGGTCTTCCAAATCAGGTGATGTCTTGTTTCAAGTGCCCGAAAAATGTCATTAAAACTATTGAAACGGATGGTAGGCCTTTTCTTTGGGGAAAGATAGTGAAATGAATCCAGTAGCTTGAGATAAGGTTTGTCTCCCTAAAAGTAGTGGGAGGCTTCGGTGTTAGGAAGAGTAATCATTTAATAACGTATTAGCTTTGGTTATCCTGCATAAGGTTTGTTTCCCTAAAAGTACTGGATTCATTTGGGTTTTTCCTTTCTCACTATTTAATCTTATGCAGGATAACCAAATTAATAACATAGATAAAAATTTGAAAGTTAGTAATTTCTTTAACAATAACTACTGTGATAGAATAACACTTTCAAACTTGGTTAATCTAGATATTGTTAACAAAATTTGCGGTATACTGTTGCCTATAACCCAGCAAGAAGATTCTATGTTAGGGGGCTTTAATGCCAATGGAAAATTCACTGTTAAATCAACAACATGGATACAAAATAAGAATATTACTCATGGACTAAATTTTGATTTACTTAAAAAAATGTGGAAACTCAATATCCTAAACAAAGTTATTTAGTTTAGGGGTGGGCAATCGGGTAGAGGATCCATGAATCGGGCCGGCTACGCGCAGGTAGGGGCGGGTACGGATCGGGTCTAATTTTTTTTAGAGAAGAAACAGGGCGGAGCAGTGTTATTTACGTGGTGGGGCGGGTCTAAATTTGTGGAAGCAAGGGGCCATGAACCGACTCGTTTCTAAAATATACATAAGAGATAAGATTAAATGACCAACAATCAACCAATCTCAACCATCCTTCCTCTCCCACACCCCAGTTCTCTTCTCTCAATCTCATAGATTCTGTTCTGGTTCTAGAATACAAGAGTTGAACATTAATCCTTGCGAGTTTTGGGTTAAGGGTTATGTTCTCGCTTTTGTATTTTTGATTTTTGCTGTTTCTGTGCTGATTTCTATTTCTTTTCAATTTTGATGTTTTGATCGTTGTTTGGTTGGTTTGTTTGTGTGGATAATCAAAAGTGTTCGATTTTTTGTTTTTGCATCTGGTTTTTCTTTGATTTGTTTGTTATTTTTTCTTTTTGATAAACAACCTTCGATTGAATGCTGCTTGCTGCTGTGCAGCCTCTGTGCTGTTGATTTTGATAGAAAAAAAATCTGTTTAAAAAAAATGTAATTGCACCCATGGACCCGTCCCGAACCAGTCTGTTTCAAATGGACCGGGTTAGGTCTGGTTCCAATAATCAGATTTGTTATACTCAACTTAGCCCAACCTGTTTTCTTTTTAAACGGATCCGGTTTGGTCCTTCCAAATTTGGGCCCAGCCCGGCCTGTGTAGAACCTAAATTTAGTTGGTTATTGATTCTAGGAAGATTGCAAATTAGAGACTCAAAATATTTTTAGCTCTCAATCCCTGCTACCCTGTTTGCAATGAAGATTTGAGAGTATGAATCACTTATTCATACATTGTAATGTGGCCGTCTGGTCCAATGTTAACAATATTAACCCTAATAGGAACAATAGTAACAACACTTTATTGGAGTGGTTTAACTCCTTAGCTTTTAAGAATAATGATAAAATCTCAAGCTTGAGTCTTGCCCTTCTTATTTGTTAGCAAATTTGGAGGGAAAGAAATAGTATTGTGTTTCAAAATAATATTATTAACCCAAGTAGGATTATTTTTCTTGCCACTAAACTTGGTGAAGAATACTTGAATGCAAATAAGAATAGTACAAGAGTTAGTAAAGGGAATCAGTTTATCAAATGGATTCCTCCATTTAAGGGGAACCCATTAACATTATTGTCTTTTCTATAAAATAACAAAAAAAAAAAAAAAAAAACCCATTAACATTATTCTTGGATAAACGGCAGTGGTGGTGTTGGTAGAAAACGGATGGCGCTTGGTATAGACCTATTTTTTAGGATTCACATAAGTTTCCTCTTTCAAATGTTTGATTGGAGAAAATGATTGGTCATTGAAACTAGATTTTACATAACCATCATTGTCATATCATTTGCATTGGTTGTGTTAGTTATCGGTGCCACAAGGTGATGAGCTCACGAGAAGCTACCACTTCGTTAAGATCGTATGAACTTTTGTTTACACTAGTGGATTGGACTCAATGGTGAGTCCTTGATTTTTTAACCTAGAGGTGGGTTTTTCTGGCCAAAAACTCCTTGTGTTGATTGTTGTCATTCTTGCTCACATATCTTGTTAATTTGCATGTTACACATTGACTCTAGGGTTTGCAAATAGATATGTGTTGTCAACTAAGTTTAATAAAGTTAAAAATACACTAAACTAAGCCCTTGTTAACTAGAGTTAAGTTAGTAAACCAGGTATAGTTGTTTATTCTCAATTTTGGTAAACTAACAAATTTGATCTCAGTTGACTGGTGACGCAGACTAGTCTGTCAAGCATATATCGAGTTTTAAATAGCAGAATATTCCACCTGGTACCAATTTCACAAACCATTCTTAAACAAACTTATTATTAGATTGTCAAACACTACTACAAAATAAGGCTTTCATGACACATAATAAAAAAATTTAATGACATTCTTTTATTAAAAATGTTATTAAAATAAAACCATGACACAACTTAAAAAATGTAAATAAATTAAAATGAAAAAATAAGAAAACCAAGAGACGGTTATCAAAAAGAGATCAGTTTTACACCCACTACGATTGCACGTTTGAATAAAAAAAGATCAATTAACCTCCTTAGCCAAATCTCATCCCTTTTCTTCCGTACGCTTGTAAAGGAAAATATAACATAAACGGAGGAGCGGGACTTCGTTCCCCATCCGGACCTTGTTCTAGCTATCTCCCGTGCCACCGCCATCTAGCTATCTGAACACCACGTGTCGTCGCCCCTTCACGGCTCCACGCTTTCGTCATCCATCACCGGCCATCGTCAATTGTTGGGTAAATCCCTATTTTCATTTACATAATTTAAGTTAATTGATGACTTGAGATCTATGTGATATGTGTTTTGTATGATTTAGTGTGAGTTTATCTGGGTTTGGTGCTATTTGTGGTTTTCATGTTCAATCTGTTGTCTAATTTGAATTGGGTATTCTGTTGTTTTGAGTAGGTTTGGTTGGATTTGGAGCCAATTCGGTATTAATGTCGATTCACATTTGATTTTGCTGTGAACTTGTACGGGTTTTGTTTTTCTAATTGTTAATTTACTGGGGATGGCACTGGTGGGCGGTATATCTATGTAAATTGTTCAGCTATCTCCCCTTTTCAATGGTAATCTTCCATACATATAATTTTCATCATCATTAATATTTGTTTACTACTACATTACTAATACAAAGTAAATTCATGTATGTACATGATTATTTAGTCTATCAATACTTGGTCACCATTTTGTGGGAAGAAATTTTGAGTTTAAATTTTATAAACAACAGTGATTGATAAAAAATAAAAAAAACGTAAAGTTATGTGTTTTATGCTCAACCCTTCTCGATTACTTTGGCTCCTGGAGCTAATATTGGATTCACATTTCATTTGCAATGCCGATAGAGTTTGTGACAAGCTAACTCCTTTCGGGCCCAACTTCTGAAATCAGTTCGAAAATTGGAGCCCAGAAGGGAGTTCTAAGGATAAGGTTGATGTTTATATGAATAGCCTGTTGCTCACATACTCTGCTACTGCATTGTACTTTGACAATGTACGTTGAGACGGTGTGCCTTTCCCGATCAAGGCTGGCATGTAGCTCATCCAACACAGGTTGTATCTACCTCAGTACTTCGTTATACTAAAAATTTCATAGTCAAAAGATATATAGCCCACTTCCCAAAATCCTACTTACAAAGAAGGCCAATAGTTTCTATTCTACAGTTTCGCCAAACCCCCTTAATTTCTGGCTTCTCCACTAGCTCCATGCTTTAAGTTCGAGTTCTGTGATTTCATTTGTATGGGCCTCGAGTGGGGTGTGATGATATGGAAATAATGATTTTTAGTTCAAATTTTCCAAGATTTTAGAGGTAACCAAAATGACCCTTTAATCTTTTAAGTTGCCATTGTGTTCAGTTTATTTTTTGGTTTTAGCATGTGAATGTTAGAATTGTTATTCTTATTGATTTTTTAATTAATGTTGATAATTTTTGTGTAGAAAAGGTGGGAGTCTCTCCTACGCCAAGGGAGGAGGATATTTGTTGTTGGTGATCTTATGCTCAACCAGATTTTGAGAACAACCAGTAAGATGCTTACTTGACCTCTATGGAGTGGCTATCTGTGCATGTAATTTTATGCAGATTTTCATAAGTGTGGTTCAGTACCTAATATATCATCAAATTTTTAATACTAATACATATTTCTTTGTTGTATCTTTTATTCATAAGTGGGGTTCATTTTAGCCCTTGTCGTTTCTTTTATTCTTCAAGGTGGTAAGCCTAATACATATTTCTTTGTTCTTATATCTATAGTTTCTATGACTTTCACTTTTCTTTTGTTTGTCAAATTTTGACATACTGAGAGCTTCAAAAAGGAATGTAAAGTGAATTGATATTTTATTTTCCTATGTATCGATCCTCTTCTTGCTTTTTATGACCACAACTTAAGCCCTTCGAAAGATTCTGGGAAGTTGTACATGTCAAGAAGCTACTATCTTATTAGTATTATGTTCTTTGTAGGAAATTTATAGTTCATGTGTTTTTTTCGAGCAGTTTCACCTTCTTATTAGTTAATGACTGAAATTAGTATTTTTTTTCGTGACACCTTCCCTTTGGTTGTGATTTGTTGCAGTTCAAAGAAAAAGCTACATACAATCAACAGGAAATTGATGCATTAAGAAAAGAGTGGGCTGAGTATGTTGATGACTTCACCCCAGTAGATGAAACACTAGACTAGCTAGTTTGTAGAATTTTAAATTAAGTGAAGTTATAGTTTTATTTTAGTAGGAAAGCTCTACACATTATATTGTCTTTTGTAATACTTTGGTGGTGGATAAATTTCAAATTTATAAAGCAATGCTGTTTCATTTAAGGTCAATATCTTGCTTTCTCGAACATGTATTGAACGATTTATGACACGCTTTGTGTGTCATCAAACATATTTCAAGACATGTATTGAACTGTTTAAATTAAAAATACATTATATATGTCATCAAACATATTTCAGGACATGTATTAAATGGTTTATGACACGCTTTATTTGTCATTGCTAATATTCAATGACGCTGCAAATGGTTTCAATGCTATAGTGCATGACGCTATATAGAAGTCATGTTTAGTATACGATGACGCTCATTCCTCTGTTTATGACACATAATTCGTGCCTCAAATTGAAATAGATGACACACTTTTTTAATTCAATGACACTTGTTAGGTGTCTCTTGAAGCTATACATGACGTTGTGCGTAGGTTATGTTTAGTATACCATGACACTCATTTCTCTGTTTATGACACTTATAACTCGTCTTAAATGGTAATAGATGACACAAGTTCTTGATTCAATGACGCTTGTTAGGCATCCTTAAAAGTAATGCATGACACATTTTCAACGTCATAAAACATATATTTAATGACACCCACAAAGATGACGCGAAACCTTTGCGTCATTAAACTTTTAACATGACTCATAAACTGCGTCATGTATGTTAAAATTTGTAGTAGTGAAAGCAAACCTTAATATAAAAACCAGATGCTAATTTTATTCTAAAAGTGCCCACTGCCTCGACACATTCGATTTCCTGAGTTGATGTGTTGCTCATTGCCCTTTGGCTTCCTGTGGTTAAGGAAACCCTTTTATTGTGCTTAGCACATTCCTTCTTCTTGTGTCCCTTGTTGCAAAAGAAACATGCATCCTTGTCAGCAAAGCGCTTCATTGGTTTATTTCCTTTCACCTTAAAAAAAACGTTTGCTTTTCTTGGTACCTTCATGCTCATTAATAACCAGACAAGCAGTGTCCAATTTCTCAAGTTTCAATCTATCTTCCTCTTGGACACACATGGTCAGAAGTTCATTGGAAAACCACTTTTCCTTATGTGTGTTATAGGAAATCTTGATGCTCCATACTCAAGAAGGAGAGAATTAAGATGAAATTGATCAAGAATGACTCAGAAATCTCTATCTCTAAGGACTTAAGTTGAGTTGCAATGTCATCATTTCCATAATGTGCTCACACACACTCTTGGAATTGTCATGTTTCATGCCTGAAAGTTTCTACATCAGGGTGCTATCAAGTGCCTTGTCAGATTTCACAAACTAATCTTCAATGGCTTTCATGAAATCTGTCACCTTATCACATCAAGATTGAAACTTGTATGCTCTTGCTCACACTAGATTTGATGAGCATCAGACTTAAGCGAATAGATCGCTCCTAACTCTCATACGTAGCGTTGCCTTTTTGAGTGCTTAATTATGTGAGCATGGGTAGTTCATCTCCACGGAGAGCAAGGTCGAGATCCTTGCGCTCCAAATCAGACAAGACTTTGTCTTTCCCATTAGAAAAATTGTCACCACACAACATTGGAACACGAGATGAATCAAAAGAGATAACTGTAAACCAAAGAAAAAACAAACAAATCATGCTTTTGAAATGTAAATTCACACGTTCCTGTGGTAAAGGTTATATAACACAAGAATTTATGTATTCTTTAAGGTAATCAAGACATCAAAACCAAAAATACATACCTGTGGGAATAGGAAGACTAATCCCTCATTCCTCATTTCATGGTTTTAAAATTGAATTCCTTACGTGATTAAATCACAAACTATATAGACTTGGGATGTTGTGGCCAATCTTAAATCGACATGAAGCAATTTATATATGCTTCAACTTACTGAGTTCAAATGAAAAGAAACTCATAATGATGAACAATATGAGGCAATTATAGCATTCATATAATAATGATGAACAATATGAACAATATGGCAACAACTTATAGAAGTTTGAATCCTTAAGAACAATCAATTAGAATCGTTTCATTTCTCAGGAAAACTGAATTGTGAGTAATATGTATTGAAGGTGCTCTGGTACCACATGTTATCAGTTTTTGTGAACACATTCAGCACAATAACATGTAAAATACAATTCAAACTAACCTCCAACCATGATCATTCAACAATAGGTTTCCAACAACACAACAAATATTGAAAGCTCCTCAAACTCTTAGTTTAAGTGATCTTCTAGCTTATTGCCACTCGAGTACCTTTCTCAGATGGAATGCAAGGCTTTATATAGGCTAGGTTAAGGACCCCTTAATCTCACATGAAAACTAACTAACTCCACTAATCCTTACCATCAAGGGATTTGCTAAGTCAAATTCTCTCCTCTTATCTATCAACTAGAGTCATGTTCTTAGTGTATTGTAATCAACTAGAGTAATGCTTGAAGTGGGTTGTTTGACTAATTCATATCTTAGCTAATTAACAATATCATTAACTAAATATCAATGACTAATATGTGCGCCACCTTAAGTGAATATTTGAACGTTGCTAACAACCCACCACCCACAAGCTTTCTCCGTTTCTCCCCCAACTATTCAAACTAATTGTCCTCCAACTATTATTGTCCCTGTAGACCCTGTCAACCACAACTACCAAGTATTTACTGTTCTAGACACCCACTATAACTAGCATAAAGAGAAGATTAGCACATATTTCCAATAGAATTAGCAAGACTTTGAAGAAGTAAAAGTTTTGTCTTGGTTATCTTGAGCACCCTTCATTGATTAGTAAATATAAAAACACAGACGTGCATCATAACGTATTAAAAGCAAAAAGAGTAACAGATTATACTTTAGAGACCTTGAGAGAAGAAAGAGAGTTTCTAAGAAACCAGTTAACCATAACTTTAGAGAAACAAAGATTGTGGTTTATGATAGATTACCTTAAGTTAGAAATTAGTAAACCACAAAAAAAGAAAAATAATTTTAGATCAAAATAGTCTAGTTTGTTATTTTCTATTAAGAAAGTATAATCATATTTTGCATAGTGAAGAAAATCCACAAGCAAATAGTATTGCAGATCTTCTTATTAGTTAAGCAAAATATATAAATTAGAAAATAATAAGCATAGCATAATTATTTATTAAACCAGTTATTAGAATATTTTCAGAAAAAATTGAGAAAAAAGTAATAGACAAAATTTAGATTATATTATATATCAGGTAGAAGATAATAAAAATATTCAAAAGTTTCCTAGTAAAAGAGAGATAAAAGAGCTTATTGACCTTATAAATAGTAAGCCTAAACAAGTAGAACTTAGGTCACTAGAAATAGTTGGACAATTAAAATCAGAACTACAAAAAATTCAATTAGTACAAAAAAATTTGATTGAACAAGTAGATAAGTTACATAATAAATAGATAGAGGTTGCAGTCCCATTAGATTACGAATGTGATCGTGTAAATCCTATTATATATGGGATATCTTTTAGATTAGATATTATCCAATTAGAGTATTACATTAAGGTAAGGAATTTACTTTCCCTACTACTATAAATAAAGGCACAACGGAGTGGCATAACACACACCTCATAATTACACATCTCTCTCTTCTCTCTTTATGACGCACCCCTTCTCTGTCCTTTTTAATGATTCAGAAAATTAGGCCTACAACACGTTATTAGTATGCTCTTGATGTTGGGCTAAAGAGAGTTTGTTCATCTTCTAGAGGAGTATTACGTTTTAATCATTCTTTATATGATTAATTTATTATTTTATTGAATCGATCCATATGTTATTGATTCAATTTTTTTTTTTTTGTTAAACGTAATACAACGCATTGGAAATGAAACAATTTCTGAGAAGAATCTTCTACAAATTCAAATGCTCAGTTGTTTTCTGCCAATTGGGTTTGCTTAAAATAAATGAACCCTTTACGTTTATATTTCCTTCTGATATATATACATATATATATATATATATGTAATGCAATTATTAATTGCTATATGGAACTTGTGAGTCAAAGAATCGAAAGAAAATAGAAGCAATTTTGGGTTTTTCCAAACTTTAGAAATCTGAAAAAACAAAAAACAAAATTTGATTAGAGAAAAATTGAATGTAATCCAATGGAAGAAAGTAGTACATTATGACACACCCCGACCCAGAGGTCGGAGCATGCTGGCCGTCACGTGTGAGTGACGTAGCCAAAACGTCAGCGGAAGAGTAATTATGCATGAAGTGCAGCAATGAGAGCCAAGTTGATAATGCACATACGATAAAGAGTAAGGTAGGACAAAAGTGAAATAGTTAAGTATCACAGAGCCAATCCTAAGTGCAGTCTGATTTAAACAAAACGATATAATAACAGAAGAAACCCTACATAGGTGGTGGTCTGTCAGAACTGCCTCGGTGCCTCGATAGCCGTCCATGTCGTCGTTACCTAGAACCTGGAGGGGCGCAAAACAGAAAACGTGAGTGGGCAAAAACAAATATTTTCCAAAACCATTTCAGAAACCCGTATATAACCCCTCACTGTAAATCCCGTATAGTTTCCTAAAAAATAGTACGTATATATACTTATATACGAAACATCGTCTAGAAATCAAAACTCATTATCAATCTCAGGAATAGGCCATGTCGATATACCAACTCAGAAAAATCATCATCAGGCAAGTAATATAAATCAAGGGGTGTCCCTAGTGTCATGTCAGCCGGAGTCACCTTTAGTGACCTGTACGGCTGAATCTATAGCTCATCAATCACTATCAATCATTATCCTGCACACGAGTCGGAATCACCTATAGTGGTCTGTACGACAGGCTAGGTGTATAATATTACGCTCAGTGCTACGATCACGTGAAGGTTGTGCGACGAATCGCGGGTCACCTACGAGTCGGAACCACCTATAGTGGTATGTACAACAGGCTAGGCACCTGCCTTGGATCCAAGGTGAGTGTACGGTGCGTGAGGTGAACGATCACGTGAAGGCTAGACCCTACTCTGGCGGAGCACAAACACCCGAGGTGCAGGTGATGAGCTAAATCACAATCCATCATCATCTCAACTACTAACTATCATACTCACCTGACCTACCTGGCCGTCCACAGCGCCGGAGCATAATGAATGCAATCATACTCATAATTATAAAATATAATTGGCATATGACATGGCAATTCAATTATAAAATCAATTCAATTCATAAATCATTCAAATCACATTTCTGGGAAAAACGTCAATTATATATATATATATATTGAAAACAAAAACCCACTCACTGGTATGTCGACGGGTCGTATCCCCCGAGCCTAGCGTGGATGCGCTCGTCCTCTGGATACGTCTCACCTATATGTGAAGCAACTGTAAAATTATTATTTAAAGCACATAACCGAACTACGAACATAACTTCTCATACGAAGGTCAATTTTGGTATATGAATATACCAACGTGACCTACACGACGTCACGGGCGTCGTGGTATTTTTAGAAAAAATTTAGGAGGTGGCACGCGTCCCCACGCGCCGGGGAACCCATGGGCAGACGCGCCCCTACGCGTACCTTCAACCTCCAGCTCGCCGGACTGGTTTTTCCAGCGGCCGGATTCCGGTGAATTTTTCCAACATCCATATCTCACTCATTTTTCATCGTTTTTCGTCCATTTTTCTTCCTACATGCTCTAAATTTAGAGTAGAACATTTCTATAGCTTCAAATACCTTGAAAAAACGGCTAGAAATTCATTGGGAAATCTCTCCAAAACTGGCCAAACTTAGAACCAACGATCCCGACGTCCAACGCAAGCAAACGAGGTACTCCGAGACTCGTGGGAAGATTCTAAGACTAGTGGTGATCTTGTTTTCACCTAAAACGAAGCCAAGAAAAAGATGGTGAATAGTACCCTAAGTGATAATTCACGGGTTCGACGTGGTTCAAGGGTTTTCGAACCTAAAACTAACATATATATACCCATCACAGTCCACAGATCATAGTTAAGCTTACCTGAGGCTCGATCTGGGCATTGATGAAGTGCTATGTGGGTGTCCGTACGTCTATGGCGAGAGAGAGACTTCGAGAGAGTATGAGAGAGGTTTCGAGAGAGAGAAGAATCAGAATGTGCACGTGTGTGCATACGTGTGTGTGAGTATGATTTAAACCAGCCATCCCTCATCAGCCCAACATTTTGGGCCTAGTACTCAAGACACCCAAGGCCTAAAATAAAAACCGCAACCGTACCCGTTAACGTATAGATCAAGGGTAGAATCGTCCTTTCACATCACCAATATTATAAAAATCGGGACGGGATGTTACACATTAGGAGTAGAAAATAATCTAGGATATATAGCTAGAATTGACCAACAATTTTTAAGACAAACAAATGAACAAGCAGGAGTAGATTATATGGATAAAAAAATGATGAGACCATCTAGAAAAAATAGGTTCTCATACTTGAGAGGATTAGAACAAATTAATGTAGCATATTGTTGAGGCTTTAGCAGCGTGTTTACGAACCTTAATCAGAATGAAAACAAAAAATTAAATTTCGATTACGGCTCATTCTTATGTTTGTTGACATTATGAGGAATCAAAAGTTTGTGGGACCCATAAGAAAAATGGAATTCAATTCCTGAAATTGGAGGAATTGGACTCCCTCCATGGATGAGGTAATTATTCTCGGATGGTGAGGGAATCAGGAATACATTTGCTCTTCCTATTATGCCCTCCCATCAATTTGCCTTTAAACGATCTCGACTGGGCCTCCATGAAATTTGATAGGCAAAGAGACCCTCCAAGTCGCATACGAGATCTTGTTCACAAACACCAGATCATCATCATTCAGGAGGCGATGGACCAGACAGGAGATGCTTCGACACCGCCGACAGAAAGCGTGGATGTAACCCCGAGGCGATGACGCCAACGTCAGTATTTTGCGAACGTGCTTCTCACTCGCCGGCTCATCCTCGTACGACATCGCTTTGACAATTGCGACCTTAGCGATTCGATTCGATGCTCGTCTAGTCTTGATGGCTCTGATTGTTTTCTGGGTTTATTCTTTTGCTAGTGGAAAGATGAACGTGGCTGGGTTTTAGGCTTTTATATATATTATAATTTAATAGGAAAATTAATGAAAATGACTTGAAAACTTTGAGTTTTAATGATAAAGACAAAATAAAGGGTAAAGTGAATAGTACCATAATTGAATTTTTAGTGTAAAATGTGATTTTTCGTTAAAATGAATAGTGTCGGAAGCTTTTCGTTAAAGTTTCCTAATTTAATTTATACACAATAATTGACATTTAACTCTACTTTAACTAAATAAATAAAAATAACTAATTAAAATGTTTTTAAAAATAAATATAGAATAAAAAAAAAGACATTTTAGTAATCATATTGATTTTTATTCTAATTCAGTTGAACTAGTAACAACTTATATGAAATCAGTTGAATTCCTATTCTGATTTCTGAACATTTAAGTAAACAACTTCAATAGAAACCCGATTATTATTCCTCCTCATTCCAATTCCTCCTCAATTCAATTCTTCCTCAATCCAATTCCTCTTATTTTGATTATGGTTACGTAAACGAGCCATAAGTGTTATAATTTGTCCATCTTATGGTAAAAATGATTTCAAGATATCGTCCATTAGAAATAATTATCATGATAAAGCCATAATAATATTTCTAAAAATCATTAACAATTATTTTGAGTTGAACGTGCAAAATTAGAATCTTTCTTTTATTCAATGGACTCAATTAAATGGACCACAGCGCAAAATTGGGTCCAAACATTTTTTCATCACAACTCAATATTCATTTGTACTACAATCATTTTATTTCCACGAAAAAAAAATTCAAAGCATAAAAAATATATTTGTGAATAGTACTTTTGCATTTTGCCCTTTTTAAAATAGTGGAGTTGCAAAAAAAAAGTATTATTCAGAATAAATAACAAGAGCAACCTACTTGCCTTTTCCATTGCCTTTCCCTTGCCCTCGTAAAACGAATAGACTTGCTCTTATAAGTTTGAAAAAAAAAATCTACAAATACCTTTTATTCATTTACCATTTATTAGATATAAACCACACATATATTTTTATTTGGCCAAATTTTTTTCGTGATCCTTGTGGTAATACTCTATTTTTAAATAGACCTATGTGGTGAAAAAGCTATTAATTGTAGTCCTGTGGTCAAATTCGTTATCAATCATAGTCCAACTAGGATTTTTCCTCATTCTTCTGTCATTTGTAGGGGCAAAATTATTATTTTTGTTTTTATTGATTCCATCAACCAATCATAAAGCGCCATATGGACATAAAAAAAAATTTTCAAAACTTTTAGAGCTACAATAAAAGAATAAATAAACAATAAAATTACAAAGTTCATATTATCAGGTTTTCTCATTTCAAGAGAGCCAAGAGTCCAAATTCAAGATTTAAAAAATCACAAAGTATCTTGCCGCTTTTAGGTTGGAATATAAGTGATTATGCAAACATTAAATTTAGTTTCATTTTAAGAAGAACAGTGGTGGACGAGATGGCTAAAGTTATGTGAGAGAGAGGGGGAGGGTGATGGGTAATCGTTGTGGCTGAACAATGGTAGGAATTGGGGAGGGATTTTTTTTTATCCTTCTACTTTTTTTATTATAAAAAAGTGGAATTACCAAAAAGAAAAGAAAAAAGACTATAATGACCTTTTTACCCCTGCATGTGGATGAGATTTTGACAGAAAATTCAATTTGGACTACAATTGATAACGAACTTCACCACAGGGTTAAGATTAACACTTTTTCACCACAGTGGTTGATTTAAAAATAATATCTCACCACAGGGATTAAGAAAAAAATTTAGCCTTTTTATTTTTTACATATTTTTCTTATTTTTTGAACATCAACTTAAATAAATTAGAGGAAATCAATAATAAAAATAACAAAATTATATAAAAACATAAAAATTAATGTGTAAATAGCGGTGTCCTAATTATTAGGAAGAGATCTTCGCCGAATTTATAAATTTGGAGTCTGAGATCAAATGATCCTAGTCTTTAAAATTTGATCGACCAAAAACTACTGTAGCTTTCAATTTTTTTATTTTTTGGTAAACTCAAAAAATTTCACTGACTTCTCAGCTCGTGTCCTTAAGAACAAATTTTAAAGGTCAGCATGATTTTAGCCCAATCCAAAGTCGTCCTGGCCACCACAATTTTACACGACACGCCTCAACGTAAAGCCATTCGAGAAGTCTCTGCCATACAAATTGTTAGCGCATTCCTCTGATTTCCGAAGCCATTTTCTCCGTTTCAATCTTCATCGTTTGGTTTCGTAGATGAGTCTTTGCAGGTTCCGGTGCAGGTGCGTCTCCTTTTCCATATACAATAACTGAATCTCATCTTTACTTTTTCAATTTTCTTGTCTTTGCCTCTGTTTGGCTGCCGAGAAAACGCCCAGGAAAATCGAATTCCTTCATTCCTGTAATTTTCCCTTTTCACGCTTTGCCTCAATTCGTATTATCATCTACTCAATTGGCAGGCTAGTAAACTTAGTGCAACTTTCCCGTCTTGATTTGATTTTCTCATGGTTTAAAATTCTTGCTTTTTCCGTTTTAATTTTCCCTCACTTTCCCGGCAACCAAACGCAGCGTACATTGAACTTTTCTATTGAGTAGATGTTAAATTCTATAGGGAAGATTGAATGTGGATTGCATATGGCAGCGAACCAATATGGGTTATATGCAAAAAGTGCTAAACTGTTTTCCTCAAAACCCCAAAAGTATAAGTGCTAAAATGGTTCTGTGTGGTTGAATTGGGTTTGTGTTTTTATGCAGAAACATTACAGGCGTGTGAATTTTTGTTGATAGACCTTTGCAAATTCGTTGACGGCTCGAATTGAATATATGCTGCAACCCTGACCAAAATGAACCTGGGCTTTCTTGGTAATCTCCCTTGGTTTAGGGCCCAATCAAACAGCGATTTGGAATTGGAACCAACAACTACCCTTTTCGAGCAACCTAATTACAAGGGTGGTTTTGATGTCAAGTTGTTGGTAGTGCCCCTTCTTTCCTTTGTTCCATGGGTGGCGGACAATTCTAAAGATAAGATTCGAACTCCATCCACTATTAACCGTGGCTTAAGAAGGCGTGCACAGCCTCGCAGGGTGTTTGAGAATGGGGGGGATCCCAGTACGTCCTTGCGGTTTAGGCCATATGTTTCTAGGGTTCCGTGGCATACTGGCGTAAGAGGTTTTCTCTCTCAGCTATTTCCTAGATATGGGCATTATTGTGGACCTAATTGGTCAAGTGGGAAAGATGGAGGATCTCCTATTTGGGACAAGCGGCCAATTGATTGGTTGGATTTTTGTTGCTACTGCCATGACATTGGTTACGACAGTCACGAACAGGCTGATCTGCTGAAGGCTGATTTAGCTTTTCTGGACTGCCTTGAGAGGCCAAATATGAGTACTAAAGGAGATGCCCGCATTGCTCACCTTTATAAGACAATGTGCACCACAGGTATGCATTTGCCTTGGCTTTTTTGAAAAAGTCATATTTGGCTTGGTGTATATTTCTCATATATACACGCATTGTTAATGGAGATTGATCTGTAGTGTTTTTTCTGTTTTTTGGGACGACATGAATGGCAGGTCTTAGGAATTTACTTATTCCGTACAGAACTCATCTTTTGAAGCTGCAAGCAGGACAACCCTTGATTCAATTTGGATGGCTAAGCAATGTTAGATGGAGAGTTTGGAATTTTCAGAAAACTTGAAAGGGGTCATGAGTTTTGAGAAGTGGTAACCAACAGTACTCAACTTCTCCGCATTGAAACAGGTGGTCTTTTCAAGTACTTTTTCTCTGTTGATGCTTTTCTGTGTTCCCGGTGGAAAATAGCAGTGTTGCGTCTTATTCGCTTTCATCCATAATGGATTTTATGTATATAACTTTGTTGAGACTTTTGGTGGTGCTTGTCTATCATCCATTAGAATTCTCATATAGTTTACCTTAACTCTACTAATTGGGTAGTGTCCATAAGTAATGAACAAGGCATGTTTCCTCTCTCTTTTGTTTTTTCTTTTTCTTTTTTCTTTTTCTTTTTTCAGTAAGATGATCATTAATCATCATATTCTACTTTGATCCCGATTCTCGTAGGCTCATTTTCCTAGGGCTGGAAATTTTTCCCGAAAGTTCCAAACCAAACCGAAAAATTCCCAATTCCATATTGAAAAAAATCCCAAACCGATAATACTAAAATTTTCGGAACTCCATCCCCAACCATTCGGTACAGGATTCGGGATTACATATTCATTTTTTAGGTAACCCTGTTATATACTATTTAATTTTAAATATATATTTAGAATTATAACTACTGTCAGATTTGGTTGAGATTAATCTCAACCATTGAATCCAAAATCTCAACTATTGAATCCAAATGAAACCCTAGCTCCGTCTCGCCTGACCTCAGGAGTGAATGGCAAAGTCCCAGGAAGAAAGAGGACCAAGGAGGAAGCATGGGGTGATAAGAAGCCAGCTGCAAAGCGTGGGAGGTGTTAGTGAGGTCTATTGGAGTTTTGTTGTTTGTCTGAATTTGTTTGCCCTCACTAAAGGGTACTGGACTGGACTAGACTAAGGGTTAGTCCAGTCCCATGTTTGTTCCTGACAGGGACTAGGTTTAATGAGACTAAGTCTCACTAGCCTGGACTAAATCAGGGACTAGCTGGTCTTAGCGAGACTCCTCAAAAACCATGGGACTAGCTAAGACTGTCCCCTTTCTCCTCATCTCCTTGCTCCTCGACCACTCACATTCGAAAACCATTGGACTAGATGCTTTTCACAACCAATTTTCATATAAAATACCAAATTGAAGAATAGATTGGAACAGACAAGGGAAAAAAAATGGAGAAAAAGTGGGAGAGAATGGGGGGTAAGGAAGGATTAGAGGGATAAAAAAAATGATAAAAATAAAATATTAATAATTATGGATTAAATAATATAATATTAGAGTTTGTTAATTATCCTGCTTGTTAGTCCGACACTGCACCAAACGCTTCACTAAGCTAGTCCAGCTTAGTCTAGTCTAAGCCAGTACAGCTTAGTCCCTGAAGCTAGTCCAGTCCGAGACAGTCCGGTGCAACAAACGCAAATGAATCAGGTTTAGTTTTGCTTTTGATTTAGTTTAGTCCAGTAACCCCTCGGATCCCTCTCGATTTGCGTTCTTGTTATGCTTCTGCTTCTGGTTGCATCAGACTCTATCTTTCCTTCTTGATCAACATCTGCGTTCTTCTACCTCAATTTTCTGCTTATGAAAAAAAGCCCTTTCTTGAGCTTCCTGTGCGTTCAATTTCATCAAACTTTGCCATTCTGAAATTTGAATTTTCTGCAATTGGTATGAAATCCCTGGGCTTATACAAATTATGAATTTTCTGGGTAGGTTATACAAATCCAGAAATTTTTTTTGGGAATACCAAAATTTCCGTTCGGTTTTGGGTTTTAGAATGCCATTCCAAAAATTATCGGTTTGAGTTTCGGTACGGGATTCCATCGCAAACCAGCCCTAGGCTCATCTAAAATGTGACATCTTCTTTGATGAAGCATAATATTTGCGATATTTTCTTTGGTAGAGTACGAAGATAGGAAGCTAGACCTTTTCTGTACGAGTTATATCATGCCAATATTTATCTATTTGTCCTTTCTTGTCTAATTTTTCAGAATCCTACTTACAAATATAGTGGTTGTTAGCCTAAAGTTCATTAATCTCAAGGATATAGTTTTGAAAGAATTTCAGGAAGTGTAAAAAAAGTGCATGTAAAAGAAGTCCGCCATTGAGCCCTTAAAGCAACTCCACTCCTAAAACCAAAGTTGGGCAAGAGTCTATTCAATCCACCCAAATGAATAGTAATTGATCAAATGTATTTCTGCCCCTAAATTGAATAGCTTAGTCAATTTATATTAAAATATTGTTATTAATTTTTTTATAAAAGAAGGATATAATTTTTAACCAATCTTATCACGCCAATTGTCATTATCCGAAAGTACAATTTTTGTAAAAGATGGTTAGGCATTTATATATATATATATATATATATATATATATATATATATATAATAAAAAGTTCGTTTTATTTTTCTGTATTTTTATAATTTTTTATTAAGTTTCGGCAAATTTTTATTTTTATTTTTATTAAGTTAATTAATCTGGATTTGTGGATTTCAAAAAGGTTGAAATCCAACAGCCCAAAAGTAGACACATGACTAACGGTAAGATTTTGACATTTTTTTTAAGCTTGCTTGAGCTCGACTTTAATAAGAAGCAGGTCAAGCCAAGCTCGAGCTCCAAAAATAGTTAAACAATCCAAACTTAAGCACAATGACATTTTGTTTGGCTCAGCAACTTTACTTTCGAACCAAAAATAAAGATATAACAGTACTAAAAAAACAAATGAAGATACGACGACTACTTCTGAAGGTGATTGCCTCGTTCTCTCTCCGCCACCACCGCATTCCACCCCGCTTCCTCGCCCTTCCTCCCTCAACTCCCACCAAAGTCTCTTCTTCATTCCCCTTCTTCGCATATTCGCCCTTCCTCCCTTAACTCCCACCAAAGCTTTTCTACATGTTCAGTCACACCTACTTATAACGTCTCCAATGATTTGGCTACATTTTGCCACCATTCTTAAATATAGCAACTAAAAACATAATTTAAAAATGGGCCCTCTCAGGTTTGAGGTCTATTACAATCTCATACAACATTTTTAAAACATTTCAATTTCATACTTCACTTACTATTTTATTTCAATATGATACCCCCGTTACATTTTTCATCCATTGATTCGTTAAGAGCTAACGTGACTGTCACATTTGTACCACGTGTGTACCACCTGTGTGCCACATCGTGGCAAAAAAAATAATTTTTTAATTAAAAAAAAAAACTGAAAAACGCAGAACCAACCCCACCTTCCCCGCAACCCCTCCCCACGCCTCTTCTCCCTCCCGAGCTGAGCCTCCCAACCATCGCCCTCATCTCCAACCCCTTATCTTGTATCACCCTCGTCTCCATCACCGCGTCAGAACCCCCGCTGGCACGGCCTCGTTTTGACTCTCATCCCCTGACCACTTCCACCCCCTTCCTCATCACCATCGCAGCCCCCAGACCACTCCTCCCTCTTCACCTCCCCGACCCACCTTCTCCCTCTCCTCGTTCTTCACCTCCTCTCCCCTGGCCGGGACCCACCGCCGAAGGAAATTTCCACTCAAATGCCTCATTTGAAACTAATCAATTCACAGGATATCCATTTTTCTTGAAAAAATGAAAATCCAATTTTCCTTTTCCCTCTACTTTCCCAGTTACCAAACAGATAAACTCACTCTGCAAAAATGGCCTCACACAATAATTTCTTCCCTTTTTTTCCCATGATTTCTCACCAACCAAACAACATTTAGCATCATGAAATTCAAAAAATCACACTGTTCGACAAGAAAAAGGAATCCCATAATGCACCTATCGAACCCAAATTCAAAACCCACAACTTTTGAAACCAAAACACACTCAGATCTACAAATCGCGCAGAAACCAGAAAAAAATTAAGGGGGGTGTATTCAATTGGGATTTTGAGGGATTTTAATTCTTTTAATGAATCTAGGGGTATTCAATCAGGAATTCAAGTGATTCTCTGAAATTTAATGTGTATTCAATCAAGATTTTGAGAGAGTTTATTAAAATCCTCAGAAATCAAGCTGTATTCAATTAGGATTTTAAAGAAGTTTATAACATTCCAGGTATATTCAATTAGAATTTGATTTTAAAGAATTTGAAAAAGTTGAGGAATTTGAGAGAATTTGAGAGATTTTGTAGTGTATTTTAAGCATCCACAAATCTCTTCTCTCCCCAAGAGATTTTGAGGGAATTGAATCAAAATTTTACATGGAATCTCTACAAATCAATTAGACTCCATAAAAATTCATGGATTTATAAATCCATCAAAATCTCTCAAATTCTCAATTGAATACACCCCCCTAAAAATCAGACGACAGAGAGCAATGGGTTACTTATTGAGAACCTGGGTCGGATACAACCCAAGAGAACGACGGAACATGACCACCCTTTGTTCCTTTCTCCCTCTAGAATATGAACCACCAGCACCACCACTAGAAGAGGTTTCAGCGTTGAGGGTTAAGTGGTACAGGGATGAGTGGTCTGGGGGCTGCGATGGTGATTGGGAAGGGGGTGGAGGTGGGAGCTAGCGGAGGTGAGGCAGCCGGCGACTCTGTGAGATCTGAGGAGGAGGGTGCCATTTTTATGGGTGTGAGTTCTTCTGGGCGTCGGCTATGGAGAGAGAAGGGAGGGAGGGTGGGGTGAATGAGAGGGCGGTGAGTCCGGGGGGGGGGGGGGGATTATTATTATTTTTTTATTTTTTATAATAATTTTTCATTAATTAATTATTTTTAAATGTATAAAAAAATACAAAATTTGTCACGTGACATAAATTTGGCAGTCACTGGCACAAATGTGGCAATCACGTCAGCTCTTAATGGACTACTGGATGGAAAATGTAACAGATGTATTATATTAAAATAAAATAGTACGTGATGTATGAAAGTGAAATGTTTTAAAGATGTTATAAGGAATTGAAATCGACTCCAAACCTGAGGGGGGTAAAATGTAATTTACCCTTAAATGTATGAATGTTGTAATATAATATTTTTTAATAAGTTAAAAATAATAAAATATTAAGAGAAATAAGCTTCTGCACTGTTGGGGATAAAAAATTATATCCTGCACTATTTGTTTTTAAAGGGTAAATTATATAATACCCCTCAGGTTTGAAGTCTATTACAACCTCATACAATATCTTTAAAACATTTCACTTTCATACATCACGTACTATTTTATTTTAATATAATACATCTGTTACATTTTCCATCCAGTAGTCCATTAAGAGCTGACGTGATTGTCACGTGGCAAAAAAAAAATTTATACATTAAAAATATTATAATATTAACCCTATTAAAAAAAAGCCCAGAAATCCTTCCCCACAACCCCACATCCCACCCTACCCCTTACCCATCTTTTTCCCTCAGTTCTCTTCATTTTTTTCCAAACCTCCACAAGCAACTTCCCAAGGGGATCACCCATCTTGGGATTGCTCTTGCGCGAACTCGCTTAACTTCTGAGTTCCTACGGAACCCGAAGCCAGTGAGCTCCCAAAAAGGCTCGTGTTAGGTAGAGATGGGAATATACATATAAGGCTTACATGATCTTCTCTCCTAAGTGATGTGGGATGTTTAGGGGTGATTCGGTATGGGATCCCATACCGAAACCCTTGTCCCGATTCCCAAACCGAAATTTTCGGGAATCCCAATTTCAATACCAATCCCAAACCAAATTTTCGGGAATCCCGAAATAGTTTCGGGATTTTGGGACAAATCGGGAATCCCGAAATAGTTTTGGGCTTTTGGACTAAAATTTGACATATTATGCTTTTGGGCTAAAATTCAACCTTTTATATTGAAAAATTGTCATATAGCTAGGCCCAATTTGCCAAATCAACAGTACATGTACATTACATCTCGGATTTAATCCATATACGATGTTTATACAGTCATTCATAACGGTAAATGTGGAGAAGCTGGACAAGGCTAGAAAGGAGATGAATCCTACTCGGTTGAGGCAAACAGAATTACCTTGTCCTTGATGTCCTTGTGGCATTGGTTTGTACACCTTCTCTGTTAACAATAACACACCAACAAAACAACATTTGAAATATCATCAGTAATGATGTCTGCCTAATACCCCAAGTAATTCTCATAAAAAGACAAAAAAAATTATCTTGCTTAAACTTTGATCAACATTGGTAAATATAGGTCGCTAATGTGATATCCATTTTATTAATAATGGCTTCCTACCATTGTTCTAAGAAACGGCCTAGGCGGCCGCCTAGGCGGCGCCTAGGCGCTAGGCGGTGGTGACCCGAGGCGTTTTTGTGCAAATCGGATGGGCTCTAGGCGGCCGCCTAGGCGGGCTAGGCGGCGCCTAGGCGGACTAGGCGGGCTAGGCGGCTAGGCGGGTTAGGCGGGCTAGGCGGTGCTAGGCGGTGCTAGGCGGAGCTAGGCGGTGCTAGGCGTTTTTTTTTTTTTTTTAATGAAATTAAAAAGTAAAAAATTCATATCTAAGTCTAAGTGGTTTAAAATTGTGAACTTGTTGTACATGTGTCATCCTAAAATACTTCTCACCATGGTTATATGGCATATAAGCTTAATGTGTTTTAAAATTTTGGACTTGTTGGATACTCTTTTTGCATTTTATCATTATTTTATTATCTTATTCATGGATTTTATACAAGTATAATTTTTTTGTAAGTATCATTATGCACTTATTTAGAAGATATACAAGAAATTTACTTAAATCCGCCTAGGCCGCCTAGGCGCCCGCCTAGACCCCGCCTAGCCGCCTAGGCGCTAGGCGCTAGCCCGCCGCCCGACTAGCGCCTAGCGTTTTTTAGAACCTTGCTTCCTACTAGAAGAGAATAACCTCCACATATGCTAAGAACCGTCTAGTTCACAACAACAAAAAAAGGTAAGGAAGAATGGACTCTTTCACTCAATCCTTGAACTGGTTAGACATGCATGAATAGATGGACGACATAGATTAATTTGAAACAATCAAACGATTCAAATTAACCCTAACTATAATTAAAAAAATAATATATATTATTATCTATGTAAATATATATATATATATGTATATATAATAATAATTAAAAATATATATTTTCGGTTCGGTATGGGAATACCGAAATATTGGAAAGACAATCCCGATTCCCATACCGAAATTTTGGAAAAATCGGTTTGGGACATTTTTGGTTTGGTTTGGGAATTTTGGGAATTTTTTCCACCCCTAGGGATGTTACATCCCCCAACCTCCTACCGTGTTTCTAGAGTTCAATGACTCCTTGGAGCGCCAACCACCCAACCCTTTCTCCTCGACCCGCAAACCCACTGCTTCCTCCAGCTCCACCGCCACTGTTGCCCACCTCTGGAGCCTCTCCTTCGACTCTAACTTTTTCAACAGCCTGGGCAAGACTTTGGGGGTTAGGTTATTAAGGTTTCAGAGTGGGGATAAATGGGAGTTGCAAAGAGATGAGGAGGAAGAAAGGGGATTTGGGTTTGGGGGTTTTTTATTTATTTATTATTTTTTAAATAGGGTTAATATTATAATATTTTTAATGTATAAAAAACTATTTTTTTGTCACGTGGCATCCACATCAGCACAAATGTGGCTGTCATGTTAGCTTTTAACAGACCAATAGATAGAAAATGTAACGAATGTATTATATTGAAATAAAATAGTACGTGAGGTATGAAAGTGAAATGTTTTAAAGATATTTGTAAGAAATTGAAATCAACCCCAAACTTGAGGAGGTAAAATGTAATTTACCCTACATTTAACTACCATATATTGATTTGAATTAACAAATTTTTTATTTATAACTCTAGTTAAAGTTATTAAAGTTTTTTTATGAAATCAAAATTGAACACTAAGTAATTTTTTTTTATATGTCCTATGAAATTTCAAGTCAAATCTTACTTTACTCTCTAAAACTCAATGGTATTTAGTTAACCTCTAAAATTCAATTCTTGTCTCAGAGAGTAAAGTGAGATTCGACTTAAGATTAGGAGAACATAGCACAAAATAAGGTTTTATTTACAGTATATAACAAAATATAATACTATATTCATTATTAATATATATATTTTTAATTTAGTTCAATATAAATTCATACACCAGCAATGGAATGGAAACATGACTACCTAGTTTTGTACAGATTTTAGAAAAATTACTTGATCTTTAGCACAGTCCGAAATGCCGATATTATCAGCGAAATATCGAATTTTTCACCCAGCGATATTTTAGTTGCCATCCAATTGGTTTTCGTTGAAATATCGCGATATCAGGCAAAATTCGAATCGGAGAAGAAGGCCGGAGCTTGTACAGCTCCGGCCGACCGTAAAAACACACCCAAGACGCCGATCTAGGCATAAAAATGAAATAGAAGACGAGAGGAAGAGAGAGAAATTCGAAACCCACGACCTTCGTCTTCCTCCTGACCCGAGCCCCCAATTCGAAACCCTAAGCCCCAATTTGAAATATGAGTTTCGTCAATCTTGCAAAGACAAGAGGAAGAGAGAGAAATACGAGGTTTTGATGGTGATGCTAACCGGAGAAAATGAAGAAAACTCGCCCCCCGTTTCTGGGTTTCGTTGATCTTGCAGAGACAAGAGGAAGAAAGAGAAAGTCGAGGTGTTCGGAAACACCGTCGACACCCACGACCTTCGTCTTCCTCCTGACCCGAGCCCCCAATTCAAAACCCTAAGCCCCAATTTGAAATCTGGGTTTCGTCAATCTTGCAGAGACAAGAGGAAGATAGAGAAAGACGAGGTTTTGATGGTGATGCTAACCGGAGAAAATGAAGAAAACTCGCCGGAGGTTTGTGGGTTTCGTCGATCTTGCAGAGACAAGAGGAAGAGAGAGAAAGACGACGGTGTGGGTGCCGTCGTGTACTAGGGTAATCACGGGAGAGACAGTGAGTGTTGAAGAAGACAGAAGGATCAAGAGAGAGAGAGATTGAGATGGAAAGATCGAGGGATCGAGAGAGAAAGAGAGAGAGAGAGAGAGAGAAGAGGACGGAAGGATCGAGAGAGAGAGAGAGAGAGAGAGACTGAGAAGACGGAAGTGTGTATGCGTGCGATGTATGTGTGCGTGTGTTGTGTGCGTGTGTGTCAGTGTGTGTTGTGTGCGTGTGTGTGTGTGTGTGGTTGATGCCTTTTTTTTTTCTTTTTCAAGGACATTATTGGACAGCAGATTAAGCTGCTGGTTGATGCCTTACTGGACCGACAACTTTTACAAAGCATTTGCTTTTTTACAAAGCATTTGCCTTTCAATCAGAACATTTGCTTTTTGACAGTGGTTTGACAGTAGATATGGACAAAAATTTTGATGGGTGACATGTTAACAATTACATGCAAAACTTTTTTGGGGATTTATCATTTGATGACTACTCTTCACAATACACTTACTCTACACATAGAGATGATGAAGATAGTCAAAATTTTGAACCTCATAGGAACTCTATGTGGTACTAAGTCACTCATGTATCTTACCATGCAATGTATAACGTGTAAAATATTGTACTAATTCATTATATATAAATGATTATGGTGTGTTTAAACTTCTTTCATTAATTACTACATATTTTATACACTCATAATGTTTGCCAGCTCGCTATATAATCAACTTAAATAAGTTAAATCCATCATGCAATGCATTTTCTTCCAATTTTTTGTGATAAACTAATAGATAATTGACTAAATAAACATCCTGCAAAGTTTCAATAAAAATTTCCAACTTTTTCTTACAATTTCCGTGGTTTCCATTGGATTTTTATCGATATCGATATTATCCCGATATTTCCGTCGATATTTCCGTATTTCCGGACTACCGATATTTCCGATATCATCGATATTTCCGATATCATCGATATTTTATACCTTGATCTTGAGCAATGACCAAAATATCGATAATACCGGCGAAATATCGCCGATATTATGGTTTTTTTAAGGTAACGATATTTTTTTGCTTATCTTTTAATTATCGTCAAAATATCGCGATTTTGGATATTATCACGATATTCTCGATAAAGGTAAGTATAACTGGACCTCTAGTCCTTTTTATAATTCTACACCAGCTTTCTTGTTTATGACTTGGGCAATGTGGGACGAGGAAGGAGTTGACGAGGCCGGAGAGGCAATTTCCGGCCAAACCACGATGAGTTAGACGTCGTGTGAGGTACCATTCTCTTCGTCTCTTCGAGAACTACAATTTTCCTTTTTTTTTCACCCAATTTTGTTGAGTATTGAAGAAGTTATACTCGTTTGAATCTAACCCAGTTTCCAGCGATAAACAGTGGTCGTTTGGCCATCTTTCAAGTCATTTTTCGGTCAACGCCGGCCACCACTCGGTCCTCACTTGGTATGAACCTCTTCTCCACATTCCTAACTACATTTTAGCTTTTGAATCACTCAATTTGGTTAAGAAACGAAGAAGTTACAAAGCTTTGAAAATTGCCCAAACCTTCGGCCCCAAACCCAGTTTTCCGACGAGCACCGCCCCTTTCGAGGCGTTTTCCGGCCAAACCACGGCGATTTGGCCAGCGTGCAGGGTATTAATATCTTCATCGCGTCAAGTACTACAACTTTCATGTTTGGATCACTTAATTTGGTTGAGTAACAAAGAAGTTATGGACGTTCAAAGTTAGGGTAGAATTCCAGCTGAACTCCGGCCTTCTTCTTCCTTGGGTCTGGCGACCCATCAACCTTAGGCCCTTTGGGCCGTTCCTGCCAAGCCCAAAACCTGGCAGCCTCAACCCATTTCTTTTCCCTTTTCTGTTTTTATTTAAATTGTTTAAAATGCCTTGGGCCATTTTAATTTGGGGCCTTTGGCCCGTTCCCTTTTTAAAACACTAAGTGGATTCGAACCCCTCCCATTTTACTCCTTCAACACCTTGACCACCATATCACTTATGTTCTTGTGAAAATATGCTAAAATATTTACATATTTTCTACACTCACAATGTTTGCCAGCTCGCTATATAATCAACTTAAATCAGTTAAATCCATCATGCAATGCATTTCCTTCCAATTTTTTGTGATAAACTAATAGATAATTGACTAAATAAACATCCTGCAAAGTTTCAATAAAAATTTCCAACTTTTTCTTACAATTTCCATGGTTTCCATTGGATTTTTATCAATATCGATATTATCCCGATATTTCCGTCGATATTTCCGTGTTTTCGGACTATCGATATTTCCGATATCATCGATATTTTATACCTTGATCTTGAGTATCCGTTTTCAGCAACCTTTTAAGATGTTTTCAGAAAAGAAAAAAAAATTGGAAGATCAGCGGCATGCAGTTGAGGTTGCAATGTATCTAGCAATCTTGTCGTGTTCGTGACATACTCAATATTTTAATGAGTCGTGTCGTGTCAAACTCGTTAAAACAAACGGGTTATATGACTTGACCCGAACTTTACCCTTTAAAATTAACGGTAATATAACCTAATCTGTTACCTGTTAAAAAGAATATATTATAATTTACTAAATAATCAAATGAAAAGCTTCATACTTTTTATTTCTTGGTCTGAAAATTAAATTTCATTATTTCGATAGAAGGTTATAGGCCAACACATATGAATGCGAAGTAACCCAAATAATACAAGCAAAAATTAAAACCCAAATCCCTAATCTCTGACTGCATAAGGCAGCATCCGCCACTGTCACCACCATGATAGTCTCGCCAGCAGCTACCGAAGCAACAACACTAGAGAGAACAATTGAGTGGAGAAATCAACCAAGACATCGCAATACAAAAGTACCAAACCTGACACACCCCGACCTAAATCGAGGCATGCTGGCCGCCACGTGAAGGTGACGTAGCCATGTGCGTAGTGTGGAAGTGACGGTGAAATGAAAATATAAGTAAATAAAAACCAATCTAACTAATTTATACTAGGGATGAATATATAAGTGTGTGAAGGTGTTTATGGTGGCAATACACATATCAGAGCATATATGTCCTAGGAGCAGTCCAGCATCAAATATTAATTATACAGAGCATGAAGTTCCTACATATTTGCAAAGCCGTTAGAACCGCCGTGAAATCCTCGTAAGCCACAAATCCGAACGTCTACCTAAATCATGTCGACTCGCTCGTGATGATGTGTACAATTTAATTATGCTAGCAAGACCAATAATTTAAATCAACATATGCACGTCCACGTCACTAGGCCTCGAGGGTATTATTGTCATTTTACATACTAAGGGATTAAAATATATACGAATTTGGTACGGGCTGTTACAATATCTGCAACCAAAAGCACACCACATCCAGATTTCTCCACCAAAGATGCAGAACCAAGAGATAGTCGCCGGATCCAAATCCCATGTACTAGTCCCTGCAAATATATACAAACACAGTAACACATGGATATACGGTAAGGCTTTGGGGGTATGTAAGATATCCTTACTTTAGCCGAAGCCTCCAAACACTTTGCCTCGAGGGAAATCTGGCATGCGTGTTGGGGAGAAAAAATGAGGGAGGGAAATAAATCTAGTAACCATATCTTGCCTGGAGTTCGCATACCAGAGCAAATGACAGGGTGGGGATGAATTATAAAGAAGGGAGATAGAGGGAAAAAATGAGGGGAGATGGAGTTTTGGGTTTGGAAATGAATGGTCAAAGGAGAGGAAGGGGAGAAGAGGAGGGACATGAAGCTCAAAAGTGAGATAACCTCAAGGGAAAATTTGAGACAAAGCTCAAGGAATCTGAGATAAATCTTAGGGGAAACTAAAAAAGAGAGAAGGAGAAAATGAGAACAAAGAAATTGGACAATGGTAGTCACCGGCACCTAAGCCAAAGGCTAAGGTCGATGGTAAGGGTGTTTGTAGAGTTGGGAAACCATAGAGAAAGTCTCTTGAAACTATATAACATCTACTCATATTTCAGTTAACCGTAAATATCGAAACATGATATCAATGATCCAAACCATTCATTTTTGCATCTGTTAAAGTATCATATTTAAAAAATTAAAATTAAAAAAAAAGAACGAATTCCTATGAGAAGAATAGTGACACACCCCGTCCCGAAGGAGGGCATGCTGGCCGTCACGTGGGAGTGACGTAACCATTTACACAGTACGGAAGCTTTAAATATATCATTTCTAAGATGAAACACCCGTAGGTGAGACCTAATTTTGTCCATTCTGTCAGAACCCCGTTGAATTTCCTCGTAGTCACCACACCTCTGCTATCTTGAACCTGGAGGGGCGCAAAACCAAATTGAGTGGGTCAGTAAAACCAATCTTTTCCAAATCCAAACATTTATCAAAACGTTGTAACCCCTCTCCGTAAAACCTGTATACTTTTCCAGAAATGTAAAATATCAATATATATATACATATATATTCTCAAAACTTAAATCACTATCTCAACATTATTTTCAATACAATATGCCATGCCATGACTAAATTCAACAGTATAGTATGAATGTATTAATATAAATCAGGTGGAAGAAACTAATCAACCGGAGACCCTCTAATGGCCCTGTACGGCTGAATCTAGAGCTCAAAATCTCATCTCAAAATCTCATCTTGCTGGAGTCACCAACTGTGACCTGTACGGCCTTCTGCACATAAGTCGGAACCACCTAATGTAGTCTATACGACTTAATGGTTAATATTACGCTCTAGTGCTTTTCTCATCAATCATCTGTGCACATAATCTAAGGTCACCCACCAGTCGGAACCTCTCTAAAGGTCTGTACGACTGGTCCGTCGGAACCACCCCTTGTGGTCTGTACGACTAGCATCTACTTGGATCCAAGGCGAGCGTGCGATGCGGTGAATAATATAAGCACTAATACCATGGTGCAGGTTATGAGCTCAACATATCTCAACATCATCATAACAATAATATATACTCACCTGATACTCACCTGTGCGTCCACCGCACCAATTCATATATATGCATCATATATCAATTCCTATTTTCATATCATTTCATGCATGGCAATTCGATTCACATTTCTATATACTTTTCACATACTTCTATGCATGGCATTTCGAATTATATTTTCATATGAATCTACGCATGGCATTTGAAAACATACTTTTCATATACTTTTATACATTGCATTTAAAGCATATTTTCATTCAATTTCAATTTCTGGGAAAACGTCAAGTATATATATATATATACGGAAAATAAAACTGCCCACTCACCGTACTTAGTCATCCCACGCGGCGCTGCTAGCGAATCTTGTAAAGTTACAATATATGCACCTAGCACATAAAAGGTTCAATATAGTCAAACTCTATTCAAACGAATTTATTTGGGAAAACGGACTTCAAAAACGGGTCCAGGACGTCGAAATTAGCCTAGGAGGGGTCCCGGACAAAATCCGAAAAAGTCAACCGAAAAGTCAACGTTGACCGTTGACTGGTCAAAGTCAAAGTCAAAGTCAACGTTGACCGTTGACCAAGTCAACGGGTCAGTCAACCGGGTCGGGTCAGAGTCCGCGGGTCGGGTCAAACCTGGGTCAGGGTCCACGGATCAGGGTTAAAGGGTTTGGGTTATTGGGTTTATAACATGGGTTTGGGTTTCAATAGTCACGGGCCAAAGGCCCTAAATAAACAAAGGCCCAAGGCCTTAACATTAAACTAAAACAGAAAATAAAATATAAAACTGGGCTGGGATTTGAAACGGGCCTAAGGCCCGTGGGTTTCTGAAATGGCCCAAAGGCTTGGGTTGAACGGAGAAGAAGGCCGGAATTTCGGCCGGAATACCATACCATCTTCAAACGTCCATAACTTTACCAATACTCGACGAAATCAAGTGAAACAAAAATGAAAGTTGTAGCCCTCGAAGAGACGAAGAGAATGGTACCTCGCACGACGTCTGACTCGCCGTGGTTTGGCCGGAAATCGCCTCGAAAGCCGTCGGACTCGCCGGAAAACTGGGTAAGATTCAAATGAGTATAACTTCTTCAATACTCAACGAAATTGGGTGAAATAAAAAGGAAAATCATAGTACTCGACAAGACGAAGAGATTGATACCTTGCACTCCGGCCAACTCGCCGTGGTTTGGCCGGAAATTGGCTCGAAAGCCGCCGGAGTTGTCGGAGCATGGGTTTTGGGTGTTCGTTCTTCGTTTTTCAGAGCACAAGGGTGATGGTGATGATGAGGGAGATGAAGGTGACTAGCGTGTGTGTTCACAGGAGGGTGAGGGATGAGGGAGATACGGAAGAGAGAGTTCGAGAGAGTCTAGAGAGAAAGAGAGGGACAAGGGATCCGAGGAAAAAGGAAAACCAAAAACAGGGGTGGACCCCTTGGCTCTCAAAACCCGGAACCATAACAATTTAAAAATTAAAAGAAAGGGGGATGGAGACCAAAATGAAAGTTTACAAAAACTTTCGGGATTAAATTGAAAAATTGAAAATGGTTCGGAGGTAAATTTCTAAAATTTAATTATAATCGAGGGGCGGGTGTGACAATTCTACCCTCCTTACAAAAATTTCGACCCCGAAATTTAAATCACAAAGTAAGTTGAAAAACTCAAAAATACTTAAAATAATATATGATGAGAAATTAAATCAGAGGGGGTGCATCAAAGAGAATATGCCACACCGTCGCGAGCGGGTTGCAAAATCCTCTATCATGCCTCCAATCTCTTACTTTCGTCCCCATCAGTGAAAAAGTAAAAACATACTTTATAAAGATATGAGTTGGGAACATATATTAACTTAGGGTCAAAAGTAAATACGTAAAATACGACAATCGTCAAAATAGCTACGTACCAACATATAGATCGAAAGCTCATGCTGAAGTTAAGATTGAAAACGGACATAGGTCTTGTCCAAGCGTACGTAACGACACGTACTTCGAAGACAGAGGTGTGTTTGGGTCAAGTCCCAAGGATAACGATTCTGAATCCGTATCAGCTACCGTAACCAAGTCTTCTTGCCAGTTTGCTTAATGAATCCAACAAATGAGCTATCGATATTACAGTCTGCAGCCTGCCATATCGTCCTCACATTTGTTGTCTCGGTAAGCAAGTAGTGGTTTCCCGAAGGTGCACAATTTCACACGTTGTGAATTCGTTCCTCTAAATACCAGTCTACAGTACTACTCTGTCAACTAAAATGGCCGGTAGCAATCTCTCATATCATAACGCAAATAACACCATACCCAACCGAACAAAACAAAAACCGTCGCTATGAAACTCTATCCAGAACCAAGTACTTTATCCTCATCAGTTTCTCCAAATGTGACCAACTACTCCAGTGTTTTGCCGACAATGAATCCATTTGAAAATAGTAGCTTGGGATTCAAGAGAAGTGGCCACCATGTTGACAACGAAGTCAAAAGCTCTGGCAACTTGTGAAAAGATTATACTTTTTACGTTCCTGACCAAAACGATATGAATTAAGCGTACACTTCCGCCGAATCAATCAATCGTCAATTTCTCATTGATTGAGCGAGAAACCATGTCGAGAAGGCTAAAAGAACACTCAAGAATTTGAAGGTCCAAAACCAATCCATCAAATCTAACGTACAAGATATCTGATTTGAATAACCACTTTGATGCTCGAGTTCAAGACCTGAGGTCATACACCTACTAACATAAAGTTAAAGGTATATACGTAAGTAGATAAGCATGTAAGGAGGTAAGGGTAAAAAAATCAAACACTATCTGTATGTGGTTCACCCAGACTGGCTACATCCACAGAGTATAAAAGTTCTCATTTATAGTGAAGGGTTATACAAGTACATAAATTCAAGTTCTCGCTTTGTGATTTCTAGTGAAGGATTTATTACAAATGACATTAGGGACTTGCAAGATCTAAGTCACTGAGTAATCACGAAAACTTTTAAGTGCCGAAGTATGGTATCATCTTACGTTGCCTTCGTTCCTTAGGTAGGAGTGGTATCTTGAACATATGTTGACGCACAGGGTAATGTATCATCTTCACTCAAAGCTTATTGCAGTTTCAAGCTTGATCAAGCACGATACCAACCATAATGTATGAGTTCCCTAAGTCTCTGACTGAGAAGCTCTGCCGACGGAGGTGACAGACAAGGTAAGCAATCAGAGTATCAAGCAATCAGGTCTAGATCGGAAGTTTCACTTCGGGTTCCTGCTGATTGTTCTCCTCCTACTTGTCTCTCATTCAACAACAAGGATAAAGAAAAGGAAAACGAGGAATTTTTTTTTTTTTTTTTTTTTTTTTTTTTAAGTAGCTTTCCACAGACTTCATCTTGAACAGGTTTTGATTCAAGGGTGACAGACACTTGATCTTGAATCAGATTTGGGAGCCTTTTTACTTGCAAACAATCCTCAGCTTAGTTGAGGATGAATCAGCACGTTGTCTCTACATGCTTCAAGTACTCAGGTCTCCATGCAGATGTGCATCTTCTTGAGTTCTTGGATCATCTCAGATTCCGCCTTCATCTGGATGCAACTCAGACTCCTCCTGCTTCGTCTGTGAGATACCTTTGCTTTTGAAGAAGTACCTCTACACAGGTTTATTTTTGAAGTGGGTTGGGAGGGGTTTGAGATGAGTACTCGAGAGCAAGACTAGGTAAGCAATCAGGATCTCTCTTTCTCCATGTTCTTCAGATGAAGGTGAGGAGAAAGCATGATATGAGATACTTTTGCTTTTAACCTTTTTGATATGAAATACTTTTGCTCTGGATGATTTGTTTTCTGGGGTGATCCAAGGGATGAAGAACACTGAGTAACTCGAGAGGTTTCTTTGGGAATACATTCTCTGAGAAGAAGAGGGGATGAGAGGTGGAGAGGGTGTGCCTTTGCTGTGGAAGGCGAAGGTAGAACTTATAGAAATTTGGCTTCACAACCGGAACTATTCCTTCACTATTTGTCGGCAGCCGGTGGATGGATGAACAGTACCAGTTACGCGCTTTCTGACAAAGCCGTCCGTAATTTCCGGAAAGGCTGACGGCGCATGTGACGAGTGACGACACGTCTAGAATGATGATATTTTGAAAACCGGGGTTCAAATCCGGGTTCGGCTCATGGTTTTCGCAAAGCTCCAAGCTGCATGTGACGAGCGACGACAAAACTGAATAAGCTGAGTGCCACGTGATTCTGGGCAATCCCGACTTTTGAGAAAAGAAACGGCTCTTTTGAGACAAGAATCCGGCCTTTGAGAAAGGAGCGTCACTCTTTGATTTGCGAGATGAGCGCCTCATCGATCTCTTTTTTTTTTTTATTTTTTATTTTATATAGAGGCATGAATTTCGTTTCACAACACACTTGAACTCTCTCCAGTAAACACTCTTCTTGCATTTCTGCACTCTTACTCCTTCCGCTCTCTTCTTGCACTTCTGCAATCTTAATCTTTCTGAACTCTTCCTCCTCAACACCTTCTAAAAAAAATGTCTTGCCCTTCCGACCGTCGCCTAAACTTGAATGTCGGAGAAGATGACGACTCGTCTTCTCCAAACAATATTTGGAATCCGTCCTTCATATCCCCCAATGGTCCTCTTACAGTCGGGGACACAATGATGAGGAATGAAATAACCGCTACGGTGATTGCCAGAAATCTTCTTACTCCTAGAGACAATAGGATGCTATCCAGGCGGTCAGACGAGTTGGCTGTTCAGGAATCTCTAGCTCTCAGCGTCCAAAGTGCAGGCTCAGTTTCAAACATGGGCCAACGCCTTCTTGCACGCTCTCGTCAGGTTGAGTCACTGATGGCGGAGGTGGCTAGTCTTCGGCAAGAGGTAAGAGGACTCAGGCACGAGAACAAAGAGTTGCACATGCTCGCAACTAGCTACTCGACCAGCATGAAGAGGAAGCTGGACCAGCTGCAGGAGTCGGACGGTCGGATCCAGAGTGATCATGAAAGGTTCATGGCGTTACTCCCGAGGTTTATGTTGCCTTCGTCCTCTGGAGTTGCACCAAGTGCTCCGGCTCCGGAGATTCCAACTCTGGCGCTTCGTCTTTCTGGAGCTCCGTCGACTTCTGAGATTCCTCCCGAGTAGCCTTGTGAAGACTCCCTCCTCTGTTTTTGTTTGATTTTCATGTATGTCCACATGTGTAGTTTATCGGAGACAAACTTTATTTCGTTTAGCATAATGTATTAAGTACCCTAAGGTATTCTTTGCTAAATTTCTTTGAATCTTTTCTCTGGTTGAAGTCTCCTGAGTAAGCCGATTCAATCTATTCCAAGTCTCCGAATATCCACCTGTTATTAAATGTTATTCATAAAACAATCACGTCAGCTTAAAGCATAATCCCGACACAAAGGTGAATTTCCACTATTAGAATTCCCCTGCCTCTGGAATCTGAAACCTCCGAGAAATTTAACAAGTCCTCCATGACCCGTGGAGCTAAAACCTTCGCTGGAAGAACTAGCTCTAGCTTCACTTCTTTCGAAGCTCTGAATCTTTCTATATCCTTGATATGACGAATCATTAACTTTATCATCTTCTTTTGATTCCCATTCTTTTCTTTAACAAGTCCTCAAACAATTTTAAATTGACTGTTTCCTCCGGTGACAACGAATGACACTCCTGTTTCCACCAGGATACAAGTTCATAACCCAACCCAGGTAGTCGTCTCGACCCCTTGTCAGACGGAAGATTCCTTTAACTTGCATAATCTGAAACATCTTTTCCAAATGATTAAACCGTCACTTTGCTCCCTCAGGTTCATCATTTTTATAAAGTGATTCAAATTCAACTTATAACCCATCTTAAAATGTTCTTTTAACTAATAGACTGAATCACCATAGTAGTAGTTTTCCCTAAACCACTATATCAGGGAACTAGGTTCATCTGAACTACGTGGCTTGCTACGAGGCGGTATAGTTCTGACAGAATTCACTAGAATATTCTCAAGATGTCCAAGATTGCAACTAGGCTCTGATACCAACTGACACACCCCGTCCCGAAGGAGGGCATGCTGGCCGTCACGTGGGAGTGACGTAACCATTTACACAGTACGGAAGCTTTAAATATATCATTTCTAAGATGAAACACCCGTAGGTGAGACCTAATTTTGTCCATTCTGTCAGAACCCCGTTGAATTTCCTCGTAGTCACCACACCTCTGCTATCTTGAACCTGGAGGGGCGCAAAACCAAATTGAGTGGGTCAGTAAAACCAATCTTTTCCAAATCCAAACATTTATCAAAACGTTGTAACCCCTCTCCGTAAAACCTGTATACTTTTCCAGAAATGTAAAATATCAATATATATATACATATATATTCTCAAAACTTAAATCACTATCTCAACATTATTTTCAATACAATATGCCATGCCATGACTAAATTCAACAGTATAGTATGAATGTATTAATATAAATCAGGTGGAAGAAACTAATCAACCGGAGACCCTCTAATGGCCCTGTACGGCTGAATCTAGAGCTCAAAATCTCATCTCAAAATCTCATCTTGCTGGAGTCACCAACTGTGACCTGTACGGCCTTCTGCACATAAGTCGGAACCACCTAATGTAGTCTATACGACTTAATGGTTAATATTACGCTCTAGTGCTTTTCTCATCAATCATCTGTGCACATAATCTAAGGTCACCCACCAGTCGGAACCTCTCTAAAGGTCTGTACGACTGGTCCGTCGGAACCACCCCTTGTGGTCTGTACGACTAGCATCTACTTGGATCCAAGGCGAGCGTGCGATGCGGTGAATAATATAAGCACTAATACCATGGTGCAGGTTATGAGCTCAACATATCTCAACATCATCATAACAATAATATATACTCACCTGATACTCACCTGTGCGTCCACCGCACCAATTCATATATATGCATCATATATCAATTCCTATTTTCATATCATTTCATGCATGGCAATTCGATTCACATTTCTATATACTTTTCACATACTTCTATGCATGGCATTTCGAATTATATTTTCATATGAATCTACGCATGGCATTTGAAAACATACTTTTCATATACTTTTATACATTGCATTTAAAGCATATTTTCATTCAATTTCAATTTCTGGGAAAACGTCAAGTATATATATATATATACGGAAAATAAAACTGCCCACTCACCGTACTTAGTCATCCCACGCGGCGCTGCTAGCGAATCTTGTAAAGTTACAATATATGCACCTAGCACATAAAAGGTTCAATATAGTCAAACTCTATTCAAACGAATTTATTTGGGAAAACGGACTTCAAAAACGGGTCCAGGACGTCGAAATTAGCCTAGGAGGGGTCCCGGACAAAATCCGAAAAAGTCAACCGAAAAGTCAACGTTGACCGTTGACTGGTCAAAGTCAAAGTCAAAGTCAACGTTGACCGTTGACCAAGTCAACGGGTCAGTCAACCGGGTCGGGTCAGAGTCCGCGGGTCGGGTCAAACCTGGGTCAGGGTCCACGGATCAGGGTTAAAGGGTTTGGGTTATTGGGTTTATAACATGGGTTTGGGTTTCAATAGTCACGGGCCAAAGGCCCTAAATAAACAAAGGCCCAAGGCCTTAACATTAAACTAAAACAGAAAATAAAATATAAAACTGGGCTGGGATTTGAAACGGGCCTAAGGCCCGTGGGTTTCTGAAATGGCCCAAAGGCTTGGGTTGAACGGAGAAGAAGGCCGGAATTTCGGCCGGAATACCATACCATCTTCAAACGTCCATAACTTTACCAATACTCGACGAAATCAAGTGAAACAAAAACGAAAGTTGTAGCCCTCGAAGAGACGAAGAGAATGGTACCTCGCACGACGTCTGACTCGCCGTGGTTTGGCCGGAAATCGCCTCGAAAGCCGTCGGACTCGCCGGAAAACTGGGTAAGATTCAAATGAGTATAACTTCTTCAATACTCAACGAAATTGGGTGAAATAAAAAGGAAAATCATAGTACTCGACAAGACGAAGAGATTGATACCTTGCACTCCGGCCAACTCGCCGTGGTTTGGCCGGAAATTGGCTCGAAAGCCGCCGGAGTTGTCGGAGCATGGGTTTTGGGTGTTCGTTCTTCGTTTTTCAGAGCACAAGGGTGATGGTGATGATGAGGGAGATGAAGGTGACTAGCGTGTGTGTTCACAGGAGGGTGAGGGATGAGGGAGATACGGAAGAGAGAGTTCGAGAGAGTCTAGAGAGAAAGAGAGGGACAAGGGATCCGAGGAAAAAGGAAAACCAAAAACAGGGGTGGACCCCTTGGCTCTCAAAACCCGGAACCATAACAATTTAAAAATTAAAAGAAAGGGGGATGGAGACCAAAATGAAAGTTTACAAAAACTTTCGGGATTAAATTGAAAAATTGAAAATGGTTCGGAGGTAAATTTCTAAAATTTAATTATAATCGAGGGGCGGGTGTGACAAATAGAGTGTAAACAAAAACTACAATTGGTGGTTAAATATAAATCTAGTGTTTATGGATTATGGTGTCGAATTTCAGAGTTGACCTCTTCACGAAAGTTGTAGAACTTGTCATTATGAGCGTATATTTCTTTACATTTTTCATACTTGTACATTAATTATTATGAATTTGTATTAATTTTGCACTCAAACAAAAAAAAACTATCCATGATGGTTTGGTGGGTTTAAAAATCTAAACAATGATGTACCCATTGTTCAAGCGTAGAGAATGGAATCACAAGCTTTTGTATATTCTTTTCACATTTTTTACACTAGTACATTAATTGCTATGAATTTTTATTTATTTTGAACTCCCCCTAAAACCATTCTTTATTAGGGTTTGAAGTTTTTTTAAAATCCAAACGAAACGTGGAGGATGATATGACGAGCATTTGTATATTTTTTCACATTTCTTACACTTGTAAAATAATTATTTTAAATTTATTATTGTGCTTTGGTATATTGCAGAAGAAAAAAATAAATTATAATACAAAATTCATAATGAGCAGTCAAAGTTAACCACCAGTGACATTGACCAACCTTGATCGTTGTGGACCGGTGTTGATCAACAATAAGGATTTATGTGAGATTAAATCATATTGCTATTGTAGTAAGATTTTTTTAGTAGTTAAAATTTACCAAATTAACATTTTTCTTAACGGATTACCTGCGAGTAAACTTGTTAATAACCTGTTATTAATAGGTTTTTAACATGTAACCCGATTAATTAACGTGTGGACTTGAAACCTGTTATTTTCGTGTCATTTCATGTCGGGTTAATGGGTCTTATAGGAAATTGCCAAGTCTAGGTTGCAAGAATTCCTTGTCGATCGCGTTCAGTGGGCTCACTCATTATTGAGCACTTACATATTTGTCTTGGCGTTATTCACACAAATGACTTGACTCTCCTAGGACAGAAGACATAACATGTACTCATCTATCTAGATCGTTGTTGTAAATGTGCCCTAAATTCAATTATATGATGATACTTTACGGACATTTCACATGTTAAACTAAACTAGTTTAATACAGAGGCAAAGATTATTGTTTAAAGTCATTTCATATAAATGTTATATACTTAAACAATAAGACCAAGGAGTATGTAATTAGGAGAATGTGATCTAAAGAAGTTAGATTCATGAGACCATTCTCTTTCATACACATATCCTAAATGTTCCTGATCATAGGATTGCCAATTTGGCATTGACAATTCGTTAAGATCATTACATGATTTGTGTTCTCTCCAGAAGAGTGATTGGTATTGATTCATTGTTACGACTGACACTAAGACAAGTATGTAAGTGCTCAATAAAGAATGAGTCAACTGAACACGATCAACGAGGAGTTTTTCTTTCATGTCACATGAGAGCTCATGGTTGAGTTAATGCGAAGTAGTCCTTTGGCCTAAGACATCATAGTTGTGTTGTGGTTAGGTCATTGACCTTTGGTTGTGTCAAAGGCACTCCATCAAAGGGTGTTCGTGTCATAGTTGGTGTTAAGTTACTTAACTATGAAGACAGGTGAATGCGCAACAAGGGATCTCGAACCTTCAAATTGTTATGGGATAATAATTTTTTATATGACTAAGAATCTTTAGCAAGAGTATGAATGAGATTTAGGAAGTCGTTTCAAATCACATTCAAGGTAATCATATAAGAGAATCATATTGGATAGTAGACATGAAAAAACTATCAAACCAAACAATGTGATCAAGAGTATTGTATTAGAGAAAAACTGTACTGCATTTGTAATTCCAAACTGAATAGGTTCTCCTCTCCACCTCTTCTATTTAGCTTGGGTAGCTATGACATACTTCTAGTGCCACTCATGGCTTGTGGAAGCCCTGAAGATGTGTAATCACTAAAAGGAGAATTGACAGTAAGTTTCAATTCACAATTGATTAAAAGAGTTCTAATCGCTCACCGCCTTGCTAATTAGAACCTAATGGATCGTACACTGTGTAAGATAAAGATTAGAAACAATGAAGTTAAGCAAGGACAATTAAATGGTTTAATTGTTTATGGCTAGGATTAACAAACATGTTAATTAATCAAACGAATAAGTTCGTTTTAGACCTCAGGTTAGCTTTGGGCCTCGGGGCCCAATAGGGTTTGAATAGTCAAGCCAAATGACTTAAGTTGACAACTTAAATCACAAATGGGCAAAGACCCACTAACATCTAGTGGCCGGTCATAGAGGAGAGTTTAGCTTAATTAGATTCATGCCACTCAAATGTGAGTGGCTATAAAAGGAAAGTTACAGGCCAAATTCATTTAGGGTTTTCTTGAGTTAAAAAGAAAGCTCCACCACTCTCTCTTCTTCCCTTTGGAGGCCAGCCCTACATGAGAAAGACACTAGCATATATCTCTCCTATAGTCACTCATCGCTTCTTCATTCACCACCTTGGTGTGAAACTTAGAGGTTCCCTTTCTTAGGAACTTGGAGAATCCATTCTTCCATCGTCTTCCAAGAAATCCGTGGAGAAAAGAAGCAAAGGATGAAGGCCCTCTCTCTTGGGCGATTAGCCTTTGCTTATACAAAGAGGATTCATCAAAGGTATAAATGTTTCTCAACTCACTTTGTTTTTTAGTTGAGTCTTGGTTCACCATAATTACTAGGCTTTGAATTTCACGGTTTAAGTTTTGTTTTAAAATGCATGGAAACATGCTTCTGTCATTTAATTGTTGCATGTATTATGTTGCTTAATGAACTTAGTTTTCCAAATATTTCTTCAATCGTCAATGCCCAAATCGCAATCCTATGATCATAAACGTGTAGGATATGCATATTAAAGTGAAAGGTCTCATGAATCTAACTTCTTTTAATTACATATTCATTTGACTTATCATTTTAAGCGTATAACATTTAATGAGATGACTTTAAAAAAATAATCTTTGACTCTACAATAAACTAGATTAATTTAATATGTGAAATGTTCGTCAAGTGTTATCTTATAATTGACTTTAGGGCACATTTCTAACAGTAGCTATAATCACTTCTTGCAAATCTTACTAACTTGTTGGTTAACTCCATCAAATGGAATTCAAGCCATCTTAACTATGAGACAAGGCTCACAAGTAGGCAATGGTTTAAAAGCTTCAAGATTGATCAATCTATTGTTAGCTAAACTTATGTGCCTAAGTTTTTGTGCATCGATCTCTTCGTGAAGCTGTTTGCTCCCATTAATATTATTATGACTAGTATTGTAGTATAAGTCTCCTTCCAACAAGAGGAAATAATGGCGTGCCTCTTACCTATTATTTCATTCTTAAATGTAATGTTTTCAAAAACCTAATTAAAATCACATTACAAATTTCGAGTCCTGGAGCTTCTGATTGTTGAGATTGGAGTACACTATGATGACCACCAAATTGTTGTTTCTACTGCGAATGAGGGCTTTGAGGCTATCAAGGTCTAAGCATGGTTGGAGCCATTAAGTAGGGGTCGTCCAAGACCTGATCGGATGAGAGGAAGGCGGCGACGAGAGAATGGCAAAGTCGTAAATAATCAAAATCAGCAACTCAAACCAACCCAATTGCACAACAGTTATTAATTTAAAATTGAAGCCCTAATTTATATTCAAGATGAATAGTGCAATTCATATCCCAATTTTAGAAGAGAGTGGTTATTCCCACAGTCTTATCTTCCCACCCACCTTTAATGAATTTTTTAATTACAAATTTTTCCATTTGTAAAATAACTAATAAAGACCTTAGTTACCCTCTTTTGCCTTACTTTTTTTTTTTTTATAAAAAAGAAAAAAAAAGAAAAGTTTGGGCGTGATAACTCTCAACCTTTATTTAGACAATTTGTCTCCCTTAAACCCTAACTCATCCTTCCCATCTCCTTTCATTCAAAGAAACCAAAATTATTCAAAGAAAGCAAAAAGAATGAACTTAGAAGATGACGTTTATATGGAAGAAGTAGAGGATTATTTTTTCGTCAAAGAGGTAGAAGAATAATTTTATGTGTTGGTCATCTTGATTTGTCGCCATCGTACAATTGAAGTATAGCTTTGTGGATTTTTATTTGAATTTGCATTAGGTTAGGGTGCAATTTGTTTTAAGTTTTCATATGGGAATTCCTGGAATTCGTTTGCATTAGGTTAGGGTGCAATTTGTTTCATGTTTTCATATGCGAATTCCTAGAATTCATACTTAACTTTCATATGATTTTATATTTAACCTTCACGTTTTCATAGTTGTTCTATGTTTTCATATGATTTTATATCTAACTTTCACGTTTTCATATTCCTGGAATTTGTTTTGAAAAAAATAAACAAAAGCTAGTACAATCATATTTGCACATTTCTTTCTTTGCAGCAGAGGGATGAATTTGGTAGTAATTTAGCATATACACATCTGGTGGACTATACTAGTGAATTTACCACAAATAAGGTAATATTTGGCTTGACTAAGTAATTGATTTACTTATACTCTTCTATGTTTATTCATAATATGCAATTTTGGTACGAAGTTATTCAAGAGTAGAGAAGAATTAATATAATGGGCTCGAAAAGTTGGGAAGGTCAATGGTTTTGTTATTGTGACGTTACAATCCGATCAAGGTGGAAAAGATAATAGGAGCCCTAGACTTACATTGGTTGTGAAAGGAATGAACAATATGCAAGTCGAATTCTCAAAAAAGACATAAGGGATGAGGATAGAAGGAATTCTGGAACAGAAAAATGTGGATGTCCATTTCAATTAAAGGATAAAAAGCTAGCAACTGATAATGATTAGATATTAACGGTAGTTACTAGAGTGCATAATCAAACAGCAGCGGACCATTTGAAGGGTCATCCATTTATTGGTAGATTATTGTTGAATGAGACTTCATTATTGACTGATCTATTTAAAAGTTTGGTGCAACCAAAAAAGATTTTGACTACACTAAAACGAAGAGACAATCGAAATGTATTTACACTGAGGACAATTTATAATGCACATCATTGTTTGAGGCTTTTGGAGAAAGGTGGGAGGTCCTAATGCAATAGTTGATGTGTAAGTTATTTGAGCATAGGTACACTAAGTGGCATAGGAGTTGCCCAATTAATACTATTTTGGACTTGTTTTGGACACACCCGAGTTGTTTGGAATTGTTACATGCATTTCCATATATTTCGTTATTGATTGTACCTGCAAGACCAATAGGTATCGTATGTCATTGTTAGAAATTGTTGGAGTAACCTGCAAGACCAATAGGTATCGTATGTCATTGTTAGAAATTGTTGGAGTAATGTCAACTGGTATGACATTTTCTGTTGGTTTTGTTTATCTTTATGCGGAACGAGAAAATAATTACGTTTGGGCCCTGAGTATATTGTGAGGACTCATGGATGGTGTTGTTATGCTTGATGTTATTGTGATAGATAGAGAAATGACTTTGATGAGGGTCATTGAACTTATATTGGGTACAAGTAGGCATTTATTATATAGATGACAAATCGATAAGAAAGTGCTAGCCAAGTTCAAAATATTATATAAGTCCAAGGAAGATTGCTATAGATTTTTGGAGAAATGGAATACAATGGTTGCATCTCCTACTGAAGTCGATTTCATAAGGCAGACAAGACAACTATGAAATGAGTTTAGTATGTATCAAGAGATGCTTCAATATGTGATAGATACTTAGTTGAATCCACATAAAGAAAGGTTTGGTGCAGCATGGATCAATGAATTTATGCACTTTGGGAATACAACCTTAAATAGGTAAGCATTTATCACTTGTTACTTTATTTTCATTTTCATTTTCTAGTGAGATTGTTAAACCCTTGTTACTTTAACATGGTTGAGTCTTCACATGCCAAATGAAAAAGACATCTTGGAAGTAGCCAAAGGAACATTTGAGACATTGTGGGAAAGTATACATGTTTTGCTTGGGTTGCAACACACTAAAATCAAGGCTCATTTTGAGAAAAGTTTGATAGTGGTGCATTATAATTTTAGACATTCAGATTTCATGGAACTTTGTGGCTTTGTCTCAATTAGTGCACTATATATGGTCATAAAGGAGTACAAGTTGTCCAAAATGAATGGTATTCACTTCGAGGCATGTGCTTGTGTTTTACGAGACACTCATGGATTACTATGTGCTCATGAGATTGTTAGATACATGAAAGATGGTCAACCTATATCACTTGAGAGCATTGATCCTCATTGGAGGAAACTTAACATAAAGTATACACCTACAAGAAATGCAGCAAAGTATGCTTATGATGCATAGATGAAGTTGTTTCATAGTCGTTGGGTAGAATCTGATGCAATTGCATGAATGGTCCTTAAAATGAAACTTATGGAGTTGGTATTACCACAAACTACTTCATTTGTTTAACCATCTGTGATAATCAAGACTAGAGGTAGGCCAAGTAAAAAGACGGATAAATCTACTCCTCGTGATCCTACATTGTTTGAGATTGTAGAATTGAAGCAAGGAAGTTATTCATTTGGGATGGATAGTTGTACCCGTGGTGGTCTTTATCCTGAAATGAGTTCAAAACAAAAGAGGCGACCAAAGGAGAATGTGCATTACACTTGTTCAGTTAAGCCAATTGAGTTAACTAACGCATTTCCAGTAACATTAAGGTCATACTTTCTTATTATAAAAGATGTGGCAGCTGATGGACATTGCAATTTTAGAGCAATTGCATCATTGTTGGGTTATAATGAGGATGGATGGGTACAAGTGCGAAAAGATTTATTACAAGAGTTAGAGACTTACTGAAGTTGCTACCCCAAGCTATATTGGTCTGAAAATAGGGTCCATGAGTTGAAGCATGGATTGAGATATTTTGAAACTCATGCAAACATGGATCGGTGGATGATTATGGCTGACATGGGCCATATTATTGCATCATGTTATGATGTGGTACTTATCCACCTATCGGATGTACAATGCCTTACATTTTTACCTCTTAGAACAACACCTATACCACTAGAAGCACGTAAGGAGACTGCCGTTGGATTCACCAATTATCATTTTGTGCAAGTATGGATATAAGGATTTATTGTTTGAATTTTTTTTGCAGGTGATCTTATAAGGATTGAATGCATTTACTTTAAGTTTAAGTTATAAAATTTCTTGTACTCTAGTTTAATTAAATTGTACTTTTATGTAGGTGTTCTTGAAATTAGGTCATCCAATTCCTCCTATAGCAACAAATTGGGAAAGATATTGTGAACCATGGTATTTGGAATGGGTTACTCCATACATTGCTCATATACATAACCTCAGGGGTTCGGGCTTGAGAAATGCTTCACTTGAGTAAGCTCCTCCATTTTCAATCCCGACCAAACGTGTACATCAAGCTAAAGACTGGAAGACCCCTTTTTTTTGGCTGACTTCTAGAAGAGAGAAATATTATTTGTTTATATCTTTTTTTTTAAGAGACAAGTTTATAATGTTCATTGTATATGTTACATATGGTAATGCTAGGGAGATTAAATTTGGAGACAAAATTTGTAAACTAAATGATGTGTCACCAATAGAAATGAACACGTTTATCAACGCTTAGTAAATAAATCAATCATCAACTTTCATATCGTTTAATTTCTAAAATTTAATCTCCCAAATATTACACTATTACATAAGTGACACACTAATAATATGGTATAAGTATGCGGTGTTTCTTGCATTTGCCAAAAAGGTCACACGAAACAGGTCACAATTAAATTCCCGACTCAGTTATACAAAGGAAAAATGAAAAAAAATAGAAAAAAAAATAAATAAATGGACGGCCAATGGATATCAATAATCAGGGCCCAAAACGTAGGCGTATATTTGCTCGCCGCCTGAAATCAAAGCTGGTAAAAGAAAAAGGAAAAAAGAAAAAATAAGAAAAAAAGAAATAGAAATTTCGTTTCTCTAACCTCATCCCATTGGACCCAAAAACCACAAACCAAAAGAAACCAAACCACCCCGTTCTCTCTCTCGCTCTTTCTTCCCTCTTTTCTCTCATTCGCCAAACCCCTAAACGCGAAGACTTTTAAATCGCAATCCGATGCTCTAGTCTGTCGAATCGCTGCGTGGATCCGCTGTGGAGTGGTGCGTTTCTGTTCCATTGTTTTTATTTTTTTCTGAATTTTTCAATTTATTTCCCAGATTTTTTCGTGGAAAAGTTTAGAGCGGTTTGATGTAAGTCTGGTATGGGGTTTTGCTTATCGGATCTGATGTCTTCGTTCCAATATTCAATTTTTTCACGTATATTATAAAAAGTTTGAATGTTCTCTTCTTTCTTTGTCTATGGGAAAATCTCTCATATTTTTTTTCTTTCTAAATTTGTTTTTTGCTGTATTCAGAAAAAGGAACAAGGAAATAGAAATAGAAATCGAAATCGAAAAGGTATGATACGCAGGTATTGGTTTTGAAAACTTTTTTTTTTCTTCTAGGATTTGGTTTGTGTTATTTTTCTCCCAAAATTTTCCAGAAACCAGACATGAGTTTTATACTGTTGAGTGTTTTTTTTTTTTAATTTTTAAATTTTTTTTTAATTTCGGAGTTGTTGATGAATATCAGGGGTTGTATGAATTTAGTGTTTCATGTCCTAAATTTCCAACTGTTGTTTTAGGCTGTTGCTGGGATGCTTAAATTGTACATACGAATAATAAATGCGTGAATGATTTTGTGATGTGGGTTAGTGGTCCGACAAGAAACAAGAGTTTCTATGGGAGCAGGGAATCCTTTCTCATGGTTACAAGGAACCTAGTTATAATGCGGTTGCGGTCTTTAATGAGTTATACTATGCGTTGAATGGGTTGGTAGTCTTTCCGAGGAGCTTTAGGAACTGTTAGTGGTACTATTGGGTTTGTACGGTAGTTGGTTTCGACAATAAATATATATTCTGTTGTGAATGTGATCACTATTTTTTTTCAAAAATTTGTTTTGCTTCACGAAATATGCTTTCTATTATTCTTACGTAAGTGTTTTTGGTGGCGTTATTCATGGGGTGTAGACGGTAAATCAAGCTTGCTACTTAATTTTGATATTTTAAGACATGTCTATTCCGTGACGGCATGTTTGGTTAAACTGAGTGGATATCTAGTTGTAATATCAATTGAGACGTTGTCAATAAAATGTAGATCATGATACATTTGCTGGCGATAAGGGATGGTGTCCACAATGATTGGTCTTGTGGATGCTTAGTATGAAACCTTTTCAGCTAAATATGTTACTCTAACAATAGGAATTTATGTTATGCTATTCATCCTCTCTTTCAATGATCTTGACTTCATTCGGTTGAGGAACAAAATTTGGTTGATTTGTTTCTCAACAACTGATGCAGCTTAAATTTTATGCAGATTTAATGCCGCACTCAGTTAATCAAACATATTTGATGGACGATGATTCCACAGATGGATAACATGTCTGCTCCTTCATCAAGGGAGCGTGCCCAACGCCTGTATGACAAGGTATATCCTTTTGCCCTTGCCCTTTTCTGGAAAAATTATGCTGTTTCTTCCTATATGTTAAAACTGCAACTACAACATGCATGATATAAAATGTTAAATGGGAGTTCTGTTAGACTTACAGCAGGAACCTGTGCGTGTATGTGTTGTATCTGAATTTTTCTGTTGATTTTGCGCCATATTTGATGCTATTTTACATTCATATTTTTACCTTTCAGATTCTTGAGTTGGAGAATAGGCGTCGGAGGTCTGCCCAAGCACGAATTCCATCAGATCCCAATGCCTGGCAACAGATGCGTGAGAATTATGAAGCAATAATTCTTGAGGATCATGCTTTTTCTGAGCAGAACAATGTCGAATATGCTTTGTGGCAGTTACATTACAAGCGTATTGAGGAATTGCGAGCACACTTCAGTGCTGCTATGGCTTCTACAGGTTCAAACACATCTCAGGGTGTGAAGGGGCCAATTAGGCCCGATCGGGTTACAAAAATAAGACTGCAGTTTAAAACATTCCTTTCAGAAGCAACTGGATTTTATCATGATTTAATAGTGAAGATCAGAGCAAAGTATGGGCTTCCTCTGGGTTATTTCTCTGAAGATTCTGAAAACCGGACTGTTATAGACAAGGATGGAAAGAAAGGTCTAATTTCATGTCACAGATGCTTGATATATTTGGGTGACCTTGCACGCTACAAAGGACTGTACGGGGAAGGGGACTCAAAAACTCGTGAGTATGCTGCAGCCTCAAGTTACTATATGCAAGCTGCATCTCTCTGGCCATCCAGTGGGAACCCCCACCATCAGGTATTTTCTTTATATATTTTTCTTCATATATTTTTATCTGTATGTCTGTTTATCATTATTGTGATGGTTCGCTCTGATATGCTTCAGCTTGCTATATTGGCTTCCTATTCGGGGGATGAGTTGGTGGCTGTTTATCGATATTTTCGTAGCCTAGCGGTTGATAGTCCCTTTTCAACTGCAAGAGAAAACTTGATTGTTGCATTTGAGAAGGTATTTTGTATTTAACATGACCTCATTAAATTTTGTAACTATTTGTATTGATCTTGTCTTGAAGTTTCTGATAAATTTTTATTTATCTGGATCCTCCAATATAATTCTTTCAAATGTTTAAGCCATACTTAGAAGTATCAAGCATTCGTTCTAAATTTTTGTGCACCGAGATTGATGGAGGTTACTAATGGTTATTATGTATTAGTTCTAATTCTTTCCCAGTATAAATTTTACACGCGATTTTCTGTTCTATTGTCTGACATGCTATATATTTAAAACCTGTTATTTGTTTATTTTCTTGTAGAATCGTCAGACTTACTCTCAACTGTCTGGGAATACTAATGCTTCTGCAGTCAAAGAGTTGCCTGCACGGTTGGCAGGCAAAGGTCGTGGGAAAGGGGAAACAATACCCACATCTAAAGATAACAATACCGAAGTGATCCTGGTTAAGGAAAGAGCATCCAGTACCCAGGAGACTTATAAGGCTTTTTGCATCCGTTTTGTCCGTCTGAATGGCATTCTTTTCACTCGTACTAGGTATGTTTTTGTTGAAGTTTATTAGTTAGGAGTTTTGTTGAAGTATATCAATCTGAATGGCATTCTCTCTCTCTCTCTCTCTCTCTCTCTCTCTCTCTCTATATATATATATATATGTATATATATCCTGCCTGCATCTCTCTCATTACAAAATGTTTGGAAGATTAACCTCCTTATTATGATTCTTTTTCTGTAGCCTGGAGACATTTGCAGAAGTTCTAACTGTGGTAAGCAGTGGCTTATGTGAGCTTCTGTCTTCTGGAGGAGAAGAGGTGCTGAATTTTGGTGCAGATGCTGTTGAAAATGGACTTGTTATTGTTAGACTTATCTCCATATTGATATTCACAGTTCATAATGTGAAAAAGGAAAGTGAAGGTCAGACATATGCGGAAATTGTACAACGTGCTGTCCTGCTGCAGAATGCATTTACTGCTGTTTTTGAGTTGATGGGACACATCTTAGAGAGATGTGTGCAGTTGTGTGATCCCTCTTCAAGTTTCCTGTTACCAGGTATTTTGGTTTTTGTAGAATGGTTGGCATGCTGTCCTGATGTTGCAGCTGGAAGTGATGCAGACGAAAAACAGTCGTTTGTTAGATCTAAATTCTGGAATGTTTGCATATCCTTCTTCAATAGTCTCTCGTCTACTGGGCCAATGTCGATAGAAGATAATGAAGATGAGACTTGCTTTAATAACATGAGCAGATACGAAGAAGGTGAAACAGAAAATCGTCTTGCTCTGTGGGAGGATTTTGAATTGAGAGGATTTATTCCACTAATTCCAGCACAAACAATATTGGACTTCTCGAGGAAGCATTCTTTTGGAAGTGATGGCCATAAGGAAAAAGGGGCCCGTGTTAAGAGGATTCTGGCAGCAGGCAAAGCTCTTGCAAATGTGGTTAAGGTTGACCAGGAAGCAGTATATTTTGATTCGAAGTTAAAGAAATTTGTCATCGGTTTTGAGCCTCAAGTGCAAAATGATACTGTTCCTACCTCCTATCTACATATGGCTAATGGAAATGATAATCTGCAAGAAAATCAAGTAGAGGGCACGGTCAGTTTGGGAGCTGCATATCCAAAGCCAGAGTTATCCATGGAAGAGGATGAGGAAGATGAAGTAATAGTCTTTAAGCCAATAGTGGCTGAGAAGCGACCTGATGCAGTAAGCACTGCATGGACAGCCTATGATGGCATAGAGCCTGGTAAAAATGCTTCTCCAGGTGATCAAACAGTTAATGTAACTTATGGTTCTGCCGCTTTGGATAATCTACACCATCAAAATGCCTTTAGGGCTGATTTACAAATACCTGTATCTTTTGCAAATGGTATACCCCAACACTTGCAACCAATCCAGTCACATGGTTCCAAGTTTTCAGTGGATACTGGTTTTGGTGTTGGTTCACAACTACCTGCATCAATTACCAATACTATCCCCCTGAATTTGCAACCAGTTCAATCAAATTCTTTGAATCTGGCAATGGAGGAAGAAATGTATCTTGCTAATAGCTTAAAGAGTATGGGATTTAGGGGGAATGAGCATGCACTAAAATCTGAGCCTGTAGCAGTTTCTGTTCCATACCAACACCCAGTGAATGGTAGTACTAGTGGTATGTTTTACAACCACACAAAAGCTCCAGAAAATCTTTTGCCATATAAAGTTGATGCAACTTATGGAGCAATTGCTGACGGGTTGACTGTAAAGACATCATCAGCTCTGCCTACAGGAATCCGAAAAAGTCCAGTAAGTCGACCTGTTAGGCACCTTGGTCCACCACCCGGTTTTAGCCGCGTTCCTCCCAAAAATGCGAATGAATCAATTTATAGTTCAGATTCAATGAGTGAGAGTCTAGTGATGGATGATTACAGCTGGTTGGATGGATATCAGATGCCATCTTCAACAAAAGTAAATGGGCTCAATGATTATGTTAGTTATTCATCTCAATACAATCCCCATCGCTTCACAAACAGCAACGGCTTAAGTGGAACAGTGAACTTCCCCTTTCCTGGTAAACAGGGTCCACCCATGCAAATACCAGGGGAAAACCAGAAAAGCTGGCAAGATATCCAGAGGCTTGATGACCTCAAGCTACACCATGAAATGCAGCTGCAGCAACAGCAACAACTTGTAAATGGAAATCAGCACTTGAATCCACAGCCTGAGCAATGTCAAGGACAGTCTCTCTGGACGGGCCGCCATTTTGTGTGAAGTCAGTATGGTTATAATGGTAAGAATGTTCTTCTCTTCATGATGGCATTACACCCGTTGCCTATCTGTTCTTCATGTAGAGTTCCCTTATTGTTGTTAAGGTTCCTGAGGATGATTCTGGTGAATGTCTGCATCGCCCTTTGCTACTGAACACAAACTCCAACTTTGAAGCTTTGTCAATGTTAAATTTTCGTTGGAGCATTGGTGGCCTTGGCTTCTTGCTGGCAGTTACAACTACACAGGTATGTTTTTGAAATGTTATAGTTCATAAATCACTTTTCTTTCCAAACGGATCTGTTTTATCTTGGTTTGTGCTGGTCAAAGTGTAATACAAATAGGTAGTTCGGTCTCTAACATTCTAAAGTCTATATTAATTAAGAAACCCATACCTGCAGATATTTCCCATCTCTTGCTTATATAATATGCGAGGAGATTCTGTCTATGAATTGTTGTTAATACGCCTTGTCTCCTTATAGTTGCAACCTTCTCCATTCCATAGACCATATATGGCCCAAAATTGTTGTTAGCTTGATGGTTGTTGATTACCTCATCTTCTCAAAGAAAATGATGAATGTTCATATTGTGGTACCCTGCACTTCGCTTGCACTCCGCGGGGAACACAGAGAACCTTGAAATGGTGGTTTATAGCCTTTTGGTAGTATATAAATCTTTAAGTCCTCCAGAAGTAATGAATCTGATTTTTTTCTTTAATTCTTAAATGAACCTTCCAATCATTTACTATGAAGGTTGAGCTGGTTTTTTCTATTTACTTATTCGGGTATTGATTTTGTGTTTGTGTTTTGTTCAAGGCAGATTTTGCCAAAGCTTTCCAGCTCGGAGGATGAGAGATAGGGATTCATGTTTCGTTTTGCGGAGTTCATAAGAAGTAACTGCCTTGTCTGGTAACTTGGGGATGGATAGAAGGTGTTAATAAGATCATATGTTGGTTTTGGGGGATATGTATGCATCCGGCAGCTGGTGGAATAAAAACGGTTTACTCACTTGGTTGCTCTCTACTGAAGTGTTGAAGCGTATATTGTTGTTGGATATCGGTAATCATCAGGTGGGAGATGATAGTATGTAACATGACCTTGCTTTCGGAGAGCTCTGAGTTGTGCGCAGGTTAATGGGAATGGATGGTACTAATAATGGACATGTGGTAGATACATACATATAAAAATATTTGCGTTGTCAAGTGTGAGGAGTCGCGTTGCGAGTCAGTTGTAATGTGGTGAATGGTGTCATGGTTTCCCAATTTGGTACTCGGATGTTTTTTATTGAGCTTTTATAGTATAACTGAATATGGTGAGTGGAATATTCTGCCCTCTATGAAGTCACGGCTTACTTGAACTTCATATATTTGAAATAAAATAAATTATGTGAACAATTTGTAAGTGTTGAATGTCCGGTGGTTTTAACTTTTCTTCGGTTCATTTCCTATATTTTGTGTACGGGTCGCGGATATGGACTATTAGGTCACTTCCAATGGAGGCTAAAGGTCTGATTTGTTTAAAAAGAGGTGTGATATCTAAACACTCCTTTTTACTTCTCTCACACTTTTTTGGATTTCGGCCGTCGGATCGGATGAATTGAAGAAGATCTAACGGACAGAAAGTAATAGGGGTGTGTGAGAAGTAAAAATGGGTGTGTGGATAGCACATTCCGTTTAAAAATTCATTTCCAATCAATTGTTAGGATATAATTCTATAGAGTCCATTAGGTTACTATTTGGCCAACTATTTGGCCGAAGGGACATTAGCTGGCCAAATGTAGTCCTCCTCTCTTAGTCTTTTTTTGGGCCAAGCTCTTCAATTAATTAACCAATAAATTTAAAATACAAATTTAAAACTAATAAATTATTTAGGAGGCTATGTTTAGCCTATTTAGTTGGAGATATATGAATATGGCATAATGCTGATCATTTAAAAATAACTTTTTGCATGACTATAATTTTGGATGGAGCTATGTTTAGCTCTTTCGGTTGGAGATAGCGTTATTGATCGATCATGCATGGGATTGGGATGCCTTGTGTGTTGGCATCCCTACGCTTATTACGTTGCTGATGTAGCTGAGTTGAAGAACGAAAACAGCTGTTTCCGGGCTTACCTTTTATTTTGGTGGTCATTTCGGACGATCTACTGTTGGTGACGCTTGTAGTGGGTAGAATCAAGCTTTGTAGGCTATATGTAGGAAGAGGGACTTTCAAATCTCAAGGGATTGAGTCCGAGGAACGGACCGCAAAATGTAAATAAGAAGGGATTAGAAATGCGCTACGTGAGATGCGAAATAGATTTTTTGAATTACTATTTGGATCGAGTCTAAGTAAGCCCTTCAAGTTATAGGGTCGAGCCAACTAACATTGTAGGCCGAAGTCCAAGGGGCAACCCAAATAAAGATGTTAGTATTGTGATGCAGTCCAATAATTAAATTAGTGGCAACGGGATGTAAGTATTATGATGCAGTCCTAAAAGAAATGTTCATTCCCAAGGAGATGAGATGACAGACATCAATCAATCGTTAGCTCGACATGACAATCAGTTTGCGGAGATGAAGGGGATGATGGAGGAAATAAGACTTCGACTTTGGTTTCTGAAAATCCACCACCAGACTGTCGGGAAAGACAAACTCCTCGACCACTACCAAGCGGTTACAAGGAAGATTATGAAAATCAACATGAAAACGTTAATCCATTTGTTGGTTGAGGCACTAAAGATACAACATATTCCCCACAGACTAGTTGCTCCAGTGATTCAAAACAACAATAATCATTGAGATCCTAGATTCAAAACTGAAATCCTTGAGTTTCATGATGGGATGCAACCGAAGGAGTTCTTAGATTGCTTGACCGCGGTATAGGACACCTTTGATTTCAAGGAGGTTCCAGAAGACAAGTAGGTCTAATGGACCAGGAAAAACATCAGCTTGGTGGCAACAAATTAAGGCCTCTCAAATTCGAAAGGGCAAGAGAAAGATTGAAACATGGAAAGGGATGAGAAATACATGCGTGCTGAAGTTTTGTCACAATTACACAAGATCTTGGTTTACGCAACTACAAAATCTTCGGTAAGGAATTACGTTAGTAAATGCTTATACGGAGGAATTTTACAACATGTTTGCACGAAATGACATGGAAGAGACTGAAAACCAATTGCTAGCACGTTCCACTGAGGGACTGCACCAAAATATTTAAGAGGCTCTAAATCTGTATGACCCTTACAATGTATCCAAAGCACACCAAAACGCTCTCCAGATTGAGAAATAAAGTGGTCGACGCAGTGCACCTTCATGGAGTTCTACAATAGCAGCCCCTCTAGCGGCCTCCAAGAATATTGTTCCAGCACCTACTGCCCCTTTTGGTGAAAGCTCAAATGCTAAGAATGCTCTTACTTTTGGTCATAAGTGTGGTGAACTTGGTCATAATATAAGTCCAGCGAATGTCGATAATCTGATCGTCCTAGTAAAAATATTTGTTGAAACTAAAGATACAAATGATGTTTATGATTTATCTCGAGAAGCAATTTATGATGGTAATGAAAATGACAGTCTAGAAGAAATATTACATGGGGACTAATGGGAGGCTCTTATTGTTTGCTCCACTCCACGTAATGAAGATGATTGTTGGTTTGTGTAACAACATTTTTCTTTCAACCTACACAATTGGAGGGAAGGTTTGGAAGTTATTATTGTTGGTGGAAGCAGTGAGAATGTGTAGTAGAAGAGGTTGTGTAAAAGCTTCAACTTAAAATAAAACCATATCTAAATTTGCGGGACCATGATTTTCCAGGTTGGAGTAAGGTGAATCGGAATACAAACACCTCATAAGTTCGGTCATGGACTTAACAACTTTCCTAGCGGAGTTGCACAAACGGAGTAGCGATGCCACCATCATTCTATTCCAAAGCAATGGGAGGAGTCTGATGACTCCTCTGAGATTGACAATGCTTGTCCAGTAAGACATGTAAACCTATGAGAAGTTATTAGCTAGTTTTGGTTATGTGCTTTAAATAATGTTTATTTAGTTATTTTGCATATAGGTGAGACCTATCCTAAGGACAAGCGCTATCAATCAAGGCTCGGGGGCTACGATCCTTCGACATATCAGTGAGTGGGCTTTTGGTTTTCCGTATATACCTATATACTTGCTATTTACTTTAGTATATGATGCATATATGTGAATTGGTGCTGTGGACGCTCAGGTGAGTACTAGGTGAGTTATGATTGGTTGATGTGAATTTATGATTATGATGTGATACATTGAGAGCTCATAAACTTGCACCCTGGTGTTAGTGCTTCTGCCCAGAGTTAGGGCACGGTCCTTCACGTGATGTTCACCTCCCGCACCATGTGCTCACTTTGGATCCAAATTAGGTGCACAGGCTTGTTGTACAGACCACTATAGGTGGTTCTGACTCGTAGGTGGCCCGCGACTATTCACACAGTCTTCACGTGATCGTAGCACTTGAGCATATTTATTTTACACCCAATCTTGTAGTACAGACCACTATAGGTGGTTCCGACTCGTGTGCAGAGTTTGATATGACTGAGATTGATTATGGGCTATAGACTCAGCCGAGGGCTGATTTGATATCTGGTATTCATATTTGTTCACTGAGTTACTTATGGCATTTCGTTGAGATACTTTGGCATGGCATACTTCTAGCATAAATTTGATTATCACTATTGTTGAGCATGGTTTTGAGAGATATATATATGAGTACATGCTTTATCTTTTGGGAAATTATACAGGTTTTACGGTGAGGGATTAGAACTTTTGAGAAATGAAATGATTTTGAAAAACTTTTTTTTTGCCCACTCACACTTTCTGTTTTGCACCCTTCTAGGTTTTAGGTGAGAGTATTCGTTGGTGGCTTATGAGGATATCCGGAGGTTCTGACAGATTTCACAAATGTACGATTACCTTTGAGTGTTGTATAATTAGTACTTGTTTTATTGGACTACACTTAGGCTACTTATGCTCTGGTTGTGTATTTCACACTTAATCCTGGCACTAGCTTGTTATCTTAGTTAGGACTGCTAGTTGCTCGATTTTAATTTGATCGTATTTCTCTTATTTAATCTTGCTTCCGCATTGTGCACATGGTTACGTCACACTCACGTGACGGCCAGCATGTCCTGATTTATGTCGGGGTGTGTCAGTTGGTATCAGAGCCTAGGTTGGGCAGTCCTGTATATCTTGTGAATATTCTAATTATTCTGGTGTCTTCTGTCAGAACTATGCCGCCTCGTCGAGAGCCACGTCCATCTTCTGAACCTAATTTCCCTGACATAGCTCAGTTAGGGGAAGTTATAGCGAATGCTATACAGTCGACACTTTGTCCTCCCCAAATGACCCCTCTGAAGTCTATTCATAATTTGAAAATAAACATTTTTGTGGGCAATGCGGGGCCCGAGGGTGCCAAGAAATGGTTGAGGCATATTGAGAAGACTTTTAGGCTGATGCAAAGTTAGGGGAGTCTATTTTCAGATAGGTGGGTTGAGACGACCTCATGGTTTTTGGGTAAAGAACTGGCATCATGGTGGGAGCAGCTGACTGAGGAGTTATCCCAAGAGGAATCTAAGGATTGAGAGGTATTTAAACGATTGTTTTATAAGAGATTTATTCCTCCTGTGTATATTGACAGTAAGAAACAAGAATTTAAGAGTTTGAGGCAGAAGAAACTGTCAGCGAATGAGTATTACAGGAAATTCACTGATTTATCTTGTTACTATCCGAAGGTTGCTGCTAATCTGGTTGAGATGGTTTGTCGTTTCAAATTGGGCACTAAGAAGAAATGGCGTACTATAGCGACCACAGTTCGTTGTGCCACTTACCACGAGTTTTATGAGACCTTATTACAAATTGAGGATTCTAAGAATTTGCCCAGTGACAGTGAGGAAGAAGAAGAGAAAGAGGATCTGAAGAAGAATGATAAAGGGAAATGTCAGTCATCACAGGGGCCTCGGTAGACTCAGAGTTTTAAGAGAAGTGGAGCTAGTTCCAGTTCTTCTAGCGGAGGTTTTAGTTCTACTGGTCAGAGAGGAGGTGGTAGATTTTTAGGAGGTTACAGATTTCAGAGACAGGGAAATTCTGGAAGGGGAAATGCTCCTTTGTGCCACATGTGCAATAATAAGCATTTTGGAGAGTGTAGGCGGGGCAGCAGTGGATACTTTACTTGTGGGCAGATGGGACATAGAGTTGCAAATTGTCCCCAAAGTCAGCAGAGGCCCCAACAATCTTCTATGTCACTACCTGCGCATATCCAGCAAGCTTCGGGATTTAGTAGTCATGGTCAGATGGGCCGTGGTGGTGGTTACCATTATCAGGGTGACCAAGCTCCTTATTCTTCAGGGCAATACTAGTACTCGCAATACCCTTATTATCAGAGTGGGTATTCCAGAGGTTATACGCCGTATCCTTCGATGCCAGCTGGTGGATCTCAGTGGTACCAGGGAAGATAACCCCAACAAGTGGATATTTCTGCTAGCAGTACAGGATTGTCAAAGCAGCCTAGCCAGTCTGGTCAGGGGCGTGGAGTACATGGAAGAGGTAATCAAGCTAGTAGAGGTCATGGTGGACGACAGCAGAACTAGGGACGTATCCACAACATGATGTTACAAGATGCCCAGAATAATCCTGATTTAATCATGGGTATGTTAAATATCCTTGGACACTTTGCTAGAGTATTGATTGATTGTGGTGCTACGCATTCTGTTATTTGTCGTACATTTGCTCACGCGACACAACCTCATCCTACACTTCTAGGGTATGAATTGGAGTTCGCTATGCCTAGAACGGGAGAAATGTTATGTTGATTGTATTTATCCAGGATGTCCAGTGATGGTGGAAGATATAGTTATGCCAGCTAACCTTATCCCATTAGATATTGTTGATTTTGATGTGATCTTGGGCACAGATTGGTTGCATTATAATCGTGCCAACATAGATTGTTATGGGAAAACAGTTACTTTCCATCGTCCTGGATTACCTGAAGTTACTTTTGTGGGTGAATGTAGTGGGGTAAGGCATGGTGTTATTTTTGTTGTGAGAGCTAAAAGGTTGTTATCGAAAGGTTTCTAGGGATATTTAGCTCACGTAGTACTGAATGATGTTACTCCTAACTGTGTGGGAGATGTACGAGTAGTCAGACATTTTCCTGACGTATTCCCTGATGATTTACCTAGATTGCTGCCAGGTCGGGACATAGAGTTCACTATTGATTTGCTTATAGGTACGAATCCTATATCTTTGACTCCATATAGAATGGCTCCTGCTGAATTGAGGGAATTGAAAGTCCAATTACAAGAATTAGTTGATAAAGGTTTTATTTAGCCTAGTATTTCACCTTGGGGAGCTCCATTTTTATTTGTGAGGAAGAAAGATGGAACCTTGAGATTATGTATTAATTACCAGCAATTAAATCGAGTAACAATTAAAAACCGTTATCCATTGTTGCATATAGATGATTTGTTTGATCAGCTACGAGGTGCTTGCGTGTTTTCTAGGATTGATCTGAGGTCCGTTTACTATCAATTGAAGATTAGAAATGATGATGTTCCTGAAATTGCTTTCAAGACTCGATATGGTCATTACGAATTTCTTGTGATGCCATTTGGGTTAACTAATGCACCTGCAACTTTTATGGGTTTGATGAATCGAGTATTCCAGCAATATTTAGACAGGTTTGTCATTGGTTTCATTGATGATATTCTGGTGTACTCTAAATCTAAAGCAGAGCATGCTCGACATCTTAGGTTGGTGTTGAAGAAATTAAAGGAACATCAATTATATGCTAAGTTTAGCAAGTGCCAATTTTGGCTTGATCAAGTAGCATTTTTGGGACATGTCATATCTGCTCAAGGTATTCTAGTGGATTCTCAAAAAGTAGCAGCTGTTGAGAATTAGGAGAAACCACAAACCGTCACTGAGGTACGGAGTTTTCTTGGTCCAGCTGGTTATTATCGACGGTTTGTTAAAGATTTTTCACTTGTTGCATTACCGTTGACGAGATTGACCAGGAAGGATGTCAAGTTTGAGTGGGATGATAATTGTGAGCAAAGTTTTCAGCAGTTGAAGTATTCTCTCACTCATGCACCTGTTTTGGCACTCCCAGATGATAATGGTAATTATGAGATCTATTGTGATGCTTCCTTGAATAGTTTGGGTTGTGTGTTGATGCAGCATGGTAGGGTGATTGCTTATGCTTCACGGCAGTTGAAACCTCATAAGAGGAATTATCCTACTCATGATCTAGAGTTAGCAGCTATTATTTTTGCTTTAAAGATTTGGAGACATTATCTTTATGGTGAGAAATGTAGGATCTTCACGGATCATAAGAGTCTCTAGTATCTTTTCACTAAGAGGGATCTTAATCTTCAGCAACGAAGATGGATTGAATTACTAAGTGATTATGATTGCACGATTGAGTATCACCCAGGTCGTGCAAATGTAGTAGCTGATGCACTTAGTAGGAAATCCCAAGGTCGAATTAATGCTTTATACGATTGAGTATCACCCAGGAAGCATTATCCTAAGGTTTTGGTTTTTAAAAATAAAAGATTAATGTGTACGTGCATGGTCTATATGAGGATGTGGAAAATCGAAAATCAAGAGTTCTTTTGACTATTTTGCTTCTTGGAATTTTTTAAGGACTTCCAATTTATTGGTGCTAAATTAGATGAACTAGAAAATGTTGTTGGACATCCAAAAGATCGTAGAAGACCAAACAAAACTCGAGGATGAGTTTTCTTCTATGAGGGGAGAATGATGCAGATCATGGAATTTAAGTATTATAATAAAATACATTCTTTTTGAAGCTATAATGCATTTATACTGTTTTAAGTTTGTGACTTACGATTATTTAAATCTTTTAGTTTTTTTGGGAGTTATATTGTAAGTCCTCATTTGATTTGTCTTTTCATATTTTTCACTTTAAACTTTAAGCTTATAAATACATGTTTTTGTAAGGCAGAAAAAATTAGTAGGAGTTTTGAAATATCATATTGAAATTTGAATTGTAAACTCGGTTTTTAAGTGCCTTGTACTCGATGCGAAATACTTGAATTCTTTAAGTGTGCCTTGCTCTTATTTAACTGCTTATTCCTATCTATCATATCCTATTCATTTTATTTTCACTCTTATTTCCCACCACATTTGTTCCCTGCATCACCTTGTTTGCTGTCTAAGCCTTGATTGAAAGGAAAACTAATGAAAAAGGCTTAAAAACTTTGAGTTTTAACGATAAGGACAAAATAACAGGTCAAGTGAATAGTATCAAGATTTACTTTTTAGTATAAAAATGTGGGTTTTCGTTAAAGTGAACATTACCAGAAGTTTTTCGTTAAAGTTACCTGAATTGAATTGGATATCTTAGTATTGGCGGTATGTTGGAAAAAAAAATAAAAAAATGTCTAGCGTGAATGTATGAGATGAATTATTTATTAATGAAACTTAACCTAAAATGGTAGGATAGTGTTTACTTCTTGTTTCAGTCTTACCTGGAAGAGTATGATTATTCAATCCAATTCAATCTTATGCAATCTAGACAGCAAGCAAATTATTAAGTTCATGAGTTGGATAAGCAGTTGTGACACTTACAGAAAAAAGAATATGGAATATGCTAAGGAAAATGATAGGCACACTATTTTATTCTCTTATAGACTCTTGCTTATTTTCGTTGTTTAATTTCGTTTGATTAATTTAATCTAATGATCATAAATAAAAAGAGATTTGTACAAAGCTAAAAATGGTGGGTAAAAATCACTTACTTATGCAAATTTATGACTGTGAGACCTAAACTTTGTGGACGGGAATGTGGAAAAACATATTAATAGTATTTGGTATTCCTCTTCACTTGTAAGTGAGGGGTTTTAGGTTCGATTCTGGTCAATGACGAATTTGAACCACATTATTTTTAGTTCATTGTGAGACTTAACTCACTTCCTCTTCGTCTTAGTATAGATAATATTTCTTGTGTGATTTGTAGTTCGAAACCATTTTCTTGGCCGAGTGCTAACTGGTTGGATTAACAATGGTCAATCTCATCACGCCTTACACGGTCCTTTTTGTTGATGTCTTAACTTTCATTTTATGCTGGTTAAAACATAAATTATAAAATGTTCTCTTGAAGCGCATCGATAAAATATTGCTATACAAATACCATGATTTTCAGTTTTTTTTTTTGGAAACATGATTTTCAGTTTTTTTGTCCCTTCTTTTCGTCGAGAGATTACTAGAGCGAGTCATTATTTTACGCAAAGAAGTAGCACACACATCGAAACACACCAATTTAAAGTCAAATTTTAAAAACTTTAAGAAAGTAATTTTTAGTTTTTTTTTAAAATTAAAATAATTACCAAATAAAATTTCAGTTTAAAAAAAAAACGAAAAGTGAAATGAAATAATTATCAAAAACGCCTAAGTTAAACTTATTTGGTGGGTTATAATTGGGGGACATCTATTTTTTATGCATATTGTGGCACATACTTTGTAGAGCCTACTCTATAACTTTTTTCAATGATCCAAACCATGTATAATTCAATTTATCATTCGTAGATTATCTTTACAAAAAGTTAAGCAACTTCAAAACCATTAAAACAGTTATTTGTAGTTAAGAAAATGAATGAATACACTTACACAAAGAAAATTAAAGTGACTACTATTTAATTCAACGATCATATAGTTTTTGTTTGGGTGATTTTCGATAAACATAATTATTAAAAAAGACCAAAATGATAAACAATTAGATCATTGAAGTACATGATGCAGTGGATCCTATAAAATATATGCTAAAAAATAAGTGTCCCGATCCGAACCTTTTGGTAATAGTATCAGTAGAGAATATTCTTGTAATAATTATTTCATATTAAAAAAAATGCAAAAGGAAGAGAGAAACTAATTTTCTACATTAATAATTTGGCAAATTTTTTTTTCTTGATCTCTATGGTGAGACACTACTTTTAAATCGACCCCTGTGGTGAAAAAAGTGTTAATCTTAACCCTGTGGTGAAGTTCGTTATCAATAGTAATTCAAATTGAAATTTTTGTCAAAATCTCAACCACATGTACGGGTAAAAATTGACGGGTTGTAAAACCGCACAAATTTAACCCTCTTTTTGACAGATGTAGTATAGATGTAAGTAGGGTATCGTTCTAGGCCGGGGATTAGGAGGGATTGCTAATCTACTCTAAATTAATTTAAAAATAATAAACAAGACTCAAAGACACAAAACTAGGCTAAAAACTCTAATAACTCAAAACACACTTAGAATGACTCAAAATAATGAAAACAATCAAATTAACTCAATCTAGACACTAGGAAATTAATTGGACGGAAATTGAATTAAAAGACTAAAAACAATGAAAACTAACTAAATAATATAATTTAATAATGGGGGGGGGGGTTTGGTTTTGATGAGAAGTGAATTAAACTTAAATAAATTACAGAATTGACAAAAACATAAAATTAAGGTGAATGGATGGGCGACGGATTGGCTAGAGGGTTTTTCTCCACACAAGACACATATGCAATCTAAATTGACCTTCAGTTGTTCTTCCAATAAGTTATAAATCTCAACACCCCAAATTAATTAGGTACGCTTAAATGAACCTTCAGATTTTCCTTATGTTATTGAATTGGATGAACAGCATACAACAACTCAAATTATTCCCCAAAAGTTCCCTACGTGAAAAGCACAATAGAGATACAATTAAAGATCATTATGTTCTATGAAAATCATAAGTGTTGACAAGGCATTCATAACTATGAACAGCATGATACGTTTGCCAGGAATTTACTTAACGCGATTGTGACTAGCAACCTTCACTACTCATGAATATAAGTTCATAACGATTAGGTGAAATTCACTTATATTCTAGCATCAAATTCATGCATGTAAATTAAGTATGTATTCTTAATCGACAAACACAAATAAGTTATTAATCAAGCAGTTAAGCAAATTAAATCACAACTCAGAAATCACAACTGAAGGTACCAATTCAAATTACAAATATAATCATGGCTTTGAATTAACCTCTAGCCAAACACAAATTAATTACACATTATTTATAAATTAAAACAGAAATAAAACATGAGTTGGAGGATTAAACTGAAAGAGGGTGTGCAAGGATCTCTTTTCAATTGCACCATGAGCTTGTGCTTCTGTGCACGTTGACTCTGGCGACTTCCCCCTTGCTGCCCAATGGCAGCTCAAGTCTTCCCTGCTCTCACCGAGGCTCAGGCCTTCCCGAGGCTTTCCACAAATCCAGCACCGTGGACTGCCTGCTTGGCAACTTGTAATCTGTCCGCAGCCTTGATTGGCTGCTTTCACTCTGCCCTGCTTCCTCTCGGTGGCTTCTGTTTATTCCTCTGCGCCTGGCCTTCAGCTGCCAATTCCCTTCTTTTTATAGACTGCCACCGAGGACCCCGTGGCCTGAGCCTTGCTGCCCAAATGGCAACTCCCCCCTCGCTGCCTTCTCTGAAATCCCCCGCGATGGCCCTCGATTGGCTGCCAAGAGGCAGCTTATGCCTCTTATTGTTTTTCTGATTATCCCCCCTAGCTCGCTATCTCCAATGGGGCGCCCTCCTTTTTATTTTCTGCTTTGTTTCTCTGCTGCCTCTGGCAGCACCGTGCCCACCGAGGCTCTTCCTCGCCGCGTGTCTGCTAGGCAGCCTTTTTATTTTCTGCGCCTCGGTGTCGCTGCCTGAAGGCAGCTCCCTCACCTGGCAACTCTCCAAGTCTTCGTCTGCCCAAGCTCCGAGGAGCTTCTTCAATTTCTGATTCCTCCAAGGTGCTCCCCCCTTTCCCCTTTCACTGGTTCTACCTTTATTCAAAGCCCGAGTTTCCTTTATTCCTTTTTGTTTATTTAATTTTCTGCCCAGTGCTCTCCACCGATCCTCACATGCTGCTTTCATCATTTTGTTTCCACCGAATCCTTTTAATCATTCACACACAACAAATTATATTTAAATATATAAATATATATATATAAATATAAATATATATATATATATTATTTTCCAAATGATAAGTATAATTCAACAGACAAGATAGTTTAGATGAAATTATTACTTAACATTTTACTTATTCTATTTTTATTTTCTTTGCTTGATAAATTCTTATAAAACATAAAAATAACGTAAATAGCTCAAAATATAACGAACTAACTAAGAAAAGACGAGTGAATTTGATATAAAAATATATATAAATATGATCCGATCAAATACCCCCACACTTAGCTTTTGCTAGTCCTCGAGCAAAACAACGAAAATAGAAAAAGTAATAACATGAAAAACATTAGCTTCCCCCTATTTGACCCTCAGAGAATTTCATTCGAGAACATAAATCATCAAGAACCATAGCTAGCACCAAACAAGCTAATTCAAGCTCATCTTCCTTAATCAAATATTAGCAGTAATCTTTAAATCATCCTTGAAGTGTAGTGTGTGAGATAGCCATGCTAATGTAATTTCAAGTTTTTATTTTTAAAAACACCATATGCAAACCAGCAACCTTCTCACGGGATATGCACTCAATCACACATGTGTTTAGTTTTAATGTGGTTCGCTCAAAGAAACAAATGTGAAAGATCTACCATAAGCTTGCATAAAGATCACATCTCCACAGTCATAATTGCAAAACTTAAATCAAGAGGACTTTTATTGGATGTAATGAGGCTTAGGGATAGGGCTATTGAAACGAAAGAATAGGAAAACACAAGTTCCAAGCTACATTGCAAGCAATTCTTTTGTTGAGATTTATAAGAACTCAAGCTCTCCAACGATTCTTCTAACACCTCCAACCACACCCTTAAACTGAAACTTGAAAAACTTTTTATTTTCTTCATATATAATCTTTCTTTTTCTTTTTATTTTCTTCTCTTTTCTCTTTTTTTTTTATATATAATAAATACAAACATGAAATACCCCCACACTTATTCTTTTGCCAAACCTTCCAAGTACTTCACAAACATTTCTCAAAAGACAGTCTCAAATTGCTCGCTTGGAAAGGGTAAGGAAACATGCTTGAGGTATAAGGGTAGACATATCTGGTGATAAGAAATAAAAAGGCTCAACAAATACGGCTCAAATAGGCAATCTAATGATATCATTTTTTTTTCTTTGGGAAATATGGTTATTTGGGCCATGGTGGTGAACCTAATGCCTCTATCATTTTCAAGTTCATGCAATCAATGACAAATATTTCGAAAGATCGTTACACAAGTTCTAGAGATGCATCTCACATAAGTTCATCACACATGAAAGAATAGGAGTGTATGAAAAATGCACACACTTTCAATAGGCTCAAAAACTCACATAGGATGTATATGGTCACTAAATTCACATATGAAGCTTTAAGTCATGTTTTAGTTTCACATTAACAAGGCTATGTGCATTTGGTTTTTCAAGAATGATCAAACATGTACAATACTAACAAGAGAAATAGGAAATTCACATAACACATGTTAACTAAGTTCTTGATAATCATGGTTCAAATTTCATTCAGTTATATCATTGGGTCGGGAAACTAATAAAAATCTAAATTAAAACAAATATTTTTGGATTTTTTAAAATTTTCCGAAAAAATTAAATAAAACAAAACTAATTAAGAAAACAAAAAAAGCAATAACACGGAAACAAATGAACCAGTTCAAAGTCGAAGGTACAAAAATTTTCAATTTGGTCATTTTTTTTCATTTTTTTATACTTGATACCCCCACACTTAAACTAGACATTGTCCCCAATGTCAGAAAACAATAATAATGCAAATAAATAAATAAAAAAAAAATAAAATTAATAAATGAAAAGAAACAAAATAAAGCAAAAGGGCTGAAAACTTCCCTAATTTGCAGAAAACTCAAGCGATGACCCCCAAGCTTAAATTCTGTAATCAACTTCAAGGGTGGAAATAACCGAAAGTTCCTGCAAAGAAAAGAAATAAATCAGTTAAGCACGCAAGAAAATATAGAAAATGCAAACGAAAAATAGAAAATGAAAATAAAAGACAACGAATAGAACGAATAGGTGATCATTGGTCATGATTGTTGATTTTCCACAGCTTTCATCTTGAACTGGATGGTCCTCCTTCTTGCAAGTGCTCCTCAGCTTAGTTGAGGATGAATCAGCACGTTGTCTCCACATGCTTCAAGTAGTCCGGTCTCCACGCAGGTGTGGCATCTTCTTGAACTCTTGGATCAACCCAGACTCATCTGCTCTTCGAAGTAACTCAGACTCCTCCTGCTTCGTCTGTGAGGTACTTTTGCTTTTGAAGAAGCACCTCTACACAGGTTTATTTTTGAAGTGGGCTGGGAGGGGTCTGAGATGAGTACTCGAGAGCAAGACTAGGTAAGCAATCAGGATCTCACTTTCTCCACGTTCCTCAGATGAGGGTGAGGAGAAAGCATGATATGAGATACTTTTGCTTTTAACCTTTTTGATATGAAATACTTTTGCTCTGGATGATTTGTTTTCTGGGGTGATCCAAGGGATGAAGAACACTGAGTGACTCGAAAGGTTTCTTTGGGAATACATTCTCGGAGAAGAAGAGAGGAAGAGAGGTGGATAGGGTGTGCCTTTGCTGTGGAAGGCGAAGGTCGAAACTTATAGAAATTTGGCTTCACCACCGGAACTATTCCTTCACTATTTGTCGGCAGCCGATGGATGGATGAACAGTACCCGTTACGCGCTTTCTGACAAAGCCGTCCGTAATTTCCGCGAAGCTGACTGCGCATGCGACGAGTGATGACACGTCTGGAATGATGATCTTTTGAAAACCAGGGTTCAAATCCGGGTTCGTCTCGTGGTTTTCGCAAAGCTCCAAGCTGCATGTGACGCATGTGACGAGTGACGACAAAATTGGAAAAGCTGAATGCCTCGTGATGCTGAGCAATCCCGACTTTTGATAGAGGAACGGCTCTTTTGAGACAGGAATCAGGCCTTTCCGATTTGCGTGAGGACGCTTCTTCGATCTCTGAGGAGCGGGCGCCTCTTTGATTTGCTTCTTTTTATAGATGCGCTAATTCTGCTTCACATCACACTTGAACTCCCTTCCTCAAACACTCCCTTCTGCACTTCTGCAATCTTACTCATTCCGCTCTCGTCTTCCGCTTCAGCAATCTTAATCTTTCCGAACTCTTTTCTTCCTCAACCCCATCTAAAAATGTCTTGCCCTTCCGACCGTCGCCTTAACTTGAATGTCGGGGAAGACGATGACTCGTCTTCTCCAAACAATATTTGGAATCCGTCCTTCATATCCCCCAATGGTCCTCTTACAGTCGGGGACACAATGATGAGGAATGAAATAACCGCTACGGTCATTGCCAGAAATCTGTTCACTCCAAGGGACAATAGGATGCTATCCAGGCGGTCGAACGAGCTAGCTGTTCAGGAATCTCTAGCTCTCAGCGTCCAAAGTGCAGGCTCAGTTTCAAACATGGGCCAGCGCCTGCTTGCCCGAACTCGTCAGGTGGAGTCGCTGATGGCAGAGGTGGCAAGTCTTCGGCAAGAGGTCAGAGGACTCAGGCACGAGAACAAGGAGTTGCACATGCTTGCAACTAGTTACTCGACCTGCATGAAGAGGAAGCTGGACCAGCTGCAGGAGTCGGACGGTCGGATCCAGAGTGATCATGAAAGGTTCATGGCGTTACTCCCGAGGTTTATGTTGCCTTCGTCCTCTGGAGTTGCACCAAGTGTTTCGGCTCCGGAGATCCCAACTCTAGCTCTTCGTCTTCCCAGAGCTCCGTCGACCTCTGAGGCATCACCTGCCCAATGACCAATGACCAATGATTGCTATTAGTTTTCGTATTATTGTAAATTTTTTTTTCAGGTTTATTTAAAGCAAATTAAAATATGTAATGTAAAATATGTAAATTAATGTAAAAAGACTTTATTTACCCGCACTTAAAATAAACAAGGCCCTTAATTTATTTAAACACAAACTAAACAAAAATCAACCAAATAACACAACTAACTAAACAAAACAAAAATTGCAAAGTAAAGGCAATAAAGAGAAGGGTTAAGAAATGCAAATCTGGTTGCTTGGGTTGCCTCCCAAGAAGCGCTTGATTTAACGTCTTTAGCCGGACGAATCTTTCCATTAACCTCCCCTCGGCTCCAAAGCATGGAATTTATCTTTTAATGGGAGGTGATACTTGAAATGATTCGGCAATAGTTTGAATTCTCGAGTGGGTGCCTGAATCATAAAAATGAGAAACATATTAGTATAAATTAAAATTAAAATTGGAGAAGATGGCTTACTGTATTTCTCCGACAGAAACTCGAGGATAAACACCACATCTTTGAACATTTCCGGGACTTTGCACTTGGCCAGATTGACTATGATGGTTGTGGCCTGTCCCGTGTCATCAAACTCAACTGCTTTGGGCTTGATTGTCTCATGCACAGCCTCTTTGATTTTTTTAACGCATTCACCAGCCACTTCATTCTCTTGAATCCCTTTTCTTGGTGTGCAAGGTTCTTTGAACGTTTCAACCTCATCGGGAACTTGCTTTGGTGCACCAAGAATTTGGATATCACTTTGCATCTCTGGAAGAGCTTCCACCATGTCCTTTTCACTTTCTTCGTTATTTGGAATTAAAAACCTGCAAGGAAAAGGGACATTTAGTGGAATAATGTTAGAGTGAATTGAAATTGGAACAACATTACCGAAGTTGGAAAACATAGGGACTTGAGGGGTTTGAGACAAGAATTCTTCCAAACTGCCCAGGTCGTCCTCCTCATCTTCTTCTTGCAGCGGCAATTCATCCAAGTTCGGGTTGTGATTGGATGGTTCTGGAACAGCCTCATCCTCCATATCACTTTCCAAAGTGATGGCTTCATCAACTTCACAATCTTCCTTTGAATTTTCAATAGGTGAATTGGAGAGTTCACGTTGCTCTTGAATCTGTGCCTTGACTTCCACAATCTGCCCCATTTGATTATTCAATTCTCCCATCTCCTTGGTTTGATTTTTTACTTCCTGGTTCAAAGAGATGAGTAATTGAATAATATTATCATTATCCACAGATGTACCTGAATTGAATTGGACAGATTGTGATGGAGGCTGTGGTGGTGTTGTATAGAACTCATCATACGGTTGCCAATATTCTCCTTGGTGAGTCTCCTTAGCTTGATTTTGTGACCCCTGCACCAAAGAGTTTAATTCATTAAGGATTTGATTATAATCTACAGGCATACTTGAATTCGATTGGAATTGTTGTGGGGGAGGTTGTGGTGGCTGCATAGGTCTTGAATAGAACGCTTCATCTTGCTGCCAATATCCACTTTGTTGAAATTGCTGAGGTTCATCCCACATCTGATCTGAATAACCTCTCCAATCCGAATTGCAAGCGTTGGAAAACATGTTGCCCCTTGATTGGCTATGGCCTTGATATCCCCAAACATCTTCATTTGCAGAAAATTGAGGATATTGATGAGTCTGATATCCTTGCCCATAGGGCACATCAAATGTAGAGACATTTGGCATTGTCGTCCGTTCGGCATTATTAGTCAATTGAGCAGTGAGCTGCGCCAATTGATCTTGAATGGTTGCAAATGCCATGTGTGACATCCCGTTCCAAAATTTCTATAGTTTCGACGTGAAATGACAATATTGCCCTCGAATACGCGGGAACGGTTATGGTTTTGGGTTTGGATTGGGCTTTGGGTGTCTTAAGCACTTAGGCCCAATAAAGTTGGGCTCCTCATTTATATAACCACACACACACACATATGCACACACGTGCATCATTTTTCTGGTTTCTGTTTCTCTCTCTCGAACACTCTCTCGAACACTCTCACCCTCATTCTTCACTGTATTGTACGGACGCACACACATACCATTCCTTCGACCCAGATCGAGGCTAAGGTAAGCATATACTTATTCCTTAGGACCTACTGAGTCTATATATGTTGGTTTTGTGGATGGAAACCTTCGAAAGCATACCAAACCCGAACTTAATTATTATGGTACTGTTCATGTACTTCTATCTCAGGGCATTTTAGACGAAACTAAGATCACAGCGAGACTTAGGATCTTCCCAGGAACCTCGGAGCACCTCGTTTGCTTGTGTTGGACGTCGGGATCGTCGGATTTGGACTTGGCCGGTTTTGGAGAAATTCTCCGACAACATATATAGACTCAGTAGGTCCTAAGGAATAAGTATATGCTTACCTTAGCCTCGATCTGGGTCGAAGGAATGGTATGTGTGTGCGTCCGTACAATACAGTGAAGAAGGAGGGTGAGAGTGTTCGAGAGAGTGTTCGAGAGAGAGAAACAGAAACCAGAAAAATGATGCACGTGTGTGCATATGTGTGTGTGTGTGGTTATATAAATGAGGAGCCCAACTTTATTGGGCCTAAGTGCTTAAGACACCCAAAGCCCAATCCAAACCCAAAACCATAACCGTTCCCGCGTATTCGAGGGCAATATTGTCATTTCACGTCGAAACTATAGAAATTTTGGAACGGGATGTCACACCATGTCTTACTCCAATTTTACCTAAAATTAAAGAAATAAAAATAAATCAAATACCAAAAGTTAAAGACACAAACACAAATATAAAAATAAAGGTAAAGGGATTAGCAAAGTTGCTAATCCCCGGCAACGGCGCCAAAAATTTGACGGGTTGTAAAACCGCACAAATTTAACCCTCTTTTTGACAGATGTAGTATAGATGTAAGTAGGGTATCGTTCTAGGTCGAGGATTAGGAGGGATTGCTAATCTACTCTAAATTAATTTAAAAATAATAAACAAGACTCAAAGACACAAAACTAGGCTAAAAACTCTAATAACTCAAAACACACTTAGAATGACTCAAAATAATGAAAACAATCAAATTAACTCAATCTAGACACTAGGAAATTAATTGGACGGAAATTGAATTAAAAGACTAAAAACAATGAAAACTAACTAAATAATATAATTTAATAATGGGGGGGGGGGGGGGGTTTGGTTTTGATGAGAAGTAAATTAAACTTAAATAAATTACAGAATTGACAAAAACATAAAATTAAGGTGAATGGATGGGCGACGGATTGGCTAGAGGGTTTTTCTCCACACAAGACACATATGCAATCTAAATTGACCTTCAGTTGTTCTTCCAATAAGTTGCAAATCTCAACACCCCAAATTAATTAGGTACGCTTAAATTAACCTTCAGATTTTCCTTATGTTATTGAATTGGATGAACAGCATACAACAACTCAAATTATTCCCCAAAAGTTCCCTACGTGAAAAGCACAATAGAGATACAATTAAAGATCATTATGTTCTATGAAAATCATAAGTGTTGACAAGGCATTCATAACTATGAACAACATGATACGTTTGACAGGAATTTACTTAACGCGATTGTGACTAGCAACCTTCACTACTCATGAATATAAGTTCATAACGATTAGGTGAAATTCACTTATATTCTAGCATCAAATTCATGCATGTAAATTAAGTATGTATTCTTAATCGACAAACACAAATAAGTTATTAATCAAGCAGTTAAGCAAATTAAATCACAACTCAGAAATCACAACTGAAGGTACCAATTCAAATTACAAATATAATCATGGCTTTGAATTAACCTCTAGCCAAACACAAATTAATTACACATTATTTATAAATTAAAACAGAAATAAAACATGAGTTGGAGGATTAAACCGAAAGAGGGTGTGCAAGGATCTCTTTTCAATTGCACCGTGAGCTTGTGCTTCTGTGCACGTTGACTCTGGCGACTTCCCCCTTGCTGCCCAATGGCAGCTCAAGTCTTCCCTGCTCTCACCGAGGCTCAGGCCTTCCCGAGGCTCTCCACAAATCCAGCACCGTGGACTGCCTGCTTGGCAACTTGTAATCTGTCCGCAGCCTTGATTGGCTGCTTTCACTCTGCCCTGCTTCCTCTCGGTGGCTTCTGTTTATTCCTCTACGCCTGGCCTTCAGCTGCCAATTCCCTTCCTTTTATAGACTGCCACCGAGGACCCCGTGGCCTGAGCCTTGCTGCCCAAATGGCAGCTCCCCCCTCGCTGCCTTCTCTGAAATCCCCCGCGATGGCCCTCGATTGGCTGCCAAGAGGCAGCTTATGCCTCTTATTGTTTTTCTGATTATCCCCCCTAGCTCGCTGTCTCCAATGGGGCGCCCTCCTTTTTATTTTCTGCTTTGTTTCTCTGCTGCCTCTGGCAGCACCGTGCCCACCGAGGCTCTTCCCCGCCGCGTGTCTGCTAGGCAGCCTTTTTATTTTCTGCGCCTCGGTGTCGCTGCCTGAAGGCAGCTCCCTCACCTGGCAACTCTCTAAGTCTTCGACTGCCCAAGCTCCGAGGAGCTTCTTCAATTTCTGATTCCTCCAAGGTGCTCCCCCCTTTCCCCTTTCACTGGTTCTGCCTTTATTCAAAGCCCGAGTTTCCTTTATTCCTTTTTGTTTATTTAATTTTCTGCCCAGTGCTCTCCACCGATCCTCTCATGCTGCTTTCATCATTTTGTTTCCACCGAATCCTTTTAATCATTCACACACAACAAATTATATTTAAATATATAAATATATATATATATATATATATATTATTTTCCAAATGATAAGTATAATTCAACAGACAAGATAGTTTAGATGAAATTATTACTTAACATTTTACTTATTCTATTTTTATTTTCTTTGCTTGATAAATTCTTATAAAACATAAAAATAACGTAAATAGCTCAAAATATAACGAACTAACTAAGAAAAGACGAGTGAATTTGATATAAAAATATATATAAATATGATCCGATCAAAAATGTCATTCTATTTTTTTTCTTTTCATTTTGGCAACTCCAGTTTTTTATAATCAACAAAAATAGAAGGAAAAAAAAAAAATCCCTCCCCAATCCATACCCTTGTCAACCATAGCCACAACGACCACCCACCACCTTCCCCTCTCTCTCACATAGCCCTAGCCATCCCATCCATCACTGTTCTTCTTAAAATGAAACTAAATTCAATGTTTGCATAGTAACTTATATTTAAACCTAAATGCGGTGAGGTATTTTGTGATTTTTAAAACCTTGAATTTGGACTCTTGGCTCTCTTGAAATGAGAAAGTCTGATAATATGAACCTTGTAATTTTATTGTTTATTTATTCTTTTATTATAGTTTTGAAAGTTTTAAAAATAAAAAAAATTATGGTCATATGGTGCTTTCTGATTGGTTGATGGAATCAATAAAAACGAAAATAACAATTTTGCCCCTACAAAGGACAAAAGAAAGAGAAAAAATTCCAATTTGGATTATGATTGATAATGAATTTCACCACAGAATTACAATTAATAGATTTTTTACCATAATGATCTATTTTAAGTAGTAGAGTATCTCTATAAGGATCACGAAAAAAATTTGGCCTAATAGTTTTGAATGATTGAACTGCAACTTGAAAGGGGTGTGCCACACACTTTTTTTTTACTTCTCATACACCCCTAGTTAATTTTTGTCCTTTGATCTTCTTCAATTCATCCAATCTGATGGTTGAAAATTAAAAGAGTATGTTGACGGGTATTTTAAACCGCACAAATTTAACCCTCTTTTTGACAGTTGTAGTATGGATGTAAGTAGGGTATCGTTCTAGGCCGGGGATTAGGAGGGCTTGCTAAAACCTCTAAAATAATTTAAAAACGTAAAAACAAAGTTTAAAACACTAAACTAAAATAAAAACACTTAACTAAAATAACTCAAAATAAAACTAACAAATAAACTAAAACAAATCAAAATACTCAAAACAACTCAAGACTCTAGAAAATACAAACTAAGCTAAAAACTCGAAACACACTAAAAATGACTCAAAATAATGAAAACAATTTAAAATAAAAACTAGGAAATTAATTAGACGGAAATTAAATTAAAAGATTAAAAATAATAAAAACTAACTAAATAATAATATTTTAATAATGGGGGGGATTGGTTTGGTTTTGACGAAGTAAATTAAACTTAAATAAATTACAGAATTGACAAAAACATAAAATAAAAGTGAACGGATAGATAACGGATTGGCTAGAGGGTTTTTCTCCACACATGACACATAAGCAACCTAAATTGACTTTCAGTTGTTCTTTCAATAAATTGTAAATTTCAATACTCCAGATTAATTAGGTACGCTTAAATTAACCTTCAGATTTTCCTTAAGTTATTGAATTGGATGAACAGCATACAACAACTCAAATTATTCCCCAAAAGTTCTCTACGTGAAAAGCACAATAGAGATACGATTAAAGATCATTATGTTCTATGAAAATCATAAGTGTTGACAAGGCATTCGTAACTATGAACAGCATGATACGTTTGCCAGGAATTTACTTAACGCGATTGTGACTAGCAACCTCCACTACTCATGAATATAAGTTCATAACGATTAGGTGAAATTCACTTATATTCTAGCATCAAATTCATGCATGTAAATTAAGTATGCATTCTTAATCAACATACACAAATAAGTTATCAATCAAGCAGTTAAGCAAATTAAATCACAACTCAAAAATCACAACTGAAATTACCAATTCAAATTACAAATGTAATCATGGTTTCGAATTAACCTCTAGCCAATATAATTAATTACACATTATTATAAATTAAAAACAGAAATAAAATAAGAGTTTGGAAGTGATAAACCGAAAGAAAAGGGAGAATGCTTCTGTGCTCCGTGTGTGCTGCATCTGTTTCTGGCGTCCACCTCTGCGGTGCCCTTATGAAGCCGCCTCAACGCTGCCCTGTTTTTCTTGTATCAAGGAGGTCCCCCGTGAGACCTCTCCTGCTGCCCTCCTCGCGCTGCGCGCTGCACCTCCGAGACTTCCTATGCACTGCTCTCCCTGTTTTTCGGTGCTGCCCAGGGCAGCTTATTTTTTCTGTCACTCCCGTGCCTTCCCGAGAGTCCCCCTGTGCTTAGCTTCTGTTTTTCCCTTCTGCGCCTGATGGGCGTCCTCGATTATGCGCCTTCTCGTAATGATGCTCTGCCCCGCCTTCTGATTCCTTTTCTTTATTAAGGCCCCGAGGAGCTTTGCTTTCCAACAGCTTTTTATTTCTTTTCTTTTTTTTTTGTTTATTATCTCCCACTCCTCAAATGCCGGCCCCCTCTAATTATTTCCTCCCTTTGTTTAATTCCGTCCTTCCTCCAAGAGCTCCACCTTTTAAGCTCTCCTTTGGCGCCTCTAAAAATATGCTCTCCACTGAGTCCCACTAGCACCGAATTATTAGGCCTCCACTGCTTCCAGCTAACACACACACGAAATATTAAATAAAAATATATAAATAAATATATAAATATATATATTATTATCCAAATGATAAATTCTAATCAATAAGCAAGATATTTTAAACGAATTAATTACTTAACACTTCACTAATTCTATTTTTATTTTATTTTCTTCAAAAACTTATAAAACATAAAAGTAACGTAAATAGCTCAAAATATAACGAACTAACTAAGAAAAGACGAGTGAATTTGATGTAAAAATATATATAAATATGATCCGATCAAATACCCCCACACTTAGCTTTTGCTAGTCCTCGAGCAAAACAAAGAAACAAAAAACAAAACTCAATCTAAACCTTCCAACATTTATCTCAGGGATTTCCAATGGACATGACAAATTAAAAATCATCACTTACACAGATTTTGGCAATCCATACCCTTAAGCACATACTTAATCACAGTCACCATTTATTAGTTCGCATTTAATCAATTAAAACAACATTTTGAATGTAGTAACATGCTTTAGAGAATTTACTCTATTCCTTACTAGATATGCACTCAATTTTTCCGCTCAGATTTTCTGACTACACTCCCTAAACTAGGTATATGTGAGAAGAATGATGTAAGCAAGGAAACGATCACTCACATATGTTATAGCAAAGAAAGCATTTTCTGGAGTTATTAATGTGCATATGAATATGATCTCATGAACGGAATGCTACTACTTAGATGCGAGAACCAGGGACACTATATGCTCATACCAATCCCAAACTCCACATATTGAACACACAACAACCAAGATAGAAGTCAAAGGGTTGTAACGGGGCTAAGGATATAGGCTTAACAAAGGAAGGCTATGGAGAAACAAATGTTCTTAAAGAAATAGTAAGCAAAGTAATAAGGTTAACGCATAGAATTCACTTTTGAATGAAAATTCAACTCTAAACCCGAGGGGAGGATTCACACATTTTATGGCCAAATTTCAAACTCTTTTTCTTCTTTCTTTTCTTTTCACGCGTTTTTCTCTTTTTTTTTTTTTTTTTTTTTTTTTTTAAAGAACAAAACGTACAATTGAGCTCGAAACAACCAATCCTTCCCCCACACTTGTTTTTCTGCATAGTGTAGAATAAAATGAATTCTTTTTAAGTCATGCTCACTATTCTTTAAGAACAAGGGTGCATACAGTCCTACAGTAGGTTTGGTGCGGTTTAATGAGGTTAACAACAAAAATAGGCTAAACAAGGCTCGAGATGGGTTAAGCCTACAAAACATAAGAAAGATGGAGGGTAAGGCTTTTTGGTTAAGGTGGTTTACTAAACAACTTCATCTTGATATGTGTTATGCAATTCAATGTCATGCTTTGAATGAAACGGATATGAGTTCTAGTATCTGGAACTAAGATGATAAAACGCCTTCTAAGTAGCAACCAAGCAAAGAATAATGAGATCATGCAACGACTTTAGAAAACAAAAACATCAAGATTAATAACTCTCCAAACAAGGTATAAGCTCAAGTCTCACAGGGATGTAGCATTAGTTTGAGTTCCTTCCTTCAAGCATGTTACAAAAACTAATTTTATCCTTTTGTGATCAAATTTAAATTCATAAACAACAACTACAACTAAGCACAAACCAAGAGCATATCGAACTTCCATCCATGTTTATAATTTTCTTTAACAGTCATGCAATTGAAAACCAAATCCTCATCATTGTGTTGGAAGGTACCTAAGACACAAACACACAAAAACAACTAAAAAAATTCTTTTTGGGTTTTTCAAAATATTTTTCAAATTTTTATGTCATTTTCGTAAGATTTCCTCAAAACGCAATAAAATACACCAAAACAGCATAAAACACTAAGAAAACAAAAAGCGACAACACGAAAACAAATGAAACCAGTTCAAAGTCGAAGGTATAAAAATTTTCAATTTGGTCATTTTTTATACTTTAACACCCCCACACTTAAACTGGACATTGTCCCCAATGTCAGAAAACATTAAAAGGCAAAATAAAAATAAACAGAATAAATAATAAGAAATAAAATAAAGCAATAAGACTGAAAACTCCCCTAATTTGCAGAAAAATCAAGCGATGACCCCCAAGCTTCAATTTTGCAATCAACTTCAAGGGAGTAAATAACCAAACGTTCCTGCAAGGAAAAGAAATAATTCAGTTAAGCACGCAAGCAAATATAGAAAAATGCAAACGAAAAATAAAAATTGAAAATAAAAGATAATGAAAAGAACTAATAGGCGATCATTGGTCGTCCATGTTGATTTTCCACAGCTTTCATCTTGAACTGGATGGGCCTTCTTCTTGCAAGTGATCCTCAGCTTAGTTGAGGATGAATCAGCACGTTGTCTCCACATGCTTCAAGTAGTCCGGTCTCCACGCAGGTGTGGCATCTTCTTGAACTCTTGGATCAACCCAGACTCATCTGCTCTTCGAAGTAACTCAGACTCCTCCTGCTTCGTCTGTGAGGTACTTTTGTTTTTGAAGAAGTACCTCAACACAAGTTTATTTTTGAAGTGGGCTGGGAGGGGTCTGAGATGAGTACTCGAGAGCAAGACTAGGTAAGCAATCAGGATCTCACTTTCTCCACGTTCCTCAGATGAAGGAGAGGAGAAAGCATAATATGAGATACTTTTGCTTTTAACCTTTTTAATATGAAATACTTTTGCTCTGGAAGGTTTGTTTTCTGGGGTGATCCAAGGGATGAAGAACACTGAATAACTCGAAAGCTTTCTTTGGGAAGACATTATCGGAGATGAAGAGAGGAAGAGAGGTTGAGAGGTGGAGAGGGTGTGAAGGTGTGCCTTTGCTGTGGAAGGCGAAGGTCGAACTTATAGAAATTTGGCTTCACAACCGGAACTATTCCTTCACTATTTGTCGGCAGCCGGTGAATGGATGAACAGTGCCCGTTACGCGCTTTCTGACAAAGCGTCCGTAAATTCCGCAAGGCTGACGGTGCAGGCGACGAGTGACGACAAATTGGAATGATGATCTTTTGAAAACCGGGGTTCAAAACCGGGTGCGGCTCATGGTTTTCGCAACGCTCCACGCTGCACGTGATGAGTCACGACAAACTGGAAAAACTGAGCCCTCGTGATGCCACGTGATTGCTGAGTCAAGCCCAGCTTTTGAGAAAGGAAACGGCTCTTTTGAGAAAGGAGCGTCCAGCTTTTCCGAATTGCGTGAGGACGCGTCTTCAACTTCCGAGGAGCGCTCTTTGATCTCTGAGGAGCGGGCGCTCTTCATTTTCTTCTTTTTATAGAGGCACTAATTCTGCTTCACATCACACTTGAACTCCCTTCCTCAAACACTCCCTTCCGAACTCTTCCTGCACTTCTTAATCTTACTGCACTTCTGCACTTTTCTTCCACTTCAACAATCTTAATTTTTCCGAACTCTTTTCTTCCTCAACCCCCTCTAAAAATGTCTTGCCCTTCCGACCGTCGCCTAAACTTGAATGTCGGGGAAGACGATGACTCGTCTTCTCCGAACAACATTTGGAATCCATCCTTCATATCCCCCAATGGTCCTCTTACAGTCGGGGACACAATGATGAGGAATGAAATCACCGCTACGGTGATTGCCAGAAATCTGCTCACTCCAAGGGACAATAGGATGCTATCTAGGCGGTCGGACGAGCTGGCCGTTCAGGAATCCCTTGCCCTCAGCGTCCAGAGTGCAGGCTCAGTTTCGAACATGGGCCAGCGCCTGCTTGCCCGAACTCGTCAGGTGGAGTCACTGATGGCGGAGGTGGCCAGTCTTCGGCAAGAAGTCAGAGGACTCAGGCACGAGAACAAGGAGTTGCACATGCTTGCAACTAGTTACTCGACCAGCATGAAGAGGAAGCTGGACCAGCTGCAGGAGTCGGACGGTCGGATTCAGAGCGATCATGAAAGGTTCATGGCGCTACTCCCGCGGTTTATGTTGCCTTCGTCCTCTGGAGCAGCACCAAGCGTTCCGGCTCCGGAGATTCCAACTCTGGCTCTTCGTCTGCCCGGAGCTCCGTCGACCTCTGGGGCGCCACCTAACCAATGACCAATGAACGCGATTAGTTTTCGTTTTATTGTAAATTTTTTTTTTAAGTTTATTTAAATATATATATATATATATATATTACTAATATTATTATTATTATTATTATTAATATTTTTTTTTTTTGGTTTATTTTAAGCAATATAAAATATGTAAATTAAAATATGTAAATTAATGTAAAAAGACTTTATTTACTCGCACTTAAAATAAACAAGGCCCTAAATTTATTTAAACACAAACTAAACAAAAATCAACCAAATAACACAACTAACTAAACAAAACAAAGATTTCAAAATAAAGGTAATAAAGAGTAGGGTTAAGAAATGCAAATCTGGTTGCTTGGGTTGCCTCCCAAGAAGCGCTTGGTTTAACGTCTTTAGCCGGACGAATCTTTCCATTAAGCTTGAACAGGGCCCACGTCACGGAGGATGATATCGTCCACAACGTACTCATATGTTGAATCTTTAAACGGACGGGGATAATGATCCTTCCTGATTTTAGCAGTTCGCTTCCCTACGTCAACACGAACTCTTCTACCACCTTTGATTTGATTAGGTACCTGCACAATAGAAGGTAGCAACCTATTAGTTGAAATGGGAATTGGAATTGAAGTAGGTGACTTACCAATGGGTGGCGTTGAAGTGGCAGTATTATGAACAAATGCACAAGGGGTGTTCTCGGCCAAATCTGGGGGTTCTTTGATGGCAGGGACGTGTCCCTTGTGTGTCATTCCAATTCCTTCTTCGTTCATGGTTTGCATAAATCTGCCAGGAAAGGGCACATTCGGAGGAATAATGTTAGAAGGAATTGAATTTGACACATTATTACCTTTATTTGATAGATTGGATGGCTTAGGAGCAATAGGGGCCTGTGGCAAAGGTGTTTCCACCCTTGCCGTGGGTATGGTGTGTTCCTCCTCCACACTTTGCAATCTTTCATCTTCCTTGTGATTTGATGATTGTGGGTCTGCTCCAACCTCCTTGTCACTTCTCAAGATGATTGCCTTGGCAGTTTCAAATCCTCCATTTGAATTCGCAATGGTTGAACTAGGGAGTTTGCCTTGGTCTCGAAACTGTCCTACGAACTCCGATATCTGCCCAATTTGCTTTTCCAAGTGATCCACCCTTTTGTCTTGATTTTCTTTCTCCTGAGACAAATTGGTGAGTAACTTAAAAAGCGTATCATTATCCAAAGACATACCTGAATTTGTTTGGGCAGGTTGTGTTGGGGCGTAGGGCTGTTGGAATATCCCAAGGGATGGCCGAAATCCTCCTTGTTGTTGAGGCTCTTCCCAATTGAAGTTTGGGTGATCACACCATCCCGGATTGTACGTGTTGGCGTATGGATCATAATTGGGCTGATTTTGGCCTTGATACCCAATGGTGTTGACACTTTCCCATCCTCCATTCTCAATCAATTGAGGGCACTTTTCAGATTGGTGTCCTTGCATGGAACATATGCCACAGATTGTGTTTTCATGCACTTTGGGTTTTTCAACAGCCTGTGACACAAGAAGAGTGAGATTAGCCAATTGAGATTGAATCTCGGAGATTGCATATACCTCTTGCTGCCATGGGGGGTCCCTTTGTCCAACGCCTTCATATTGTTGTGCGTTTAAAGCTCGGTTGGCAATTAAGGTCTGGGCAGCCACGGGTGTTTTATCAACCAATACACCACCTGCTGAAGCATCTAACAATTGTCGTTCGAAGGGAAGAAGTCCTTCGTAAAAGTATTGAATGAGCATCTCTTCTTTTATTTGGTGTTGCGGACATGAGGCAACAAGGGTCTTGAATCGCTCATAGTACGTTGGGAATGATTCTCCTTGATTTTGCTCAATGCCACTAATCCTTTTGCGTAGGAGAATGACTCGAGAAGCTGGGAAAAACTTCTCCAAGAACGCCCGTTTCATGCTCTCCCAAGATGTGATAGTTCCGAAGTCTAATTCGTAAAACCAATCTTTTGCCCTTTCCAAGAGAGAAAAGGGAAAAGCTTTCATCTTCAGAATGTTGCTATCGAAAAGGGAAAAGCTTTCATACCCTTGTCAACCATAGCCACAACGACCACCCACCACCTTCCCCTCTCTCTCACATAGCCCTAGCCATCCCATCCATCACTGTTCTTCTTAAAATGAAACTAAATTCAATGTTTGCATAGTAACTTATATTTAAACCTAAATGCGGTGAGGTATTTTGTGATTTTTAAAACCTTGAATTTGGACTCTTGGCTCTCTTGAAATGAGAAAGTCTGATAATATGAACCTTGTAATTTTATTGTTTATTTATTCTTTTATTATAGTTTTGAAAGTTTTAAAAATAAAAAAAATTATGGTCATATGGTGCTTTCTGATTGGTTGATGGAATCAATAAAAACGAAAATAACAATTTTGCCCCTACAAAGGACAAAAGAAAGAGAAAAAATTCCAATTTGGATTATGATTGATAATGAATTTCACCACAGAATTACAATTAATAGATTTTTTACCATAATGATCTATTTTAAGTAGTAGAGTATCTCTATAAGGATCACGAAAAAAATTTGGCCTAATAGTTTTGAATGATTGAACTGCAACTTGAAAGGGGTGTGCCACACACTTTTTTTTTACTTCTCATACACCCCTAGTTAATTTTTGTCCTTTGATCTTCTTCAATTCATCCAATCTGATGGTTGAAAATTAAAAGAGTATGTTGACGGGTATTTTAAACCGCACAAATTTAACCCTCTTTTTGACAGTTGTAGTATGGATGTAAGTAGGGTATCGTTCTAGGCCGGGGATTAGGAGGGCTTGCTAAAACCTCTAAAATAATTTAAAAACGTAAAAACAAAGTTTAAAACACTAAACTAAAATAAAAACACTTAACTAAAATAACTCAAAATAAAACTAACAAATAAACTAAAACAAATCAAAATACTCAAAACAACTCAAGACTCTAGAAAATACAAACTAAGCTAAAAACTCGAAACACACTAAAAATGACTCAAAATAATGAAAACAATTTAAAATAAAAACTAGGAAATTAATTAGACGGAAATTAAATTAAAAGATTAAAAATAATAAAAACTAACTAAATAATAATATTTTAATAATGGGGGGGATTGGTTTGGTTTTGACGAAGTAAATTAAACTTAAATAAATTACAGAATTGACAAAAACATAAAATAAAAGTGAACGGATAGATAACGGATTGGCTAGAGGGTTTTTCTCCACACATGACACATAAGCAACCTAAATTGACTTTCAGTTGTTCTTTCAATAAATTGTAAATTTCAATACTCCAGATTAATTAGGTACGCTTAAATTAACCTTCAGATTTTCCTTAAGTTATTGAATTGGATGAACAGCATACAACAACTCAAATTATTCCCCAAAAGTTCTCTACGTGAAAAGCACAATAGAGATACGATTAAAGATCATTATGTTCTATGAAAATCATAAGTGTTGACAAGGCATTCGTAACTATGAACAGCATGATACGTTTGCCAGGAATTTACTTAACGCGATTGTGACTAGCAACCTCCACTACTCATGAATATAAGTTCATAACGATTAGGTGAAATTCACTTATATTCTAGCATCAAATTCATGCATGTAAATTAAGTATGCATTCTTAATCAACATACACAAATAAGTTATCAATCAAGCAGTTAAGCAAATTAAATCACAACTCAAAAATCACAACTGAAATTACCAATTCAAATTACAAATGTAATCATGGTTTCGAATTAACCTCTAGCCAATATAATTAATTACACATTATTATAAATTAAAAACAGAAATAAAATAAGAGTTTGGAAGTGATAAACCGAAAGAAAAGGGAGAATGCTTCTGTGCTCCGTGTGTGCTGCATCTGTTTCTGGCGTCCACCTCTGCGGTGCCCTTATGAAGCCGCCTCAACGCTGCCCTGTTTTTCTTGTATCAAGGAGGTCCCCCGTGAGACCTCTCCTGCTGCCCTCCTCGCGCTGCGCGCTGCACCTCCGAGACTTCCTATGCACTGCTCTCCCTGTTTTTCGGTGCTGCCCAGGGCAGCTTATTTTTTCTGTCACTCCCGTGCCTTCCCGAGAGTCCCCCTGTGCTTAGCTTCTGTTTTTCCCTTCTGCGCCTGATGGGCGTCCTCGATTATGCGCCTTCTCGTAATGATGCTCTGCCCCGCCTTCTGATTCCTTTTCTTTATTAAGGCCCCGAGGAGCTTTGCTTTCCAACAACTTTTTATTTCTTTTCTTTTTTTTTTGTTTATTATCTCCCACTCCTCAAATGCCGGCCCCCTCTAATTATTTCCTCCCTTTGTTTAATTCCGTCCTTCCTCCAAGAGCTCCACCTTTTAAGCTCTCCTTTGGCGCCTCTAAAAATATGCTCTCCACTGAGTCCCACTAGCACCGAATTATTAGGCCTCCACTGCTTCCAGCTAACACACACACGAAATATTAAATAAAAATATATAAATAAATATATAAATATATATATTATTATCCAAATGATAAATTCTAATCAATAAGCAAGATATTTTAAACGAATTAATTACTTAACACTTCACTAATTCTATTTTTATTTTATTTTCTTCAAAAACTTATAAAACATAAAAGTAACGTAAATAGCTCAAAATATAACGAACTAACTAAGAAAAGACGAGTGAATTTGATGTAAAAATATATATAAATATGATCCGATCATATGTGAGAAGTAAAAATAAGTATGTGGATAGTACACCCCATTTGAAAAACGATGGTAAATCCAAGATATGTATATAGTGTGTTCTAGAAAGAAAGAAGAGTAAATCCTAAGCACAAAAAATATTCCATTTCCACATTTGTGTGTGTGTTTTTTTAATGAGGACTATATATCTGGTGATTTTACTACGATAGTCCATGTTTATTAAGGCCTAGAAGCACATTTGTATTTGTTTGACCAAAACAAAAATATCTAAGGGGGACCTTATGTCACTCGTGCTAGATACTCAATATTGTGTTGCAAGGTGATTCGAAACTCCTTATAAACAGCATCCTCAAGAAATGAAATATTCCTTGACATCTTCGTACAATGATTATGAAATAATATATTTTTATTACAATTTGTATAATTAAAACTGTTCAATTTATTAATCATGCATTTAAAAATTATCTTTATAAAATATTATTTGAATCCAATGTTGTTTGTATGCCCAAGTAACCCAACTATAGTGAGAATTTTTCTTTTTTGGATTATCTCAGGACGGCAAGGTCTTCCTCCAACTGCAATGGTTCAATGTCAATAGGGTACATTAATCACAATCAAACACACAAACCATATGAAGGTTCAATGGCACACGTAAGTGGGCAGACTAGTTTAAAGGTTATGATTCGAAAACACACGTTTTTGACATACATTTTGATGCACGTTTTTGTAGAGCTTATTTCGTAATACATTTCAACGATCCGAATCGTCTTTTTGTCTCCCTCAAAGATTATGTCTACCAAATATCTCCCAAATTCAAAATCATATTACCGTTGTATTAAACTTAGCGCTTCTATGTAGAATCATATCTGTCCATTTTTTTAATTACAAATGAATGTCTTAATGATTTTAGATTTCTCTAATTTTTTGTAAGGATGATATATGAATGATGTACTAAAATATATAGATGATTCAGATCATTGCAATACATTACAAAATAGATGCTTCAAAATAAATATCAAAATATATGTCAAAAACGTGTATATCCAAATCTATCCCATTTTAAAATATGCTTTTAAGTTATTTATCTTCATCTTCTTCCTTTTTCTATCCATCACATTATTGAGAAAGTAATACCACAACCTAAGAATTTGCAAAGTCAGGGGAAATTACTAATTGTTCGGCTGTAAACTTTTCATTAGGTTAAATCTGGATATATCTGGTTTTAAGGTCCCACGAGAATTTATTTTTATGTTTATCATTATTAAGTTAAAAAAACCCTTTTGCAGAAATGAGCAGAATACAATGAACCATATAAAACACTGTATCATTTGAATTTCATTCACAATAATCTAAGGCTCTAAAAAGCGCTTGGTGCCAGGTGCTAGTTGAATGGTGGGTAAGAACTTAGCGCCTAAGCGTTTAAGCAAGGCTTAAGCTTTTTATTTTATAATTATTTATAATTTTTTAATTCTAATTAAATTTTTTATATAATATACAAATAAATTTTTACTTATACTTAAAATAGTGTAGATAATATCGCTTGTTAAAAATAAAATTGTATTGGGATATATAAACTGTGAAATATTGGGAACAAGCATATAGTAGGTGTTCGTCCCCCTTTCCCTTAGTATAGATAATATTATTTGTTAAAAAAATGTTTATCTAAGTATTTAACAAGTCTCTTACAATTTATTGAAAAATAAATGCAAAAGTTATCTATTTTCTGTTTAAGTGAGAGTTACGACCTAGGCGGGTTTACGCGGGCTAGGTGAGCGCCTAAGTAGGGGTAGGCGGGTGCCTAGGCAGGTCTAGGCACCCTTCCTTAATTTCCAAACGCCTAAGAATTAATCGAGCCAATAGCCATCCGCCAGTGTTCTGATCTTGGGTTGGATTTATATCGGCTAGTAATGCTCACAGTATAAGTGATATCAGACCTTGTGCATATCATGGCATACACGAGACTTCCTATTGCAGAAGTATAAAGAATTCTACTCATATGTTGTCTCACAGGAATAAGGCCTTTCTTAAACTGCTAAATCTGAAACCTACTTAACACCTTATTTATGTACATAGATTGAGATAATCCAATTAATTTTCTGGATCTATCACGAAGAGCTTGATCCTAAGTACATAAGATACATCTCCTAAATCTTTCATGTGGAAGATTTTAGACAACTACACTTTAACAAACGAAGGCACTGCAATGTCATTCTCAAATAGTACTATGTCAGCTACATATAACATAAGGACTACAACTGCATCTCCAACGAACTTTTGATAAACACAATTGATGTCTTCATTTTGTGTGAACCCAAACGATTTGCTTTCACTATTAAAATGAACGTTCTAGCTCCTTGAAGCTTGCTTAAGTCCATAAATGGACCTTAAAGCTTGCCATTTAGAAGCTTGCTTAAGTCCATACCTTAGCCTTTTCAGACTTGGACACGAAGCCTTCGAGTTGAGTCATATAGAGCTCTTCCTTTAGGTAGCCATTCAGAAAGTTTGTCTTCACGTCTATCTGCCATATCTCATAATTATGGTATGCAGCTATAACAAGTAAAATCCAAATGGAATTAATCTTTGCTATAGAATAAAAGATTTCCTTATAATCAATCCATTCCCTTGTCTATAGCCCCTTGCTACTAGTCTAGCTTTATAAGTCTTTTTGTTTCCATCAACGCCTATCTTTCTCTTGATGACCCATTTGTTTCCAACAGGTACTATATCTTCTAGAGGATCAACAAGAATTCATAATTGATTTTGATACATGAAATTCATCTCGGATTTCATGGCCTTTTGGTGTTTCTTTGAATCAATGTCAGACATCGCTTTATTGTAGTCTCTAGGCTCCACTTTTGTGTCATTGTCACCTAGAAGGTGAAATTCTCCAAAGTCATTATCCATGCCATACTTTTGAGGTGGCTAGTTGACCTTTTTAGATCTAAGTGGAGCTAAGGATTCAGAACATAATTTTATGTATATTGATGTCTTGCTTGTGGTTACTTAGGAATTTCCTTCAACTCTACTATTCTTTTACCAGTTCTATAGAGAAAAAAATTCATCCTCAAAGAACATAGCATTTCTTGAGACAAAGACTTCTTGGTCATTAGGATGATACAATTCTTATCTCAAAATCTATTTGGACTACCCCACAAAGTAGCACTTAAATGACCTTGCTTCAAGCTAGTTAGCCTTAAGCTTCTTAATGTAAGCTGGACAACCCTAAATCTTAGATTTGTTTTTGCCATGCTAGATCTCATATGGGGCCTGTGGAATTGACTTGGAAGGCATTCTATTTAGCACATAAGCTAATGTATGTAGTGAATCCCCATAATGAAACTGATCGATTAGCGAAATTCATCATAGAATGAACCATGTTCATTAAGGTTTGATTTCTCCTCTCAAAAACTCCGTTATGTTGAGGAGTTCCTAGTGGAATCCAATGTGATACTATTCCTCACCCTTTCGATCTGATCTTAGGATTTTTATCTGTTTCTTAATTTTCTCTTTGCTTCATTCTTGAAATCTTTAAACATTTCAAAGGATCGTCTTGTACTTATAAGATATACATAGCCAAACCGATAGTGATCATCGATGAATGTGATTTGATTGGAAAAGCCTCATTGCGTTGCAGTGTACTTAGGTCCACATATGTTTGTGTGGATTGTGAGACCATTATTTTCTAGGGCCAGAGTAAGGTGGATCAAAATACTAGCACCTCAGAAGTCCAGATATTGACTCAGTAGCTCCGAGCAAAGCTAGATTAAGCAGTGATGCCACCATTATCTTGTTTTGGAGCAGTGGACGAAGTTCGAACGACTTTGTTGAGATTTACCATGCTTGTTTTGCAAGATACGGAACCTAATCCGACAAGGAAACATACTAGTTCCTATATTCTTAGAGTTCCTACAATCTAGGAATTGGCGTTCACTACAAGTAGTCACACTCCCAAGGGGATACAATATGTACACCTAGATATCCTTTGGGATTTTCTCAATTTAATACAGATTCCATCCCAAAAAGGCTTTTCTCCAGACTGGTATAAATACACCATTCTAAAGTTCATATCTGGTAACGCAATAATTGCACTCTAACTCTCTTACCTGCTGCTTGAGTTTTATTATTGCTTACTAACTTGACTGTCAGAGAGCCTTTGATCAGCAAACCCCCCAATCTTTGGCTTGCTCAAGGTTGTTACTCTTTTATAGGTTACTCGAATTTGTGCATCTGCACCACTTGAAGCGATACGCAAATTTGGTTCCAACAATTGGTGCTTTCATTGAGAGTGAACTTATATTTCTCTCAACCAAATCACTCTACCATAAGCATAACTACTGAGAAAAGTTCTGTTAATGCCAATGTTAAACCCACCATGGGAAATAATCGCTTTCAGACATATTCGTTGTCCCAATAGGGTTAAACCTACTTCTCCTGGAGCAAACAACAACCTTCTTGAGACAATAACCTCTCCAAAAAACAGTAAGGTCCCAATCGACAGGCCTTCTCTTACCATGGACCATATTTAGGAGACTTTGATGAAAATCAACCCTTTTTTATTGATAAGTTACAAAAACTTCATTGGCCTCTTTGGTTGAGAGTAACGCCAACTTCTTTCACATCGAAAGGCAAATGAAGAATTTAGAGAACTCCAATGGAACTACATCTCCTTCCACCCTCGAACTTAGATTCATGTTTTCAACTATGGGAACATAAGTATCATAACCCCTGAGGGGCACATCAACCACTACTTCAACCCCAGCAGACATCGCTGATCAGAGTAGAGGCACTTCGCATGATGGACAAATCATTAACATCAACTCTGCAACCAAGCTCTAAGTCCCCGCAAGACCCCTAGCTTTAGGACGCTGCAAGGGCACCAAGAGCCGAACCCTGTGGTCTGAGGTTCGACGAACTTGAGTCCTATGAGGAATAAGAATGATGACGTTCCTTAGATAGAGAAAACTCTAGTGGCATAACAGAAGATGATCATCCTTGTATCCCTATTAAGCCAACATTCGAAATCAGAAGCCCTATCTCCTGACAATTGAACCCACCACCTGATAAGTTCACTCAGCCTTGGTTTAAATTGTTTCACAGAGATTCCAATTCGAAATACTACGTCATGCACTACCGAAAAACCATGGTGTCCAAAGCACAAGGACTAGTCCAACAAGTATACTAATGATGAGGATCGGTGCCCAGCGAAAATGCCTATTCTCAACATCAACTGTATTTACCCAGGGCAGAGAATCTGAGAAAGCAAGAAAAAGGAAGTCCCCATCACCCTGAGTTGTACCCCCGCAGGGACCTCCAAATCAATTAGAAAAGTAGCAATCTGAAATACACATGATTCCAGAGATATGTAGGTCGTCCATTCCTAACTCAATCATAATACCACCAGGCGAACACAAATCTATGGAGAACTCATCTCTTTAACGCCCCACCATAGGTTGTTCATCAAAGACGATCCACTTATGTTATATCATCTTTTCTTAAAACTACAGTATGATTTAATTCTCCTTCCTAGATATATGTAGGCAATCCTTCTCGGATTTAATCATAACCCCTTCATAACAACCTTATTTCCTTTAATAATAAAGAAATTTTCAAGTTTGTTTGTCCCATGATTAATATCTATCTCTTATTTCTTTCTTTTTCGATGATGCTGGGAATACCTTAATCACTTGAGTAGCACACAACCTCGAAACTTAGCATAATCGCAAGTATAAAATTTGAAAGTAATAATGTCAGAGGAGCCTTTTTTTGCCCATTTTGTATTGTTCGGTTAGCAACTTAAGAGGCTCGATTCGTAATAAGCGCGGTTACGATTGGCTGTCTACAGACACGAAGATATAGCCCCTTGATAAAAACTAGAAGGGTTATGGGTTATAACGTTCATATATGGGTTCTACCCCATTTGAAATCATCCAAAGGTGGCTCTGAACTCCGACCTGAAGTATGATTACTTCTATCTTGGACAATATATTAAGTCAAGTATGTCATGCGAAAATATGTGTTAAGCAAGTCCGAATGGGGCATCCAGGCTAGGCAATCCTCAAGAGGAATTTTATTCTAAAGGAGCTCTGATACTTAGAAATTTTTTTAGCGAAGTCAGCTAAGATATGTTGATCATAAATTGTAGTACTCTGATTATTTTTAATATATGATTTAGTTATGAAATTCAAATGAGTAGAAATGTAAAATCCTACTTCTGGATTTTATTGCTAATTAAGTATTTTGTAGTCGTATTCAGAGTTACGACGCATTTATGGTTAAGGCGTATATTTGTTCGATAAGTGAAAAACACGAAAATGGCCTAGTTGGCTAAACATAATTATATGAGGATGTATTTTATCCTTATATGTTTTACCTCATTTCTTAGCATATTTAGATAGAAGTCGATCCTACGAGCACGTGTACGATAACTAAATTATTCGTGAAACAAAGTTATAATGAAGAAGATATAAAAGAGCAAAGGTAATGGCAAAATGGTCATTTAACCATTAATCTGAAAGACTCCAGTTTTGATGGAGCAATGATCTAGGTGTCATGTGTGTGGCTATGATGGAGATAAGGGGGGGGGGGGAGAAAAGAGGGAAATGAGAGAATGGCTACCCAATCAGAAGGAAAGGAAAGAAGGGAAAAGAGAGGAAGGGGAAACTAGTCGACTTAGTCCATTCCCTTTGACTTGCTGGCCCGATCCGGTTCCCTTCGACTTTTCCGACAGTTTTTTGGTGAACCATGATAGATATTTTCACCACCTGCAAAAGTAGGGATAAAAACACTTTAAATACTTGCAAGAGTACAAGGTTATCGTAGTATAGCAGCTCTAGCAAGGTCGTTCTCCACAGGAATTGAATGAATAATTTGTATCAAATCAAATCTTAATTAATTACTTAAAACAAAGTTTGAGAAAAAGTTGATTTTGTGATTTCAAATAATAAAAACGAATTTAATAGAAAATAATTAAGCCAAGTGACAAAATAAAATAAACTAAAAGAATAGTTTTTAAAAATTAAATTGTAAAAGCCTAGGGTTCTGCCGTCACCTTAACAACCCTATGTAGTTCTTCCAATTACTTATGAATTACACATGCATATTTTGAAGGTTAGGTTTTCCTAATATATGCCTACTTGGACCCCCAACATAGAGCGTATATCAAACATGCAATCCGTCTGTGGTATTCAGATCAAATCTAAACATGCATGACTCATTAAGCTTTGTGAAACCTTTTGAAAAACCATACAACCCTTAAGACGTGGTATTCATCCTAAGTGAACTTGCACATATTAATCACAAGAAGCCTTTGTCAATTTCAGGGACCGACCTCCGACCAAAATTGCATCAAATGACTTTTCTAAAAAAAATCCTAATGGTAGCTAAGCATTAAGACAATTAGATAGTTTAACCCGGTGATTAATAATTCAAAACTTGCAAGCATAATATCATAAGCAAATTGAAAAGAAACTACATATTCTTGCTAAGGCTCGTGGCCTCGCCCTAGCAAACGGAAATTAGTTACTAACAATCATAAACAAAATATTATTAAAAATAAGAATAGAAAACACCTAGAAAATAAACTTGAATCCAAGAGTTTTGCGTTCTTCTCCAATGTTGCCTCCCAGAGCGTCCCTAACCCTAATGGCTAAAATCCTTATTTATACTATCGAAAATAAAACCCTAAAAGGTCTTCTAAAAATTAGGAAATACAATAGAATAAAATAACTAGGAAATACATTCCTATTCTAACTTTGAAAAATCTGCCCAGCCACAAAGAATCCCACGTTTCTGGATCTTCAGGGCTCCAAAACAGGCCCAAAATGGTTAGAATTAAAGCTTAAGATGTCCCGAACATAATTGCAGAATGCCTCGAACCCAAAAGACATCATCCTGGACGCCAAAAAGCCCAAATAAGCCCAAAACGTCAGTTTGACAGCACTGCGCGCTGCTCCTTTATTTCATCGCCATAAATAAACCGCTGGGTAGAAAATCATGAAACTTTGATACGATCAAGACAAGTAACTCACGAACGTCCTCCAACTGGAATTACTCCAAAATTCGTGCGTTTGACCATATTTTGCTCCAGAGGAAGTCGAAAGTTCTATATTAGAAATAAAATTCAAAGTATCAAAATTCTTTCAAAATATTAACCAAAATATACTAAGAATAGGGTTAAATATATAATATAAAATCTACTCATCAAACCACGTTGAACAACCACCTGGAAAACACTCAACGAACATCCTTCTTTCATTTCCACCCAGACCCGACGAGAGTTGGCTCTCGTTTAACGATGAACCGAGTCGAGGGTGCTGAGGGTTCCTTTGTGGCGATCTATCATTTCTAAATGTGTTACCTTGTGTCCACCACCACCTTTGGCCTTCCTTGATCCTAGGAACAAACCTCAAACCCGTTTGGGGGCGGCGGAGTGACGGGTTTGACGAATCAAAGCTCACCCTTTTTAGGGTTTTTCAGCATATCGTGGTGTTTTCATACCACTTCCCAGTCGAATTGAAATTTGGTCTTGGTATGAAAATTGTTTCTCTCATTGAGTTCTACATGCCTATAAACTTTGATAATTTTTGGAGTTAGTAAAAAAAATTAGGATTTCGTTTGCTAAATATCGCCACTACGGCGGAGCGGGTCGACGTTGCATGTTTTTTAGTTAAATTCGATATCTTGATTTCATATTTGATATTCGGTCTATGTGATTCAATTGTTTGAATTTAGAATCGTAAATGTTTGCCACTTGACTATTAAAGTAAAAGGTTCAAATATGACGGTAAACTACGAATGGCTTGATCCCGTTGAGGGTACGTAAGCAGTCTAACAAAAAAGTTAGATATAGCCATAAAGTAACCAGAATAAATTTTGAATAATTTTCAAGTAAGAAAATTTATTATGGTTGATAGCGTAAATGTTAACCATGTTATTGTTTTTGCTTACCACCAGATTTTGTTTCAAAATAAATTTTGGGTTGTTACATAAATGCTCAGGTTTGTTGCATAAGGTCTGACAAAAGGATTCCAAAGGTGTTTCTGACCTATATGCGGGCAACCAAGTCTCCAAAGATTTTTTTTTTAAGATTTAGTGGAGAAGGACAAGCAATTCGATCTAAGGAGGAAATCCTACCTTAGCGTCACATTGCAAACATCAAAACCCTAGACCCTAAAATAGGGCAAGAAGAATAGACAAAAATGAGACAATGGCTGGAGGCCATTCCAGACACAAGGCGAAACTTTCCCATTCTTAATTCGATCAATGCAGTAAGGCAAGTGCAGAGCAAAAGTTTAAGGCAAGTTCAAAGCAAAAGATTTTTCATGGGTTTAATACTTGATATCAGAGTAAGATGGTACTCCGACTATCGTGATAAGAATATGTATGAGCACTAAGTTTAGGAGGTAGTATTTTTTCCAATGAAAGGGGGCTTTGAGCTCTATCAATCCCACAAGGTTACTCGTGTTTCGTTATGTTACTCATTATTTGGAAGTTAGCTTACTTTGGAAAGATTGACACAATAAACTATATTTTGCAATGTAGAAGCAAATGATTGAAAGTTCCAATCATTTAGTTGTTTGGATAGAGTTTCTCAAGCACAAGCATAAATATCATTCAAAAAGGTCACCCACTCATTAACAAAGCACAACAAGAGAAGAAAAGTATGAGTCCCATGATTGGGGCAAAGATGTTCGAGTTATGGATAAGACATGGCCCTCATCTTGGAAATCAAATAACTAATGAAGGCATTATCAATAACCTTATTTGGAAATAGCTTTCACCTTAGCAGTAGTTGAAGGATCCACTGAAGCCCCAGTTGACGGATCAGCACTAAAGATAGATCCTTCTTCTTTGGACACCTCCAGATCCAAAATGTCATTCCTTAAGACTTTTGGATCAGGGAGTTTAGCTTCCTAGATTTCTTTTAAAATCCAATAGAAATCCTAACTTTCACGCTCTAATCCCGACATTCATCTAGGATCGACATGTGACATCTCCAAATACCCGTATCTCTAACTTACCTTACCTCTGAGATATGGCAAAGCATAACTCGAGAATCGAATCGCATAGTAATTTTTCATATACTTTATGGCTGCATTTAACCTTGTTAGACTGCCTACGTACCCCAACCAGGGATCAAGCCATTCGTAGTTTGTCATTTGCTACAACTCGACATATATCACAATCTGTTCAAGCCGAAAGGCATAACATTCCTTAATCAAACATTTGGACTTGACAAGCAAGAATTATTCGATTCAAGCTACATAACGAACCTACATGACAATCAAGGTTTCTATGTTATCCATTATATAAATCATTATGTTTCAACATAAAATCGCAATTCATAGCATGTAATATATCAAAGAATTAACAAAGCACAATAGTATCCTTTAGTTGCATTGATCACTGATCTAATTGTATTAATAACAATCATGTTCAACATCATTCTACAATCACCTCAAGTAATCAATGAGGCATGATATTAACATTTAATTACGTTAATCAATCAACCAAATCACATATCAATACACGAAATTTAATAAGGGAGTTCTACATAATTCCCTGCCCGGATTCCAAGTGATAACCTGATAATTCTAATTTATATTCATAAGGTCTATTATGGGTAATTTCCAATCACTCGAATCCAGGGTTCTAGTTTAACTTATGGAAATGAGCAAGAGTAGGGATTCCAGACCACTCAACCGAATTCGATCGAAATATGATCACCTATCAAAATGTACCAAGTACAACTAATCCTCATCACCCCTAGAATGTGTATGGTCCCCCATAAGAGATATACCAAGCAGAACCATATGTATAATCTCATCGTGCAAGCAGTGATCACCCAACTCGGATATACCAAGCATGATCACCCCTTAAATACGTATGGTCCCCCAACACAGATATACCAAGCAAAACCACATCCTAACTCTAGGTAATGATCACACAACGTGGATATACCAAGTATGATCACTCCTAGAATGCCTATGGTCTCTCAAGGCGAATATACCAATCATAACCATATGCATACTTTAATAACATAGGCAGTGATCACCCAATGCAGATATACCAAGCATGATCACCCCTAAAAGTCCCCTAATGTGGATATACCAAGCAAGACTATATCCAATAGCTCTAGGTAGTGATCACCCATTGCGGATATACCAAGCATGATCACTCCTAGAATGCATATGGTCCCCCAATGCGGATATACCAAGCAGAACCATAAGCATAGTCTAATCATGCAGATAGTGATCACCCAACACGGATATACCAAGCATGATCACCCCTGAATATGTATGGTCCCCCAACGCGGATATACCAAGCAGGACCATCCATGTATCACTACTACATGGTGCAGTTAGATCAACACACAAACCACTTACCCTTATCTCAATCGCTATGATTTACAATGTAATCACTTGCGCTATCAATTCCTCATGATCACTAACTACTATGTCACACAAGCCTATATGTTCTACAGAACACTTCTAATAGGCTCATAATGTCAACATACATATCTTTTGTATTGTCAAGAAGATAAATAAACAAATATATAACATAATATGACGTCCCATGCACGTAAACCGATGTATATATTATCTGGAATAACTCACTAATCAATATAGGCCTACTAAACCCTACATAGCTTATAGTAATACTAATTTTAATATTTAAGATAAATTCGTAACATATTAACCAAGAGTCAAGTCTCTATCAACGATGGGATCCAGAACCCTATACAAGTCAATTTGAAACATCCGTCAATGGATTTCTATTCCATAACTTCCTAAAGATCTCATTTATCTTTTAGAACAATATCCAAAAATTTCAGAACAATCCAACGGCTGGATCTCTGCCAATCGCAAATTCAAGTGGCCGTCAACGTTTGATTTTCACAAACTTACGAATCCAATTCGAGAAGATCTGTACGTTGGATTTCCGATCCATAAGTTCCTATTGTCCTCAAATATTACGTACTATTATGTACTAAAGTTTGGTGATAATCCAATGGTCGATCGTTGATTCATATAATGACCAAGTGGCGGTCCATATCAAAACTATAGTCATACGATGAGATTTCATCAATCAGACGTCACATAGGAAATAAAGGTATCCAAATTAGTATAGGAAAGGCAGGTGGGTCTCGGTTCACACGTCGCCGCACGCGCCGGCTGGCCGCCCCGACTCGGCTATAAATTCAACTATTTCCAAAAATTACCAAATTTTATAGCTAAGTAGAACTTAGTGAGGGGAGCAATTTTCATACCTGGGCCGAAGTCCGATTCAGGCAGGAAACACCTGAAATCTCCCATGAGCCGCCGAAACCCTAAAATTGGGTGTGCTTCAATTCAACCTCCATACTCGTTCCAACGCCTCCACCATTGCTTGAGTTTTGTTCTTTAGCTTCACAATTTCTGGATCGCCACTGTACACCCACTGATAGGATCATATTTATATATATTTTTACATCAAATTCACGTGTCTTTTCTTAGTTAGTTCCTCGTATTTTTGTGCTATTTACTTTGTTTTTGTGTTTTATGTGATTTTTCTAGAAAAGAAAATAAAAATAGAATAAGTGAAGTGTTAAGTAATAAATTCGTCTAAATTATCTTGTCTGTTGAATTATACTAATCATTTAAAATATATATATATATATATTTATTTATAATTATTTTTATATATATATATATATATATTTATATTTATATATTTATTTTATATATATATTTAATGTGTGTGTGATTGATTAACAGAAGAGGTGGGAGGCCATTAAGAAAGTGGAGCACCAAAAGAAAGTCGGTGAATGCATGTTTGATTTGAGAAGGCAGCATGTGAGAGCATCTTACGGCACTAAGGGAAAGCTAAAAGAAATTATTAAAAGAGAAAAAGAAAGGCTGTGAGAAGGGAAAGCAGTCGGTGGCTACATATAGAAAAGAAAGTGTGAAGCACCTAGGGGGGAGAAGTTATAAAAAAACCAAGGCAGCTCTCGAGGGAGCAAATCAGAGAGCCAAGGGGGGAGCTCCTCGGAGCTCGGGAAATCGAGAGCGCGCATGAGGAGATTATTGCGTGAAGGGGAGCTGCGCCAGGCTCTGCGGGAAAGGCCAAAAGGAAGCAGCGATCTGGCTGCTTGAGAGAGGAAGTCAGAGCAAAACGGAGGCTGCCACTGAAGGCAGTCAAGGAGAACTGCGAGTTTAGAAACAGTGAAGGCAGCCTTGGGGGCAGTCTTCTCGGTGATTGACGGGCAGCTGAGGAGGGAGTCAGCGCAGTCAAGCTGCCTTGCAGCTTGGAGCCAGCGAAAGAAAAAGGATAGCACCGAGAAGAAAAGTCTTCGGGGGAGGCGCAGACGCCAATCGCAGAGTGCCAAGGCAGCGAGGCAGTGGCACCGAAGAGCACAGAAACCTTTGCATCTCTGTTTCGGTTTAATCCTCCAACTTATGTTTTTAATTTCTGTTTTAAGTTATAAATATGTGTAATTAATTTATTTTGGCTAGAGGATAATTCAAAACCATGATTATATTTGTAATTTGAATTGATACATTCAGTTGTGATTTCTGAGTTGTGATTTAATTTGCTTAACTGCTTGATTAATAACTTATTTATGTTTGTCGATTAAGAATGCAAACTTAATTTACATGCATGAATTTGATGCTAGAATATAAGTGAATTTCACCTAATCGTTATGAACTTATATTCATGAGTAGTGAAGGTTGCTAGTCACAATCGCGTTAACTAAATTCCTGGCAAACGTATCATGCTGTTCATAGTTACGAATGCCTTGTCAACACTTATGATTTTCATAGAACTTAATGATTCTCGCTTGTATCTCTATTATGCAATTCATGTAGGGAACTTGTGGGGAATGTTTTGGGTTGTCGTATGCAATCATCCAATCCATTAACTTAAGGAAAATCTGAGAATTAATCTATGCAATTCATGGTTAATTTGGGGCGTTGAGAATTCATAATTTATTGAAAGAACAACTGAAAATCAATTTAGGTTGCATATGTGTCATGTGTGGAGAAAAACCCTCTAGCCAATCCGTCGTCTATCCGTTTATTTTTAATTTTATGTTTTTGTCAAGTTGTAATTTATTTAAGTTTAATTTACTTCTCGTAAAAACCAATTCCCCCCATTATTAAAATATTATATTATTTAGTTAGTTTTTATTAGTTTTTATCTTTTAATTTAATTTCCGTCTAATTAATTTCCTAGTTTTTATTTTAAATTGTTTTCATTATTTTGAGTCATTTTTAGTGTGTTTCGAGTTTTTAGCTTAGTTTGTATTTTCTAGAGTCTTGAGTTGTTTTGAGTCTTTTGATTTGTTTTAGTTTATTTGTTAGTTTTATTTTGAGTTATTTTAGTTAAGTGTTTTTATTTTTAGTTTAGTGTTTGAAACTTTGTTTTTACGTTTTTAAATTATCTTAGAGGTTTTAGCAAGCCCTCCTAATCCCCGGCCTAGAACGATACCCTACTTACATCTATACTACATCTTTCAAAAAGAGGGTTAAATTTGTGCGGTTTAAAATCCCGTCACCCACATGGACCACCGTCTATTTTTCCCTAAAACTACCACTGATGTGATAGAAACTAACACACAAATTAAACCCTATAAATTATGCAATTGTAGTACGAGTAAGTAGGGATCATTTTATTCCGGGGATTAGAAGGGATGCTAATCAACACAAATTAAACTTATAAAACTGAAAACTAAGTTAAACTAACAACAAAACAATGACTGGGGGGATTTTGGACGAATTTAACTAAAAGAAAAGTAAAGAGCAGCAAGTAAATTGAGTTGTAAATGAAATATGGATGAAAGGATAGCTAGAGGATTCTTCTCCACACATGAATCATATACATATAAATCGATCTCCAGTTATTTTTTTTTATAAATCATGAATGAAAATGCCCCAAATTAATTGTGACAACACTAATTAACTCTTAGATTTTCCCAAGTTCATTAAACTGGACTCAGCGACGCAACCAAATTATTCTTCTCAAGTTCCCTAACTATGAAAAGCACGATAGAGATACATCTCAATGATCATTAAGTTCTGTGAAAATCATAAGCATTGACAAAGCATTCATAACTATGAAAAGCATGATACTCCTGCCAATAATTTACTTAACTCAATCATGACTAGTGACTTTTCCTACTTGCAAATATAAGTTCATAACGATTAGGTGAAATTCCCTTATATTCTAGCATCAAATCCCTGCATGCAAACTAAGTATGCATCCTTAATAAACATACAAGAATAAGTTCTCTATAAAGCAGATAAGCAAATCACATTTCATTTTATATGAAACAATAACTGGATGTAATCAATTTATATAAAACATATGATCATGGCTTCAAATTCACCTCTAGCTAAAAAGAAACTTTGTTACCCATGTTCATCATAATTGAAAAGCAATCTAAAATAAACATTGAAACTAAACAAGGATAGAAAGAACTATGAAAAACTCCAATGGTTGAATGCAATATGCGGCGCATGCCTTTTTTGGTCTTTGCAGGTTGTGGCAATATTATGTATATATAGGGTAAAGGCACAGTTGAATCCAAGGAGAAAAAAAGATTAGGTTGTTTGAATTATCTTAGGACTCCTAGAATCAGATAGGAAGTATTTAGAATGAGATAAGGATTCCTCTTGCAGCTAAAAATAAGATGAGATAATGTTGGATAAAATGAGATAATGTTGGATAAGGTTAGATAAGATAAGGTAAGATTGGATAAGATAAGATAAGTTCTGATAAGGTTGGATAAGATTTTGTATTTCCTTGTCCTCCAAGCTTCAACTTTGATTTCTCCTGATTTTAGTGCCTGTTTAACACCTTTTAAACACCAAAATCGTCTAGCCTATATGCTATGCACGCATGCTATCCAATCCGAGTCCAAAACTGCTCCAAATTGCTCTAGTTGGCCATTTATTGTCATCTTTACCAATTAGACCTACAATAATACTAAAATAATTTAAATTACCAAAATAAATGGAAATTAACTAAGTTAATGCAAAGAAATAAGGTAACAAAGTTGCATAAATATGCTCCTATCAACCACCAAATTCCTTCTAATTTGGGTGGGAATAGAAGAGGGAAGTTGTTTCTAGGTAGTGGTTTGCCTTGATTTGCCGGAAAAATGATCGAATTTGGCCGTGGTGTTTGGTCGGGTCGTGCGGGTTAAGGGAAACCCGATTTTCCTCCTCCTTTTCTCCTTCCCTCATTTCCCTCATTTCCCTTTCCATTTCCCTCATTCGTCCATCTCCCCATTCCCCTCATTTTTCTTTCCGCACCTCCCTTTTTTTTCTTTTCCTCAGCTGCCATTACGTAGCTTCTCATTTTTTTTTGTTTTTTTAAATTTCTTTCTTCCTAGCCACTTACGTGGCTTCCTTGTCTTTAGTCTGATTGTTTTGCGTTCCCACAAGGTGGGAATTTACTTTAAAAAAATACAAATTCGAATGCCCGTAACTTTTTCGTTATAATCTCGATTCGCAAACGGCTTTCACCTATGCACTCTTGGTTTTGAAATCTATACGAAAAAATTAATTGTGACCTTGAAAGGTCAACAAATTTTAAAGATTAATTACAAAAATTCAACTCAATAACTATTCGATTTAATTCCTAAAATTTACAAAATTAAAATTAAGTAATAAAGATAACGTAAACTTGAAATACAAATTTAAATTATGAGATACGTAATGAATAGTAAAATTCTAGGGACAAGATTTCACACTAACGTTCCAGGTGATCACATTGCGCGTAACCAGAGATGTACCGCTAGTTCTGACTCATGCTTATTCTTAATTTGTTAAAGAGCTGCAAAGTGCACGTCATCCTTTTTTTTCAGCCTCGCAGTGAAGTCTATCCAACTCCGACTAAAGACTAGTCCGCTCTTTTTCCTAAGCGCTTTGTTCCAAGGAAAGCATATGTTTCAATTCAGCTTCAAGATGTGCCAATGCCTATTCTACCTCAACTTTGACTTTGCACTCCAACTCCAACTCCAATAATCCCTACACTCTAGCCAGAGCCTGACACACCCAAACCTGGAATGTCCACTAGGACTCCGAATCAAGCTGTGCTAGCCGACACCTGGAAGGTGATGAAGCCATAAAGTGTAGTGATGTGGAAAATGTGAATAAATTTAAACCTAAAAGTGCCTAAATATAAGAGTGCACTGTGAGCAGGAATGAACCCGATTCACACGTGATGTTAGAGCATAAGTAAAGTACAGTAGAGTGGATTGAGAATCATACCATCAAAAATTAAATTTTAATAAAAACCTTTTGAAAACGTTATAACCCCTCATCGTAAAACAAGTACAGTTTCCAAAATATACCTACCGCAGCCTGTAAAATCACTAGATTGCCATACATCACAATATTGCGTAAATGAACATATAACAACAAATATCACATAATCTCGCATAAGAAAACATATCATATCGGGTGCTCATCGACACATGTTGACACACGAGTTCATGCAAAGGTATTCTGACATGAACAAGACTGGGTGTAATAATAATATACGCCATAATACTACAATCACGAGAAGACTGGCGCTATGCGTAGCACATACAAGTTGGAGTTGCCTATTACAACCTGTACGATAGGTCTGGCACTTACAATGGATCCAAAGTGAGCGTACAGTGCGATGTGCACATATACATAGAAGACTAGCCCGAGCCCGGGTGAGTGCCAACACGAGTGTAGCAAACGATGAGCAAATAACATAATTATAATCATGCCACAACCATTCAACAATTCTAGTCAATATCATACTATTCATGACCATAAAAATAATTAAGGCATCCCCATATAGTAAGCTTACCTGCGCATCCTGTAGGATTATTTCATCATTTCCCACAGTAATGCATTTTTTTTATAAAAGCAAGTTTAATCATGGCAATCACGTAGAGAATTTATTAATAACTGTATATATGGAAACTAACATGTGTGTGTGTGTGTGTATCAAAGAAAAGACCCATTCACTTGGAGTCCACGCAAGTTTAATCACAAACGATCATTGCCTAGAACAATATCAAATCATGTCTGAGAATTATTATCAATAGAATACGTAACTTACATAAAACACATCTCCAAGGACGTTCAAGAATGATTAGAAACTCATTGACCAAAAGTCAATCGTTGGTTGAAAGTCGACGGTAAGGTCCACAACCCTACGTAACTCGATTTGGAAGATCAACATCTCAGATTTTCAATCCATAACTTCTCAAGAGTTTCAATAAGCTTCTAGAATAACTTCATAAAGTTTCAGAAAGATCAAACGGTCATATTTCCGCCAATCACTAAAATTTAGTGGCGGTCAAGGTTTTATTTTATGAACTTACAAATCCAATTCAGGAAGATCCGTATGTCAAATTCCCAATCCGTAAGTTTCTATTGTCCTCAAATATTACGTACTATAACGTATGAAAGTTTAGTGATGATCTAATGGTCGGATCATCAATTGCTATAATATTCAAGGGGCGGCCTTAACGAAATTATACCCAAACAATGGAATTCCAACAATGAGATGTCAAAAATGGAATCAAGGCATCCAAATTAGCCTAGGATGGGCAGGTCGGGTCTCAACCCACGTGCTGCCACACACAGTGGTCGACTGCCCCGACTCGCGAGCAAAATTCAACTATTTTTCAAAATTACCAAATTTCATAGAAATGAAGATCTCAATGAGTATAGTAAGTTTTATACCTGTGACTAGGGCCAATTTGGCTGGAAAAAAACTTCAAATTGCCATGAACCCGCCAGAACCCTAAAATTGGGTGTGCTTCGATTCGTCGAATTCGAAGCTCCACCGCCCCATCCAATGCTTAGGCCTTGCTTTTAGGGTTGTGGGAAGTATATTAGGGGTGGTGATTGACAAAGTTTGCTTCAGGAATGGCGGATTCCTCTACCTTGAAGCTCACGGCTCCCAATCAGTTCTTCTCAAAACTGGGGTGAAACCCTATCGGGTTTGGATGAAATTGGAAGCAATGATGGCTCTGAGGTGTATGGTTGCTATGGGAGGTTGAAGAAAACCAAAAATTTCGAATGAAACTCATCGAAAATTTCTATTCGGGTCATGCTGGTCACAAGGAAAAAACAGGTCGCCAAGAACCGGGTAGGGATCCATGATCCCGTGCCTCTCTCTTCTCTCACTTCCCCTCATTTCTTCTCTACCCCATTGGTCACTCCTTTTTCTTCCCTTTTTCCAATTGCTCTTTCTTTCTCCTCCTTTCTCTCTTCAGATTGGGCAGCAGCATTCCCTCTTTTCTTCTTTTTCTCGTCCATCATTCCTATTTCCTTCATTTCTCTCAACCAAATAATAATAATAATAAATTTAATAATAATAATCATAATAATAATAATAATAACTATGAGAGATATATAAAATAATAAATGGTAATTATTACAAAAATACTTTTCGGATTTGTAGTTCCGTAAAATTTTAACCGTAGCTCTGAATTCTATTCCACTTGCTCCAATGCGTTCGTATCATTGAGTACTTGAAGAATACGCTAAAAGAATATTTCGTACATCTCACTATACATTGGTCAACAAAAGTCAATACCCTCGCCTCTAGGGCATTTTTATAAATTCATATTTTTTAAAATTTATAAAATCGTAGAACTAGGGACGGGTTGTCACAATCTACCCACCTTTAAAAAAATTTCATCCCCGAAATTTACAATCATTTGCTATACATAAAATACTCTAAAAAGGTAGGAAGAAAGTATATATAAGAAAGAAATCAAGCTAGAGTTGTTGCATGAAAAAGAATGTCATTCCGTCGCAATTGGATTGCAGTGGTTCCTCTTTCATGCCTCCAAACTCAAAACTTCCTTCTCCTTCAATAAAATACTACAATATAAAATCCTTTATGGAAACATCGAGTCAAAATAGATATATAGTAACATACCTTCAAAATACGTATTCAAATAGTTGTGCTGAAGTCAAAACTAAACATAGAAAATTTTCACCTACGCACTCGTTGCGTCGTGTACTCCTAAGATATGTATGTAGTATCTTTGGACCGAGCCCAAACAATAAATAAATAACTAAATGTATAAATATATAAAAATACTAACATAAGCGAACCTAAATGTCCACTTACTTAACAAGTTAAACAAATAAGTTCTCAATATTTAGGTCTGCAACCCGCAATACCAACAACTCATTGTTTTCAAGATAAGCAAGCAATTAATTCCCGAGGGTGCAATATTACCATCTTGCCCCTCATTGGGAAATACACATAAATCGTCTAATTAGTGCCTCGACCGCGCTTACATACTACCCTATCGGGCGACAACACAACTAGCACAATTTTAATCTCGATTATTCAAATATCTATTCGTAATAGTCATCTATCAATCATGTGCTATGCATAGAGTTTCTGTACTACATATCAAAAACTGAAAGTGTAACCGCAGTTACACGCAACTCTAACAAAGATAAGTGCACTACCATCACGCTAAAATTATAGAACGGATAAATGCAATATGTCCACAAAAGTTCGGATAATTCGTTCTGTCTGGCTGTTAGTCTAAAGGTGAAGCATGGTATCGGACAACAACTTTGTACCGCTGGCTTCCGAAACAACTTATTGATCAGTTCATATTTTCATATATTATTATCATATATTTCTTTTGGATTTTGGATATATGAATGGGTTAAATGCACTAATTTATATTCTTTTAATTTATAGGCATTCAATACCAAAGTTATGTAGAGTAATTTCAGTATAGCATGAGGCTAACTAGCTATGCCAAGACATATAGATTACAACAAGAAAATGAAACCGAGCGGTTTTGGAATCAAATAGACATGGGAATGCTATTAAATGGACTTTAGGAGAGAATTTTAGTGGCATTTTAATTGTTATTTTTCTTTCTTGAATGCCTTCTTGCCGTGGGTTTTATATAAGGAGGTTACTTCTCCGTATTAATTTAGAAAGCCACCAAAATATATCACACTTTAGGGGGGGTGCTACGGCAAAGAAGGGAAAAGGGAAGAGCTTTTCTAGTTCCTTTTCTTTTCTAGGGCTACGATGTAGCCTGATCATGAATACTTAATTGCCTTGTGGCATTGTTATTATCAAGTTTTTCATCTTTACTGAGTATCTTTTGCTATTCGTAATGCTCTTCATTTTTATTTAGATGCTTGATCACCATCTAGGTTTAAATTAGGTTGATTTGATGCAAGTTAGAGTAGATGCCATACTTAACTTGGGTTTAGCTTCTTGCAATTGATACGATAAACACCTATTTGTAGATACCAAGCAATTAGGGTTTATGTGATTTTCCAATGATTTCCATAGAGCTTAATGGGTTCTTACTTGTTTAAATTCATCTAGATGCCATAGAGGGTTAACATGTAAGGATACTTTTGATGCAACCAGATGCCATGGCCATCAAATAATTTAGGAAAAATCGATAATCAATATTGGGGAACTACTTGAGCGTAACATATTAAGGGAATTAAGTAGAATTGGTTACAGTGAATTCGAATGCCCTAGGTCTCATTTTCTTATGTTTCAATTTATAATTTAGATGCATTTTATTTTCAAGCTTTATTTTATTTTAGTTTAATTTCAAAATTTCATATCTCTTCCATTAAAGCTTCTCTGCTTTAATTTGTTTCAATTTAGTTAGTAAGATTTTCAGAATCAATTCGATCTCTATGGGACGATATCCCTGCTTATATGTTATACTATCATTTAATTCGTATAATTCGAGACTTAATGAGGCTAATTTTGGTTATCTAATTTTCGCAAAAATTCTCAAGGCTTGGGAATGAAACACGTGTCATGATGAGATACATTAGTGACATACACACCAGGTAGCCAAACAACACAGTTCACAATGCCATAGTGAGCAAATTAATATTGAATTCCTCTCGAATTTAGCAAAAAACTGTGTCGATAAGGCCAAAAGAATAATCAAGAATCTGAGGGTCAAAACAAGTCTATCAAATCTAAAGTACAAGATAATTGGATCGAATGCATAATGTCTCACTACAACGATAGCTTCCAAAATATTCAATCATGACGGTAAAGATTCGGTTAGCAGGATATTTTTTAGGTGATTAAGGAGTTAATGGTCACAACTAAATTCCAAAGTCCAAGTGATTCTTCTAGACAATCTGAGTGTCCGAGAAACAATACGAAGTGCATTGAGTTTGACACATACCCAAGATTGACTAGGATGCCTTCTAGCACAAGTGAACATGAACTCACAGTCAAAGTAGATGTTAATCAAAATGGCAGAAAATTTGATAAATTCAAGAATGAGCACTTTTACCATATGGTCTAGACGTAGTCCTTCTGGACCAACGAAAGATGAGTTGACTTGTCGAGTTGATTAGTAATTACCGAAACATTATCATAATCTCCACATGTATAAGATATCTCGTACTAAGAGTTTTGCAATGATATTTTCCCATCCCTATTTGGATACAAAAAGTGATCATAACCACTTGAACGATCCTTTAATGATTTGGAAATAATGTCAAATCGATAATCGTGAATCCCAACTAGAATGGGATAGGACAAAGTAAAGATATTCAAGGGTAGATATGTCTTTTACTGTTGTAATAGTAATTACATTTGCACGATCAAAGTAATACACGATAGTGTAAACATAAACGTTGATTTGGTTCTTCCATTGTCGTTAACAGAATTTAGCTTATCACAAATGGAGATGTATTTGAGAAATCTAAGGTTGGTAAAGGTTCTAGACACATTTCTCTGCAGAGAAGTGTCATCCAGTTTCAAGTGAAGATGATAACTGCTGACTCTAAGTCATGAATAGGATAGTTCATTTTGAATGGATCTAACTATTGGGAAAAATAAGCGACACACTGCCATGTGGCATCTAGCTAGCCAAAACATTCAAAGAAAACGTCATAGTGAATTTCAAAATAATCCATGCCATCGACAGGTTAAAACAAAGGTAAAGTGAGACAATAGTTCAGTTGTCAAAAACTTTACTCATATTCAACATCCCAAACTAACTAACTTTCCTCAGTCGATATGTGAAGAAAAAGACCACAGTTAAGAGATTGCTAACAAATTGTCAATAAAATCGACAAGGCCAAAGGTATCTCAAATTTCACAACACTCTGTGAGAGTTTCAACTTCCTTCCGCTATAACCTTTTTGTGAAAAATAAAAGAATATCGTCTGCGGAGATCACATCTCTCGAGAAAAGTACCAATCTAAACAAAACTAATATTTGAGATATTTGGTATAAAGCTGATTGTCAGGGGTTTAGAGAATTTGGTCTCATTACTGAAATGGATGAGAAAGTCATCAGTAAGACTACTATGAATTCAATAGGCTACGAAAGAAAACTCAGGCTCAAGAAGTTGGTCGAAGAGACCATCAATTCAAAATAGGGGCTAACTCTTTTCCATCGTCACCTGATTGAATTGCTGAAATCTGGATACAATCCCAAGGTTCATCTTTTTGCCTTCATGGATAGGTTTGAGGTTCCCTAGATAAGGGGTTTGGTTGATAAATTCCTAATCGGTAAGCTTTAGTAACTACGTTCTCTCAATGAAGTAGGACTTGTTCAAAAAGTCGCAAGGAAAACTGAAGTAGTATGAGAAAGTGGATTAAGGGTGTACTTCACATCACCATTTGGTGATATCCTAAGTAAAATTTTGGAATATGACGCCAGAGGTGTACATCATCCAACGTACCATACTACTTCCTTTCACTACACCACGTGCTAATAGGTCTTTGCAGCTTTCTTGATACTCTATTCACTATAACAGAGGAATTAATGCGTACTTCGATTCCACTATTTACCTGTGGAAGTGACAAAAAAAGTGGTTAGTTGACGAGGTTCTGTTTACCTAGATAGGTAATAAGGTAAAAACAACTATGAGTTTATTGTCCTAATACAAAACATGCTCCAAAGTTTCCAAGATTTAATTTCTTTGGCTCAAGTAGTCACTGTTAATCGGTCTATTACTCGCACCGCTAATTAATGCATATACGATATTTTGATATTGTTCACAACCTTGAAACTGTGAACTGGAGTTCTAGCATAAGGGTATCATCTCTTAGATACTAGCATGTGTCTAGTATTAGCCACAATATACTGATTACAGGTTATAGCCCGCTCGGGTGGATGGTTTCATTAATTCTAGGGAAAATATTTACTACTTCGGGGATTTCTACTAATCGTAGATATAACAACTCTTAAACTTGTGCTTATGCTCGTTGAAATGACGAGTACAACACCAAAAGAAATTTTGGAAACTATTATTGGTTAGAATGTCACAAAGCAGAAAAAAGGGAATTTGCTAGTAATTTACTTTAGAACGGACTTAAACGGAAGTCGATCTTCCTCCTAAAGATTTGGAATGATCATTAGTGCATTTGGAAAGATTAGTGCTATCAGAGACCAAAAGTGGTTAGACCAAGATGTTCTTCCATCGAGTGCTACCACTTTAGCACCACATTGTCACACGAGACATTTCTAGAAATTTCAACGAAGTAAACTTTGTAGGGATTTTAATAGATGATATATTAACTAATGCTGCCAAGGAATCAAAACTATTTCTGGTTTCCATTCTCGAAAGGGTTGGTAGAAATGACTAGATGGTACTGAAATTGGTAGGTAAATCCCCTGTAATGCACAACTACTGATATGGTAGCCTTTTCTCAGGGTTGTCTCAAATCCACATCTTTCCTTGGCAAGCAAATTCTTCACTTAAAGTTTAGAGGTGGTCGCCAAAATATCCTTTTAGAAGGTTAATAAGTTGACTAAGTCACTCAAAACTTAGAAAAAGTTAACACATTTTTCGTGCTCGACGAGGTGGCAAGATTCGAGGATTAGGCTTAAGAACCAAGAATGCCTACGTCACGTGTGTGATGAGCGCAATACTGGCCAAACTTATGCTTTGATACCAAACTAACACACCTCGACCCAAAATGTCCACTAGGACTCCGAATCAAGCTATGCTAGCCGACACTTGGAAGGTGACAAAATCATAAAGTGTAGTTATGTGGAAAATGTGAATAAATTTAAACATAAAAGTGCCTAAATATAAGAATGCATTGTGAGCGGGAATCAACCCATTTCACACATGATGTTAGGGTGCGTTTGTTGCACCGGACTGTTTCGGACTGGATTAGCTTCAGGGACTAAGCTGGACTGGCTTAGACTAGACTAAGCTGGACTGATTTAGTGAAGCGTTTGGTGCAGTGTCGGACTAAAAAACAGGACTCATATATTATATTATTAAATTTATATTTACAATATTTTATCATTAATTTAATCTATATATACTAATATTTTATTATTAAATTATCATTTCCCTTCTAGAATCTCTCTAAGTTTGTGTCCGCCCACTACATCCCCTCATCTTTCCCTGCCATTTCATCTTCCTCTCATTTTTTTTCCGCCCACTGCATCCTTTCCCTCTCTTCTTTCTTTGCCATTTCACCTCCCTCTCTCATTTTTTTTGTCCGCCCACTGCAGCCCTCCCCTTTCCTTTTTGTCTGCCATTTTATTTGTGCCACTGTCTCTTTCCCCTTTCCCTTTTCTGGGTTTTCTGGTTGTGGGAAGCAGGGAAGAAGGACATGTGAGGGGCAAAGCGGAGCAGAGGTAGCAATGGAAGAGGTCAAGGAGGATGGAGCCCGAAGTCCTTGCCGTCGAAAATTGAGGTCTAGGTGGAAGGAGCCCAATCGGAGGGCACGACCGATGAGCTTGGTATGAGCAGGGCGTGACCAACGGAGCTCCTGAGTTCTCCGATTGAAGTTCAAATCAAGGTCTTCGTTCATGATTCAGGGTGGGGGATGAAGAGAGAGGGAGAAAACGCGAGCAGAGAGGAGAGAGTAGGGGACGCGAGCAGACGGCGACGAAGGGATTAGCTAGTCCCATGGTTCCCGACGTCTCTCGCTAAGACCGACTAGCACGGTCCTTAGTCGAGGCGAGTCCGGCTTACTCCCACTAAAGCTAGTCCCGTGAAATAACAAACATGGGACTAGACTCTAGTCCAATCCAACGAGGGCTAGTGCAGGAAACAAACACGCCCTTAGAGTATAAGTAAAGTATGGTAGAGAGGATTAAGAATCATACCATTGAAGGCAATTGTCAACACCAAGATTTACCAAGAATCCTTATCGATATGAAAGCTCGGCTATTAAAACCTGAAGGGGCGAAAAACAAGGGTGAATGGGCCTGAAAATAAAGTTTTGATAAAAACCTTTTGAAAACATTATAACCACTCACTATAAAACAAGTACAGTTTCCAAAATATACATACTACATGTAGTAAGAAAATACCTATCGTAGCGTGCAAAATGACTAGATTGCCATACGTCACAATATTGCGTAAATGAACATATAACAACCAATATCACATAATATTGCATACGCAAATAAGCAAACATATCATATCGGGTGCTCATTGACACATGCTAACACATGAGTTCATGCAAAGGTATTTTGACATAAACAGGACTAGGTGTAACAATAACATATGCTTTGGTACTACAATCACGTGAAGACAATGATATGGCATAGCATATATGAGTCGGAGTAGCCTATTGCAACCTATACGACAGGACTGGCACCTATAATGGATCCAAAGTGAGCGTATAGTGCGATGTGCACATACATGTGACAGACTGGCCTTAGCCTAGGCGAGTACCAACACCGGTGCAGCAAACGATAAGCAAATAACATAATTATAATCATGCCACAACAATTAAACAATTCTAGTCAATATCATACTATTCATGACCATAAATCTAATTAAGGCATCCCCATATAGTAAGCTTACGTGCGCATCCCGTAGGATTATTTCATCCTTTCCCACAATGATGCATTTTTTTTATAAACGTAAGTTTAATCATGGAAATCACATAGAGAATTTATTAACAATTGTATATATGGAAACTAACATATATATAAAAGAAAATACTCACCCACCTGGAGTCTACGCTACAACTCCCTAGCACGAATATCGAGGCATTACGAACGATCGTCACCTAGAACAATATCAAATCATGTCTCATAATTCTTATTGATAGAACACATAACTTACATAAAAGAAAAAAAATCTCCAAGGACGTTCTAGAATGATTTGAAACCCATTAACCAAAAGTCAACCGCTGGTCGAAGGTCGACGGTAGGGTTCACAACCCTATGTAACTCAATCCAAAAGATCCGCAACTTGAATTTTCGATTCATAACTTTGCAAGAGTTTCAATAAGCTTCTAGAACAACATCATAAAGTTTCATAATGATCCAACGGTCATATCTCCGCCAATCGCTAAAATTTAGTGAAGGTAAACGTTTTATTTTATGGACTTACAAATCTAATTCGAGAACATTTGTACTTTGGATTCCAGATCCATAAGTTTCTATGGTCCTCAAATATTATGTACTGTATCCTATTAAAGTTTAGTGACGATCCAACGGTTGGATCGTTGATTGCTATAATATTCAAGTGGTGGACCTTAACGAGATTATACCCAAACAATGAAATTCCGTCATTCAAATGTCAAAATGGAATCAAAGCATCCAACTTAGTCTAGGATGGGTAGGTTGGGTTTCGATCCATGTGCCACTGCCACGCACCGCCGGACACAGCGGCCCAGCCCCAAGTCGCCGGAAAATTCAACTATTTCCAAAAATTACCAAATTTCATACAAATGAAGATCTCAATGAGTAGAGCAAGTTTTGCACTTGTGACTAAGGCCAATTTGGCTGAAAAAAGCTTCAAATCACCACGAACCCGTCGGAACCCTAGAATTTGATGTGCTTCGATTCGTTGAATCTGAAGCTCCACCGCCTCCATCCAATGCTTGGGCCTTGTTCCTGGGGTTGTGGAAAGTCTATTAGGGGTGGTGATTGACAAAGTTTGATTCAGGAATGGCAGATTATGCCGTCTTGAAGCTCACGGCTCCCACTCAATTCTTCTCGAAACTAGGGTGAAACGTCATTAGGTTTGGATGAAATTGGAAGCATGGATGGCTCTAAGGTGTATGATGGTGGTGGGAGGTTGAAGAAAACCAAAAACCTCGATGGAAACCCATTGAAAATTTCAATTTGGGTCGCACGGGTTGCTAAGAATTGGGTAAAGATCCATGATCCCGTGCCTCTCTCTTCTCTCACTTCCCCTCTTTTCTTTTCTCCCCCATTGGTCACTCATTTTTCTTCCTTTTTTAGATTGGTCTCTCTCTCCCCTCCTTTCTCTCCTCTGATTGGGCAGCAGCAGCCCTTCTTTTCTTCTTTTTTCCATTTATCCTTCCCATTTCCTTCATTTCTCTTAACCAAATAAAATAATAATAATAATAATAATAACAACAACTATGAGAGATATATAAAATAGTAAATAGTAGTTCTTACACAAACACTTTTTGAATTTGTAGTTTCGTAAAATTTTAAACGAAGTTCCGAATTTGATTCCGCTTAGACCTACGCGTTCGTATCGTTGAGTACTTCAAGAATATGTTAAAAGAATATCTTGTACATCTCACTATACATTGGTCAAAAAAATTCAATACCCTCACCTTTAGGGCACTTTTGTAAATTCTCATTTTAAAAATTTGTAAAATCGTAGAACTAGGGACGGGTTGTCACAAAGCCTCTTGCAAATCATTTGCCTTAATCTCCTCAAATGTGGCTTAGTTTATTAGCTTCTCCACCTCATGAGCCTTTTTCATGGCATGTAGTTCTGCTTGAACCCTCTTGAGTTTAGCGGAATGAGCTTGCAACTAATGCTCAAGCTCCGGTTTGACCTTTAATTCATAGAGAGAAGACCTTTCAAGCTGACGAATTAGCTTTCTTTGAACAAAAGAGAGCCGCCTTCGTCTAGACGTGAGTTTGATCAACACAAATAAGGGAATAATAATAGATAATTTACTAAAGTTGTCTTATAAAAGAGAAAGAAGGATTACCATGTATAGGCTTTCGTGACATCGCATCAAAGCATCCTCAAAGAATGTACAAACTTTCATGTAATCTGCCAGGGAAATTGCGGCACTAAGTAAAGCTCGACAAGTCCATATTTCGAAGTCAGTTAGCATTCGCTGAAAGGGTAACATGGTTTAGAGAAAGCCTAATCACTAGCAAAGGTTGCGTTATCCCTTCAACTCAAGTTAGAGCTATCAACAAACGAGTGCTAATTTAGAGAGAGGAGGATTTAGGAACTTAGACTTCACTTTGATGTGGCAATGAAGCAGTCTGTTCTTACGTAGATGAAGGTTCGGTCCTCGGTTCATGTTACTGTAGCTGCATTGGTCTTTGGGCAGGAAGGAAGAAAGGTTGAGGTCCTCCTATGAGGGTTTGTAGTGTTAACACTACAAAGCCTAGTGAAGGGTGAATCATGACTCGTTGGGAGTTAAAGAGAGGAAATATAGAGCTTTCATTATCCTTGAAGCTCATCCTTGTGTTCATAAGGTTATCACCCAAGTGGACGAGAAAAACATTTGTGGGGCTTGGCTTGCCATTAGACTTTGCTGAGTGGCACTACAATCTACTCAAAACTTGCCACGTGACAAGTATTAAATATAATTTTTTAACATTTTTTAGGGTAAATTACATAGAAACCCCTCAGGTTTGAAGTATATTACAAGCCCATACAACATCTTAAAAACATTTAACTTTCATACCTCAAGTACTATTTTATTTCAAAATAATACCTCTGTTACATTTTCCATCCATTGATCCGTTAAGTGCTGGCGTGGCTGCCACATTTATGCCACATGGCTGACAAATGTGTGCCATGTCGCAAAAAAATAATTAAATTAAAAAAAACCTTAATCTTCTAAATTTAAAAACAAAAAAAAAAGTTTAAAAATCCAGATGCCATCACCCCACCCCCCACCATCCCTCATACCTGAACACCATAAGTGAACATTCAACCAAAAACCAATTCCCACCGCAAAATTTCATACTTTCCCCCTCAAATCCACCCACCACACACCTTCAGACCTTCCCCCTCAGATCCCCCCCCCCCCGGCGGCCGCAAAAACCTAGATCCCATAAACCCCCCTCCCTTGCGCCGGAAGACAGATCAACCCCAACCCCCAAGCCGAGCCTAACTTACAACCCATAAAGAAAGGAAAATAAAACCTAACGCATCCTCTTCGCTTCTCTACACACCCCATTCCTTAAATTCACACTCATTGGGGAAGAGAGGATCTAGGTTGCAGGGAAAGGGAGATGGATTTTTTTTTTTGTTTTTGCAGGTAGTGGGTGCGAAGGAGCAGGTGGAGGATGGGTGCACGGTGGGTTTGGGGAAGACGAGAGGGGGAAGAAAGGGGTGGGTTGCAAGGAATGGGGTTGGGGAAGATGAAGATGGGTTTTTTTGGTAGGGGTTGCGGGTTTAGGTTTTGTTTTTTTTAATTTAGAAGATTCAGTTTTTTTTTAATTAAAAAATTATTTTTTTTGCCACGTGGCACACATTTGGCAGCCACGTCAGCACTTAACGAATCAATGGATGGAAAATGTAACGGAGATATTATTTTGAAATAAAATAGTACGTGAGGTATGAAAGTGAAATGTTTTAAAGAAGTTGTATGGGCTTGTAATAGACCTCAAACTTGAGGAGTTTCTCTGTAATTTACCTTTTTCTTATATTAAAATTTCTCATAATTATTTTTTCTACTAACTAATATACACCAATTAATGGTTCATTTTTTTCTTCTTTTCCCTTATTTTTTTCTTAGCAAAATTGTGACGACCCATCCCTACATTTCATTGGAGTTTTTTTTTCATTGGTTTGTTTTGACTATTTTCCCTTTTGGACAAAAATGGAGTCTGACGTGGACATGGTTTTTGGCTTTTAGTTTCGTTTTCCTGGTTTCGTACTAAATTAGTACTCGTCGCTACGAATGTCTGAGCTCGTGTTAGACTCGAATCAGATCTGTAAAGAAAAAGTTACGCTCTGTTAAAGTACGTTCATTACTGATATTTTGCACACATGCCTACAAATTTATAGTGTCAGAATACTATCAAGAGGATAGATTTTGTACATTTAAAATTGTACAAAACTCATCCATCCATTCCTTGATTAGTGGATTCGGTCCCCCTATCTTCAACAACCAATCAAATTATTCAATTTGATTTTTTTTCCCACTAATCCCTACCACCATTCCTTTTCCCCATTTTTCTTCCTAACCAATCAAGTGTCTTCCCTCAAATTTGGCACCAATCAGCTCACTGCTTCACAAACCCATCACCCAATCAATTTTCAGAAAATTCAAACCTCACTTTCTTTTTCCCTCTTTTCTCTCTCTCTAACCCGAGACCTCCATTTCTCTATACAATTTTCTTAACCGATGTCCAACCATCCAAATGTGGCTTGTAACCAACACCTTTGAACTCCCCTCAACTCAACAAACTCAACCATGTAACCAGATCTCGATTTGGTTGAGGTTTGACTCACCAACTCGGAAGATTAGACTCGGTGAGTTTTGGATCGACGATTTTTAGACCGACAGTGTTTTAGGACTCGAGGAAGCTTCTACACAACTCCCCGAGGCTCCTAGACTAATTTTGGTGAAGGGTTGATGTTCAAAAAGTTAAATTTTGGCCATACCTTTCGAGGCATTTTTAGGCCACCTCCGTCAACTTTTTGGACTTCCGAAAGGTATAACGTGATTCTACCCTTCATAAGCTTCATTTCCATATAAATTTCATAAAAAATGGTTAAGAAATGAAGAAGATATTAAGGTTTGAAGTTTTACCCATAAACTGGCGATTTTTCCAGTTTCTAGCAAGTACAGGCGGCAGCGGACTGTGGCGACCGGCGAGGATGACTGGAGAAGACGACTAAATATTCTGTCAACTTTAATAGAATATTCTAATGGCATCAGGTAACACCGTTAACTTCTGTTAAGGATTTAACGAAATATTCCATGGAATATTCCTTAATGCTGTTAGTCACATTGTCAGCACGTGCTGCGAATGGGGGCGCGTGCGTGGTCCAAAAATTATTCTAAAATTTTTGTAGGTCTGTGATGTCGATTAGATCGATTTCGTATATTCAAAACCTATGTTTGAGCAATCTACGAAGGTTTTATTTAAGTTTTCCGTTTATGTGTTGTTAAACTAAGTTAATTAGTAATTTCACGTATACGGGAACGTATCCCGAGGACATACGGGGTTAAGCCAGGTTAGAAGGCTTTGTTTCGACTGTGTATCTGTGAGTGCGCAGTTTATTTTGTACCTATACATATTTATAGTTTTCATAAATGCGTATTACTTCATTTTACGCCTATATTTCCAAGTATTTGATATTGTGTTATGAAATGTGATAAATGCTGCTTTATGGTTGGGATATTATTGTCATGACATTCATACATATGTGTATATACTTATCTTGCTGCACCCCAGTATTGGTACTCCACCCAGGGCTAGGGCCAATCTTTCACGTGTATATTCACATCTGCACCGTTCGCTCACCTTGGATCCAAGTTTAGGTGCCAGTTCTGTCGTACAAATTGCATTAGGAAATTTCCACTCGTATGTGACCGTGCCTCGGCACCAGTCTTTACATGATTGTAGTACTAAAGCACATTATTACACACAGTCTTGTCGTGCAGGTTGCTTTAGGGAACTCCGAATCGTGTGCTAGCTTAGATGATGAGCAAACTGTTTATAATTGATTATCACATGATTATATTACTATGGCATTTGATATATCATGACTTGGTATATTTTTGGTTATCTTGCCATTGTATTATTGTTTACATGCTCACGTAGTATGTTTTAAGGAAACTGTACTTGTTTTACAGCGAGGGGTTAATATGTTCGAAAATAAAGGTTTTCTTATAAGCATTGTTTTGCTGACCCACTCAACTTTGTTTTTTCGCCCCTCCAGGTTTAGTAGATGGTTATCTTTAGTGGTATAACCCTCACCATAATTAATGTATTGTTCTTATGCTTTGACATCACGTGTGAAATGGGTACAATACCGCTCACCTGCGCACTCTTTTGATTAGGCACTTTTAGGTTTAAATGTTTCACGTTATTCTTCCACTACATTACACTTTATGGCTTAGTCACCTTCCAGGTGTCGGCCAGCACAGCTCGATTCGAAGTCCAAGTGGACATTTCGGGTCAGGGTGTGTCAGTTTGGTGTCAGAGCTTAAGTTTGGGTAGTATTGTGTTCATCACACATGTGATGTAAGCATTCTTAGTTCTTGAACCTAAGTGTCGAATGTTGCAACCTCATCGAGCACGAAAAACGTGTTAACTTTTTCGAAAGTTATAAATACTTCAGACGATTTGTTGTCATTTTAGAAAATTGTTTTGGCAATCGCCCCTAGGCTTTAAACGACAAACCTCCCTACCAAGGAAATGTTATCTTGGGGGAAACGAGTTGCTATCCCCGTAACCGGGCTAAGGTATCAAGAGTTGAGTATCACCAGGGATTTACTAATCGTTTTTACCAACCCTTCAAATTAGGAAACCATAAATGGTTTTGTTTCTTTGGTAGCACCTATTAGTTTACCCTCTCTTAAAACCCCTATGAAGATTACTTCGTAAAAATTCTAGAAATGTCTGAAGCGACAACCTGGTGCTAAAGTGGTAGCAATTGACCGAAGATCATATGGGACAATTACTTTTGGTCCCCTATAGTACTAATATCTTCGAACGTACTGTGATCATTTTGGATCTTCAGAATGAAGATCGACTTCTGTTAAGTCCATTTTTAAATTCAATTGTTAGCAAGTTGTTTTTCCAGCCTTGGAATTTTTCAACCAACGCTAATTCCAAGATTTTCCTTTCATTTTTATACTCATTAATTGGGTAAGTATAGGCTTGCGAGTGTAAGTTGTCATTTCCTAGGAGTAATAGAAACCCGAAAAGCAGTAATCAAATCCTCCTAGGATCAATGAACTACTTCCCTTGACCAGTTCCTTTCCAATTACCCGAAGCTTTCTACCTGAACGGGCTCTAAATTGTAATCAGCCTACGGTGACATTACTAGTTAACGATGCTGTCCGATATCTAGAGACCATAGGCTGTATAATTTCTGATACCGGACACAGGTGTTAGTATCTGGGAGTGATACCTTTATGCTAAAATGCATGTTCACAGTTTTAGGGTAACGAACAATATTAATATGCATGTTAATTAGCGGCGTGACTAATAAATTGATTAACAGTAGCTGCTAAGCTGAAGAAACTAGATTGTGGAAATTTAGGAGCAGAACAAGTTTTGAGAAGCTTACGAAGACCTGATAACGTGAGGCGTAGAGAAAAGAAGCAATATCTTACAATCCGATGACATGAACCTTTGGCGTCATTTCTCCAATTTCTTTCGAAGCCGCCACCAATTAGCGAGGTGAGGTATACCTCGACCCATTCTCTATACTGCATCAGTTTTTCCTTGCATCTTTTCGAACCACCCTTAAGAGCAGACGACATGTAACTCTTTTGGAGGACCTTTTTCGCCTATCCACCAAGTACCTTGTTTAGGGAACCTCAAACCTATCCGCAAAGGCCAAAAGGTCAAACTCTAAAATTGTACCTAGACTTCAACAACTCAGTTAGTTAGACTTCAACAACTCAGTTAGTTAGACTTCAACAACTCAGTTAGTTGACGTCTAGAACCGTTAGTCTTACTATGAGTTGTTGGTCTCTTCAATCGACCTTTAGAACCTGAGAGTTCTTTCATAACCGGAAAAAATTCAGAGTGGTCTTACTAGCGACTCTCTACTGAATTTCAGCAGAATAGAATGTTGGGAACACCGACATTTAGCCTTATACCATTCCCCCAAATTAACAATTGCTAAGTTGGTACTTTCTTGGGAGAGGTGATCTCATCAAACGACATTCTTTCTTTTTCCCAAAAGGGTTTAGAGCAAAAAGGTTGAAATTCTCGCAAAGTGTTGCAAAACTAAGATATCTTTAATCTTGTCGATTTATCGACAAACTATTGGCGATCTTTTCAGCTACAATGTCTTTCCTCACTTACGACTGAGGAAAGTTAGTTTAGTTTGGGTTGTTGAAAATAAATAAAGCTTCTGACAATTGAAACGTTGTCTCATCTTACCATATTTTACACCTTTTGTTGACTCTGATCATATCGAAATCCAGGATGACATGTTCTACGGATGTTTCGAATGTACAGAGACAGCATGACGAAATATCACTTTTATTCTCCAACGGTTAAAACCGTTTGAAACGAACCATCTTATTCATGACCTAGAGTCAATAGTTATTATCTTTATTTGAAAGCTGGATGACATTTATCTGTGGAGAAACATGTACAAAATCTTCACCAACCCCACAATTTCTTGAGTACACTTTTGCTGAGAAAAAGCTAAAATTTTACAGTAACAACGAAGGAACTAAACCAATGTCTATGATTGCACTATCGTGTATTACCCCGATCGTGCAAGTGTATTACTGCTGCAACAACAAAAGACGTATCTACCCTCGAATGCCTCTAGCTTGTGATATCACATTCTAGTCGAGATTCACAAGCTACGATTTGATGATACTTACAAGTGATCAAGAATCGTTCGAGTAATTGTAATCACTTCCTGTGTCTGTAGAGATAGGAAAATATCACCGTACACTCCTAGTGCGAGTTCTTGTACATCTGGAGATTTTGGTGATGTACGGTGTTTATTGATTGACTTAGCAAGTCAATTCGCTTCCCGTTGGTCCAAAAAGGTAACATTTTATGCCTCTTGGTAAAATTGCTCAGTCTTGAAACCTATTAAATTTTTTGGCGTTCGATCAGCATCTACTCTGATTGAGATTCCATTTTCACCTCTAGGTGCTGGAAGGCATTCCAGTCAACCTTAGGTACGTGTCTATCCTACTACACTTCATATTGCCCTGAAGCGAATGCACTGTCTAAAAGAACCGTTGACGTTGGAATTGCAGTCGTGACCATTAACTACTCAATCACTCAACAAATGCTCAGTTGAACGAATCTTTACCATGGTGATTGAATATCTCGAAAACTACCGTTGTAGTTTGATGTTATGCATTCAATCCTGTTATCTTGTACTCTAGATTTGATGGACTTGTTTTGATCCTCAAATTTTTGAGTATTTTTCTAGCTCTCTCGACATACTTTTTCACTAAATTCAAGAGAATCTTCACTATGAATTTGCTGACTAAGGAGTTGCGGACTACATGGTTGTTTACGTGGCAGGTACGTCACTGTGGTATCCCATCGTGATGCGATTTTATTGCCAAGTTTTGGGGAAGCCTTCTTAAAGGCCTTGTGTGGTAAGTTTTGCCACTGATTACATTTCACCCTCAAATTAACGGCTAGTATGAATGATTTACCCAGACCTTTTATGGCATGTTGTGTTTATCTGCTCTTTAGTGGTAGCATGATCGTATTAGACACTTATTTCTGTTAGAATTGCTTGTAACTGCGGTTCTAATTTTTAGTCTTTGTTGCGTCACCATGAAACGTATTTTGGAGATTCTTTATTTAACACTTGTTTGATACAGGAGTTTTACGAACAAGTATTTAATTGTGAGAGTTCACAATATAGAATTGTTTTATTACTATTGTTACCCAATGGGGGTAGTGCGTGAGCACGGTAGAGACTTGATCAGATGTTTGTATATTTCCCAATGAGGGGCATGATGGTAATATTGCACCCTCATAAATTTGTTACTTACTTATCATGACAACAGTGAGTTGTCAATATCGCGGGCTGCAGACCGTAATATCAATGACTTATTCGTTGAATTCATTAAGCAAGTAAATAGGTAGGTCCTTTTACGATAGTACTTACTTATGTATTTATTGTGTTTTACCTATTTATTATTTGGGCTCGACCCAAGGATACTACGTACTTACTTTCGGAGTACGCAACACACGGGAGCATAGTAGAAAAATCATATGCTCAGTTTTACTATTAGTACAACTATTCTAACTTTATGTTGTTATATCTATCTATTTTGGATGGAACGTTAGTACATATAAATATTTTCGACGTTCTGTTTTACGAAAAGTAGTATACTACAGTATTGTACTAAAGAAGAAGGAAAGTATGAGTTGGAGCCATGAAAAGGAATTAATGCACTCTGAATCGCAACGGATCGACATTTTCCCTTTTTGTACAACCACTCTGACTTGATTTCTTCGTCACATACATATATTCTATTCTTTCTATCTTTGGGTTTTGCGTAACAAATGATTTTAAATTTCGGGAAAAAAAATTTCATAAGCGATAGATTGTGACAACCCGTCCCTACTTTTCACTGGAATTTATTTTTCATTGGTATGTTTTGACTATTTTTCCATTTTGGACAAAAGTGGAGACTGACATGGACGTGGTTTTTGGCTTTTACTTTCGTTTTCCTAATTTCGTACTAAATTAGTACTCGTCGCTACGAACGCGTGAGCGCTTGGTAGACTCAAATTGGATTTGTAATGAAAACGTTATGCTCAATTAAAGTACGTTAACTACGGATATTTTGTACACATGCGTACAAATTTATAGTGTCGGAATACTATCAAGATGATAGATTTTGTACATTTAAAATTGTACAAAATTCATCCATCCATTCCTTGATTGGTGGATCCAGTCCCCCTATGTTCAACAACTAATCAAATTATTCAATTTGATTTTTTTTCCACTAATCCCTCACCACCATTCCTTTTCCCCGTTTTTCTTCCTAACCAATCAAGTGCCTTCTGATCGATGTAAAACAGCACTCAAACTTAAACCCTATTTTTGACAATTGTAGAAAAGATGTAAGTAGGGATCGTTCTAGGCCGGGGATTAGATAAGGATGCTAATCAACTCAAATTAAACTTAAAAACACAAAACTAGACTCTAATGACTCAAAACAAACTAGAATGACTCAAAACAGCACAAAACAAGCAAATTGACTCAAAACAGAAACTAGGAAGTGATTTGGATGAAAATTGATTCTAACTTGACTCAAAACAATGAAAAGAAACCAAGTTGGACATATTTTAACTAAAAGACACTAAATGTAAACGGGGGGATTGGTTTTGGATGAATTTAAAACTTAAACTAAACAAACTTTGTGAAAACAGTTTAAAAGGCAGATTTGGGTGATTCAATGGGTGAATGGATAGCTAGGGGGTTTTTCTCCACACATGACACATGCAACATAGAATTGATTTCTAGTTATGATTTCAACAATCCATGAATGACAATGCCCCAAGTTAACCGTGAACTGCACAAATTAACCATCAAATTTTCCTAAGTTCATTGAATTGAACGGACAACGCATCAACAACCAAATTATTCCTCAATAGTTCCCTACATAAACTGCAAAATAGAGATACATATCAAAGATCATTAAGTTCTATGGAAATCATAAGCATTGACATGACATTCGTAACTATGGAAATCATAAGCATTTACTTAGCGCGATTGTGACTAGCAACCTTCACTACTTGTAAATATAAGTTCATAACGATTAGGTGAAACTCCCTTATATTCTAGCATCATATTCATGCATGCAAACTAAAAGTGCACCCTTAATCAATAGAAAAGAATAAGTTCTAAATCAAACAGTTAAGTAAATCGCTTTCACAATTCATGAAACAGTAACCGGAGGAAATCAATTCATATCACATATATGTTCATGGTTTTGAATCCACCTCTAGCTACAACGAATTTAGTTCCACATACTTGCAATTAAACAGGGACAATCGAATTTAAGCATTGTAAACAAAAGTAGAAGACACCTAGCACGCTCCATCAATCCAAAGCTTGAATGGCTAGGCATGGCTCAAAGTACTCCTCTTCTTTCTCCTTGCAAGGCTGCGGCACCAAAGTGTATGTGGTGTATGATGGGTGAAAGTATGTCTAGAATGAAGGGAATAGGCTGAATGGTGTGTATGGAGTGTCTAAGAATATAGAATTGTGCGGCAAGGATGTTTATATAGGGTAGAGAACTCGGCAAGGATGCAGGAAAGGGTTTAAAGACTTAGCTATTTTGTCCCACAATTAAAAGGGTAAGTAAGGGTCAGAAATTAAAGAGAAAGAGGTAAGGAAGGTGCGGCACACTATAGGAAAGGTAGTGAATGTCAGAAATCAATAGGAAAAAGGGAAGTAGTGTGCGGCAAGGGAAGAAATAAAAGGGGAATGTGATTTGGTGCAGAAAATAGGAAAGGGAGGTGATCCCTTGTGCAGCAAGGAAGAAGAATAGCCTAGGGTGGTGCGGCACCCTCCTTTGACTGGGACAAAGCTTCTAGAACCATGTAATTAGGTAACCTAAAATGTTTAGGACACCGCTTTGTAGCTGGAACTTTGGTGAATTAGAATTAGGAAAGGTTTAGGACCAAATAAGGAAACTTTGGTAACATTCCTTCTTTCTTTTGCTGAGCTCCTTGTTCTTCATTTGTCTTGAATTCATCTCTTATTCATTCCTAGCCTCCTTTGCTCTTCAATTTCGTCCATCCACCTTGCTCTGTGCATGTGCCATCCATTTCAAGCCCAAAATTGCTCCAAAATGCTCCAAATTGCACTTTCTTGCCTACTTTGTCATTTGGACCTACAAACACACGAAAATAACTTAAAACACTCTAATAAACATAAACTAACTAAGTAAATGCAAGGAAACAAGCTAAGTAAATCGCATAAATATGCTCTTATCACCTTCCCTCAAATTTGGCACCAATTAGCTCACTCCCTCACAAACCCATCACCCAATCAATTTTCAAAAAATTCAAACCTCACTTTCTCTCTCTCTAACCCGAGACCTCCATTTCTCTCTGCAACTCTCTTAACCAATGTCCAATCATCCAAATATGGCTTGTAACCTACACCTTTGAACTCCCCTCAACTCCACAAACTTAACCATGTAACCAGATCTCGATTTGATTGAGGTTTGACACACCAACTCGGAAGCTCTGACTCGATGAGTTCTAGATCGATGATTTTTAGACCGAGTCACGGTGTTTTAGGACTTGGGGGAGCTCCTACACAATTCCACGTGGCTCCTAGACTGATTTTGGTGAAGGGTTGACGTCAAAAACACAAGGGTTCGAAGAGTTGAATTTTGTCCTTACCTTTCGAGGCATTTTTAGGCCACCTCCATCCACTTTTTGGACTTTCAAAAGATATAATGTGATTCTACTCTACATAAGCTTCATTTCCATATAAATTTCATGAAAAATGGTTGAGAAATGAAGAAGATATTAAGGTTTGAAGTTTTACCCAAAAACCGGCAATTTTTTCCAATTTTCGGCAAGTACATGCGGGAGCAGACGGCGGCGACCGGCAAGGATGACTAGAGAAGACAACGGAATATTTCGTTAACTCTGACAGAATATTCTAACGGCGTCAAGTAACACCGTTAACTTTTGTTAAGGATTTAATAGAATATTCCTTAACGCCGTTAGTCACATGGTCAGCACGTACTGTGTGTGGCCGTGCCTTGGCCGGTGTGTGGGGGCGCGTGCGTGGTCCAAAAATTATTCTTAAAATTTGTGTAGGTCCGTGACGTCGAGTAGATCGATTTCATATATTCAAAACCTATGTTTGAGCAATCTACGGATGTTTCATTTAAGTTTCCATTTATGTGTTATTAAACTAAGTTAATTAGTAATTTCACGTATAGGGGAATGTATCCCAAGGACGTACGGGGTTAAGTCAGGCTAGAAGGCTTCATTTTGACTATGTATCTGTGAGTGGACAGTTTATTTTATACATATACATATTTATAGTTTCCATAAATGCGTATTACTTCATTTTACACCTATATTTCCAAGTATTTGATATTGTGATATGAAATGTGATAAATACTGCTTTATGGTTGGGATATTACTGTCATGACATTCATACATATGTGTATATGCTCATCTTGCTGCACCCCGGTGTCGGTACTCTGCCCAGGGCCAGGGCCAGGGTCATTTTTTCACATGTATATTCACATCTGCACCATTCACTCACCTTGGATCCAAGTTTAAATGCCAGTCTCAACTTTGTTTTTTCGCCCCTCCAGGTTTAGTAGTTGTGTTTACGTGTATACGAGGATTCTGGCCAATCTCAAGAGATGGTTATCTTTAGTGGTATAACCCTCACCATAATTAATGTACTGTTCTTATGCTCTGACGTCACGTGTGAATTGGGTTCAATCCTGCTCACCCGCGCACTCTTTTGATTAGGCACTTTTAGGTTTATATTTATTCACATTATTCTTCCACTACACTAAACTTTATGGTTTCATCACCTTCCAAGTGTCAGCTAGCATAGCTCAATTCAGGGTCCAAGGGGACATTTCGGGTCGAGGTGTGTCAAAAATTCCCCTCCAGTGGTAGGATTTTCACTTTCTTCTCTCTCCCACTTATTTGGCTTTCTTCAAAAAACATTCTGCACCAAAAAAAAAAAAAAAAAATCTTCTCCAACTTTTATCATAATAAGCAACCCAATTATTTGTTCTTATACAATAGTTGATTTGATCATGTGAACTTGACATGATAACCCACACATATATAGGTGTATGAGGGCTAATTCTTTATTTCTTATATTGGGGGTTTTTGGTTTCAGTCGATTATTTGGTTTCTTTATATATTTTTTTGCCTTATTTATATAATTTGGCTTGTTGACGATTTGTTAAAATAACTTTTAGATTCACTTTGAATATTAGGTTCGTTTCACAACTTATGTTTCTATCAAAGTTTAATTTTCAATATAGTTCTCAATTATATTTGGTGGAGATGCACTTTCCTGAAACCAGAAAGCTGTATTCAGAGAGAGGAGAGACAAAGTAGAGGGGGAGAAGACGACAAATAAATTTTTGAAAGAAAAAAGGTGAGGGAGAGAGAGAGAGTAAAAGAAGAAAGAAATGAACCATTAGATTGATCTAATGGTGTGTATTAATTAGTAAGAAAAATAACTATGAGAATATTAAGTATAAAAGAATGATAAAAGATTATATTTAATACTTGTAATGTGTCAAGTTTTGAGTGGATTGTAGTGCTACTCAGCAAAGTCCAGTAGCAAGCCAAGTCTAACACAAGTTTTTCTCCACGTGAAGGGCCTTCAAGTTCTCTTCAATCTCCTTGGATGCTCTCTCTTAGGTTGATTACATTCCTCAGATTATGTAACTACTTAAACATATGATACAATAAATATGGATTAAAAACAAGCTTTGCCCTTCCATTAAACAAATAAGAGGTTAACCTAATAAATATTCTAAAAGCTATTAAATCAAATGAGCTGTTTCACCGTTTCTTAATGTTCAAACTCCTAATAATTAATCGAAGTTATGGTCAGCCGTCTGACGCCTAAGGAGCGCTAAATGAAATTTTTTAGAATAGTGCAGAAAACTAAAAAGAATTATGTGAAATTCATGGTTCATTTTTCCTAGGAAAATTTTAGTCAAGAAATTTGGCCATAAATATTAATTAAATTTTATAAACTGAACATCTTTTACTTACCGTTACATCATCTTTTTTTTGTTGTTGTAATTTATCAGGGATTGCCTGGTAGAAAAGACTGGATCAATTTTTTATTTTGAGAAGTTGAGAAGAGGATCATGAAGAATATTGCTCTTTTCTAATTCTTCTATTTTGAGACGATTTGAATAAATAAATGTATTCATTTTAATTCAATTATGTACAACGAACTACGCCTGAGATTAGAAAAAGGAAAAGATAAAATCTCAAGAGTAAATATCTTTAAAATGCTGTGAGGCTGTGACATCTTGTCCTGGTGCCCCGACCACCAAAAAAAAAAAAAAAAAAAAAAAAACGAAAGAGCTTGTGGTCTCATATCTAGTCAGTTACTTAATGCACCGTCCCCTGCCATCACCACTTGCCCTATAAAACCAGCTACTCACGGGCTCGCATTTCATTTCTAACTCTCTCTCTCTCTCCATGCAACAGTGATTAATTTAATCACATTACTCACCAAAACACAGAAATAAAGTCCTTCAAACCAAATCCAATCCAATCCATAATTCTGAAATGGCCGCCGCCGCCTCCACAACCACCATTTCAATCCTCCTTCTGCTGCTCATAGGACTCAACAGTCCAGTCCATGCCAATCCCATCAAAACCATAGTTGTTATAGTGATGGAGAACAGGTCATTCGACCACATGCTGGGGTGGATGAAGAAAATCAACCCTGAAATCAACGGCGTGGATGGCTCCGAGGCAAACCCTCTCTCCACCACCGACCCCAACTCCAAGCGCTTCTTCTTCAACAACGAGTCTCACTATGTGGACCCTGATCCTGGCCACTCCTTCCAAGCCATCCGAGAGCAGATATTCGGGTCGGATAACACGTCGGCCGACCCTCCACCCATGAATGGCTTTGCTCAGCAGGCTTACTCCATGGACAACACCACCGCCCTGTCTCAGGATGTTATGAATGGATTCAACCCTGACATGGTTGCTGTCTACAAAACTCTTGTTTCTGAATTTGCTGTCTTTGACAGGTAGGTAACTGCGTACCAATTCTTTTCTTATCCCGGAAGTGATTTTCTTACATTTTCGTTTTCTTTGCATTCGCATGTTTATTTTTTATATTTAGATTGAATAAGTAAAAACAAAGAACTAAAAGTAAAAATAAACAGAGATGAGACGAAATTAAAAATTGATTTTAATTCCTAAACAGAGATGAGACGAAAAAAAGAACTAAAAAAAAAACTATATTTTAATTCCTAAATAAAATGAAGTTTAGAAAAATGTCTTATACAAAATAAAAAATTGATTTTAATTCCTAAACTTTATTAAATGTTAGCATATGTATTTAATGTCTTTTTTATTTTATTTATAATTTTATGTTCATAAATTAAATTTTATGAAAATATTATAAATTTTAATTCTCATTATGGTGAGTTTTTTATATAAGAAAATATTTTCGTACAGATTTTTTGATATAAATGTTTTTGCATTTTTTCTTATGTGCCACTAATTTGTTATAATATATTTATGTACAAACATTTCGATATATTATATTAGTATAATATGTTTACTTACGAACATTTAGGTATGTTAGTTTAGTATAATATATTTAGGTATCTATATATCGGTACACTAGTTTAATATCGTATAGTTAGGTACGGAATTTTCGGTACACTTATATTTTTGCATATTTTCTTATGTACTACTAATTTACAACAATATATTTAAGTACGAATATTTCGGTACACTAAATTAGTAAAATATATTATGATACTGACGTTTAGATACACTAATTATATAAAGTTAAGTAAAATTAATAAATTAAAATTTGTAGAATAATAAATTTAAAATTTAATGTAATGACATTAAATAAGATATCTATTAAATATTAAAATAAAAATATAATATAAATTTGAATTAATTACACATTAAGGGATTAAAATTAATATTCGGTCTAACAAAAGAATTTTATTAAATTTTAATTTTTTTGAAGAATTAAAGTTTAAAAAAAAATTGGTTAAAAGCACTTTTAAGAAAAAAAAAGTTTATAAATACTTAACAATTTTATTTTATAGCTTTTTATTCTCACGATATAATAATAATTTTTTATTTTTAAAAAACAAAATAATATCAAATTAGCCCTAATTATTGTTTAAGCACAGGAGTATTAAGATTAAAATCTCCTCATGATAATGCTTTCATTTCTTTACTTTTTCGTATTTTCAGAACAGTGAAATTCAGGATTCAATTTTTGTTACCAGAATATGAATTTCTGTGGTAGTGAAGTGATGACATTTTTCGATAAAAACAAGACAACTAACGTGTCCTGAAAATGTCAATCAAATTCATTTTGTTACTTTTGTGGTTTGCCATGCAATAATTGCGGTTGTTCTACTTTTGTGGTTTGCCATGCAATAATTGCGGTTGACACTAGTAGTTTCTTAGATTATGACTTCCGATTGATTCGATCGAGCACGCTGTTTTCACTATTTTATCTTTTTATTTATTTTTTATTTTACTACAAGAGATTATTATTTGCCATTTAGTATTCCGGTAGTATTCCTTTCATTAACAAGTGAAATGTCTTAAGTTTTGTTTTCGTCAAAAACGAATTTGAATAACATTATTGTTGGTTCATTATAAGGCTTGGCTTAACACCTCATCCCTAATTTTTTTAGTTAAATAATATCGTGTGTTCAAAATAATATATACAAGAGACTACTACTTTAATTTAACTTTGAATGGAGAGGCAGTGGGTTTTAAAGGAATTCCCTAAGGGGTGTGATATCCACACACCCCTTTTTACTTTTCTCACACTTTTTTGAATTTCGACCATCGGATCGGATGACTTGAAGAAGATCTAACGGACAGAAAGTAATAGGGGTGTGTGAAAAGTAAAAAGGAATGTGTGGATAGCACACCCCTTCCCTAACTAGGAAGGCAATTAACCACATACATTTTATTAATCGGAAATGTCATGCTAGAGAAGATTTTAGGTTCTCAATTGGTAGTAGGATTTTATCTCTCTAATTCTTTCCTTCAGTCCCTTCCTCTCTCACTTTCCTCTTTTTTTTCTCTATAAATAAAAGTCAACATCAGATGTTACGTAATTTAATCATGATTGTCCAACTAGGAGGGAACTGACCGGGAGAGAGATTTGGAGGTGAAAGAATCTACTCCACTCCATTGGTGCACTATTTGTTTTTTTGATGTGCCAAATGATGTAACGAGTTTATCCCATCAACCTTATGTATTATTTATCATATTATGTAGTACACTAATGTATCCACTAATGTAGTACAAAAATGTAAGTAGCATACTATAGTTGGCTGTCCCAAGCAATTAATTAACCTAAGAATTTTGTAAAGGTGGTTCGCCTCAGTGCCATCCTCAACACAGCCAAATCGGCTTTACGTGCATTCAGGGACATCAGCTGGTGCAACAAGCAACATCCCAGCCCTTCTCGCCAAAGGGTACCCTCAAAGAACTATCTTCGAGAACCTCGACGATGCCGGAATATCCTTTGGAATATACTACCAAAACATCCCATCGACATTGTTCTATAGGAACCTGAGGAAGCTCAAGTACATAGGTAAGTTCCATTTGTACGACACCTTCAAGAGCCACACAAAGGAAGGGAAACTGCCCGGGTACACCGTCATAGAACAGAGGTACTTCGATGTCAAGAGTGCACCAGCAAATGATGATCATCCCTCCCATGACGTGTACCACGGGCAGATGTTTGTGAAGGAGGTGTATGAGACACTGAGAGCAAGCCCTCAGTGGAACAACACCCTGATGATCATCACGTATGATGAACATGGCGGTTTCTATGACCACGTCCCTACGCCGGTTCGTGGGGTCCCCAGCCCCGACGGGATTGTGGGGCTGGAGCCTTTCTTGTTTCAGTTCAACCGTTTGGGAGTTAGGGTTCCAACTATCATGGTCTCACCATGGATAGAGAAGGGTACAGGTGAGTACTAATGCTCCTTAATTAATTTCAAATTTTTCAGCTAATTAAATTATTGACATATGATTCTCTCCCGTTTTCTATGTTCATATTATTCTAAAGTTTGGAGGTTTGCGAGTACGCATATATAGCGTTTAGAAAACTTCATTTTAATCCTTAAAAAAGATGAGTTTTAGACTATAATCTTATGTAAGATTAAAATCCAATTTTAGTCCCTAGTACATTTAATCATATCATTTATTAGTTATATTTTGATGTTTTATTTATATTTATATTTATATTTTAATGTATTAATTACATTTAAATTTAATTTTTATTTCATTCATCATAATATATTTTAGTGTCTACATTTAGGCAATTAATTTTTTATAATATATATTCCGATAACAATTTTGTATGTTCTTCATTTAGATACATTAATACATTTGAATATTTCGGTATATCCATTGATTTAATATTATACATTTTGGTCAATATAATGCATTTCGTTAAGTATATTTTGGTACACGTATTTGAGTATTGACTTTTAGGTACATTAATTCAATATATTATATTTCGGTACATACATTTAGGTACGTACATTTCGGTATTGACATTTAGGTACATACATTTTGGTACATATATTTCGGTATTGACATTTAGGTACGTACATTTTGATACATACAGTTCGGTATTGATATTTTGGTACGTTTAGGTACATTAATTCAATATAATACATTTCGGTACATACATTTAGGTTCATTATAATATATTTCGGTACAATCATGTAGGTACAAATATTTCAGTACAAAAAGTCAATTTTATATATTTCGGCACAGTCATTTCTCTACACTTATGTATTTATATATTTTTGTATTACAAATTTCTTTTAATATTTTCTCATTTATGTTCATTTATAATTAAAAAACTAAATATGTGCATAATAATAAAATTAAAATCTAATGTGGAGAGATTAAATAAAAATACACATTAAATAACAAAAATTGAATGCAAATTTTGATAAAAGTACATTCAAGGGATTAAATTGAATATTTAATCTAGCACTAGTTTTTTTTTAAATTTTAATCTTTTGCAAGGACTAATATTCAAAAACCCTATAGCGGGGTTCCTATATAATAAGAAGGATAATCAATAAAATAGTTCAAAATATCAACACATGAAATTGCTTAAAAAATGTGAGTCGTTTGAGCATCTGAAGTGTTTTTCTTCTTGGATTACACTTGGACGGAATTGAAACCTATACCTATCATAATCTTTACCCTAACACATTAGCTCACCATACGTCACCATTTCCTTTTTTTAATACATACAATATTATATACACTAAAGACTGGATGAGTATGTTAAGTTTTACAATGTTAGCTATAATAATTTAATTCGAATTCGCTTTTGATAAAAGCCGAATCTAAGATCCCAATTACAAGGCGAAGAAGAATACTTCCATGATGTTAGCAACTTAGCATAGGTTCGTCTTGATTGGGAGAGAATATATAAAATGTTTGCTTGGTTGATAACCTTAGTTAGAAAATAGTATTAACACTATACATAGAGGGGGTGTTTGTTTGACTAGATAAAGACTGGATTTAGCTATTTAATAGAAATTCCAACATGGACCAAACGTGGGACTCTGGTTGATTATCCTATGCGGGCTTATCAATCCATGATTCCACGCTAAGCCAATCCAATCCTGTTTATATCAAGCGTATCCATATATTAAGCTACTGATTTTACAGTATTAATTAGCCGTCGCGTGACACAAGAAAAGTTGTAGAAGTTAAAAAGAAAAAGTATCGATCATATGGTACCACCACTCTTTGTCGGTACATCTGTTTCATAATCTTATTTGGATTGCTTCCAGCCATTAACAAAGAATTTGGTGTCCATTTCACACTGCCCTTTTTTAAAAGAGGTGTGGAGAGATGGATCATGGCATGGTTAGGAGAGCACCTACAATTGTATGTGTTGTATGGGTTGTCTACATCGTCAATCAACGACGATGTACTTTTGTTGATAACTTGGAGTTCGTTTGGAAGTGTTTTTAGAATGTCTGAAAGAGTTTTTGGTAAAATTGATTTTGGGTTCCAAAAGCACTTTAAGTGCTTTTTGGAAGAGCCATCACATATGTGCTAAGCACTTAGAGTTTTTCTAGAACTATTTGGATTTTTACCAAGAATTGATTTAAAAAACATATTCGTCAAAATTGCTTTCAGTTATTTTAAAAAGACTTTCAAACGAACCCTTAATTACCTAATATATGTGAGGCAGTTAATAGGTTTGGTGAGAGAGAAATGATACACACAAACCCTGTTTAGTCTCTCCAACACCCATGTTTAATCGTGTCGCTGATTTTGGTTGATTTAATTCAATCCAATTGACAACAAACAAAGAGGTGAAAATCACCTCCCTTGTTGAGATTGTTAGTTAACTTGCGAGGAGCACATAAGAGCAATTCCACCGGAGGTGGAATAGCCCAGCACCCAGTCAAAAAACCAAGTTGGGGGTCTGTCAATCCACTCAACCCACAAACTTGCCTGGCACCCAGCCCGTGGCGCTACAAGAAAACAGAAAAAGGAAAAAATGGAAATAAAACCAAATAGGAAGGGCACGTGGAAATTCATAGCTTTTGTGTTATTTGTTACCCTGGGTATCTTTTAATTTGCTGTGATCTTTTGCTTATGGACGTGAGAAACCAGAGAGAGAGAGAGAGAGAGAAAAGCGTGATAGATTGAGAGAGAAGTTCCTGACTTTTTTTTTTATATATAAAATTATTATTTTTATTATTTTATAATGAAAATAATAATATTTTAATAAAATTGACTAGACTATTTTTTGTTAAGAGTGGAGATGCTTTGGCATAATAGTGTTCACTAGGGTCTATTACTGTTTATTTGAGTGGATAAATGCGCTGGGTGCTGGCGTAAAATCTTTAGGGGTGGACTTGCTCTAAGCAAAGCACATGGCACGAAAGTAACATAAATTTAAATATCTTGGAAAGAAAGAAGGGAGACACGATTTTTCACCTTTACACGTGCTCTCGATACAGTAATCTAAATAAATTTCCTTATTTTGCTCGTTTATCCGAATTTTGTACGTACAAAATGAGTTGAACTTTGGGACAATTACAGGCTAGTTCAACAGAAGTGGAGTGGCGTTAAACTTAGTTTACTAATTGATGAGAACATTTGTTACTTAATATCAACTGCTAGTAAGCTTTGATTTCGTTGGAACTAATGCTCATAAGCTTTGATTTCTAGGAAAGTAGAATATGTTTAGAATAATAAAAACTAATGACTAACAGCTTATTGTTTGCATTGACGATGATGAATGCAGTCATCCATGGTCCTAATGGATCACCGTCTCCAACTTCGGAATTTGAACATTCATCTATTCCAGCAACAGTTAAGAAGATCTTCAACCTAACCGCACCCTTCCTCACGAAGAGGGATGAGTGGGCGGGCACCTTCGAAGGCATTGTCCAAATGCGGACAGAACCCAGAACTGACTGCCCAGGTTAGTTACATTTTACTAGCTATCAAAACAGAAGGTTACCTGTAATGTTGATGCATTAATCCTGCATAGCAAAAGCATTGACTAACATGTATGTCTCAATTGCCTGAAATTTTTACTAGAGCAACTACCGACGCCAGTTGCCATCAGAAAGGGTGAGCCTAATGAAGATGCCAAGCTTACTGAATTTCAACAGGAGATGATGCAACTCGCAGCAGTTCTGAAAGGAGACAACATATTTACAAGTTACCCAGAAAAGACGGGGAAGGAGATGACTGTCAAGGATGGGAAGAACTACGCCGATGATGCAGTTAAACGATTCTTTGAAGCGGGGTTTTATGCTAAAAGAATGGGAGTTAACGGGGAACAGATTGTCCAGATGAGGCCCTCCCTTACTTCGAGATCATCCAAAACTTCACTAGAACACCCATAGAAGTCTAGCAGTGGTTCCTCAGGTGTATATGTATAGAGCAGTCATATATTTATGTAGTTATACAAATCCAAGGAGAAATGAAATAATCTAATGAAGCATTTCATGATGTTCTATATATCGAATTTTTTTCTCCCATCTCGATCTCCAACTTCTTAAACCGTATATTTGTATCAGGAAGATAAAATTTCCCTCTTTTGTGTACTTTAAGCCCCTTCTTAAGCACTCAAGTTAGGAAGCGAAGGCTGATCATAACGCTCTAAGAATTCCCGAGTAATCAAACTGCAAAATATTCAGCATCTGATACCGTTCTTACTCGAGCTTCACTCTGCCTATCCCCATTATATCTCTGGCAAGACGCTTTTAATCAATCCCAACCCTAGTATTTAGTTTATAGGACAATAAAAAGGCATAAAGATTCAACAGAAAACACCTTAAACTGTTAACTCATAAACATCCCAGGAAGAGAAACCGCAATCCAAAATCTTATTGTGAGGTCAAAGTGCAAAAATTTGTAACATGAGAATGTATGGTATACAAAAGAATTAATTAGCCTTGATGGCTTTCTGTCAATGTGCATCAACAACAAAAGATCATTCTTTACTCACCAAAGACATTCCTTATCTAACTATAAATATTCTTTTGTTACATAAATTTGTATCGACAGAACCTCCCCGATGGTGACAAGCTGACAGCGTTTAAAATATCAGTAAGCAAGAGAAGAACTGAAGGGCTTATATCTTACTTTTCATCTCAACCACTGGTTTAGCTGTCCCACCCAGGAATGTTTGCAGTAGCCTCATTAACCATTTTCACGAGCCTTACCTGCAATGAAACATTTATTAACTGGATGATTGAATGATGAACGACTCATATCGTATCATCTCATGACATAACAAGCATGTGGACTCCAGTTATCAGAATGATAAACAAACATTACTTCATATGGAAAATCCCATAAATGGTGCACGACTTCTCCCTTTATTTTCGCTAATTAGTAATTCCATTGGCCTGATTTTTCCCTAACAGTATATTTTCTTTCTAAAGAATGCAGAAAAGTTAAAGTGCACGAAAGCAGACAATATTATGCCTTACATGTAATTCAGCCAAATAATGCACGCACTAAACTGACAAAATATTCGTTGAAATTTTTCTTTCTTGCCAATTAATAACAGCATTAACCAACCACACCAGATTCCGCAAACATATTCACAAACAGGCCTTTTGAACATATTAGTAATAGGCTTACCACACTTTCAGGAACTCCTGAAGGAGGCAAAGAGAGGTTTCTTGGTGGTGGACCACTGAGATATGCTCTCTTGTCAAAACGCCATTCTCCAATCTTACCATAAGTCAGGTCTCCCTAAATGTTGACAGAAAAACTCTTTCAGAAACAAATAAATACTAAGGATTCGTAAAAATACATGCAAAAGGGTAGACCGTGAAATAATTGCAGTTCCATCCATTACAAATTAAAAATAGAAAAAGAAAGGAGAGAGATAGAGAAAGAGGGATACTTTTAAATTATAATCGCATCCGTAAGTATAATGGATGATGAACCTCTTCCCAACTTTCAAATCCCATGGAGGCTGCAAAATTGGACAAAATCAAATTACTTAGAAGAAAAGGATAACTAATACATATAAAATATAAATAATCATTCAAACCTGCAACATAAAGTCTTCACGAAGAATATGCCGCACGCCATGCAATGCAGATGCCACAGCATATGCATACCTTAGTTCAGCCAAGAAATGACACCAACATCAGATAAAAAACAACTCATGATCATTTTACAACACATCAGATCGAAACTAACTTATAATTCAAGCTTTGTACTCACATTTCAAGCACCCATCCAAAAGCCTTATCAGTCTCTAGGTCATCTTTCATTCTCAAAGACACATTCACCCATGTGGGAGCGATTTCCTCCAGCAGGGACTGAAATAGATAACTAAGTGAGCATGCATTTCAAAAGTACGGTTTGTAGTGAATTTGAAACTGTCAGCCTGATGGCACAACTATAAATACGTTGCGGAGATGATATAAATACAAGTATATACATGCAGCAGAGCGATGTATACATAATAAATAATGTTCCATCATTTAAAATCACAACAATTCTTAAACCACATTAGCGATAAAATATTTTCTTTATGATTCAAAGGTAAATTGCCAATCTGATGAATATCATTGATTTTCCAAATTATTTTCAGAATTATGCTTTGTAGCAAAAGTAAAACGGTCTGCCTGATTGCAGGACAGCCAGAGCTACGGTGAGGAAATGATAAATCATTTACAAACTGGCATGCACCAGCACACTACCACACTATATGACAATAAATGTTTCACAATCCATAACCGCGTAAACTGAAAGCTATATTAACACTACGTTATTTTACCTTCTTTATGATTACAGGAGAATTGCCAATTGGATCAACATCCGTCACAGGGCCTTTTTCCACAGGATAAAACTTCCTAATTATTTTCTCATTTTCGGTTGGTTTAATGTAGAAAAATGGAAACCCTGCTGGATTGTTTCCACGTGCTAAGTTTGGCAAAGGATTTACAAATATGTGGTCAGGTTCGGCCATTAGAATGTATCTGCATTGATCATGATAGACACCAATTTTCTGATTCATAGTGAAGAAAATTTTACAAGAACTTCAAACAGGAAGGATAGAGAAAAAAGCCCTTACTCTTCCACGATTGTTGCTTTCTCCAGCCATTGCACAAAAGCCCATGGTCTGTTTAGGACAATATAGCCCTGGATACAACATTGAATTTAAGTCTGAATAATTGGTAGCAGAGATTAAACATTAGTTGCTAAGTCACTACAGACATTAAATTCTTTAATCTTCTCAGGGACACTAAAAGTAAGGAATAAATTCTTTAAATATGTTAGTTGCTAAGTCCCTACAGAGATTAATCATTGTGGTTAGGAAAGCATAAATCTTCCAATTAAAAACAAAATAGTTGCATTTACCATTTACCGAAACAATATAGGAAGAGACCCTTCTGACAAATATGCTGGGATTTGATGGTTCAAGTAATCTCCAGCAACATACATTGCATTCTCCACACATAGGAGCCCTCTCTCATAAAATGGAACGATAAATGGCTCTTCTATAACTAACAATATGTAGGGACATTTCTAACATGTGACTTTCTTCAATATCAAATTTCTGCCCAACTAGTTTTGTTCATTATGTTAAATACTTGCGATGAAACAACCCATACCAATAATGCCTTAATGAACTAGCTCATGAAATAAGTTGAAACGTTATACAAACAGCATAAGCAAAGAATAAGTTTACAACTGAGAAAGAATGGCAACTAAATAGCAAGTAGAGAGAGAGAACTGAGACGAAGTGGCAAAAAAAATTCTCACCCGATCCAAGCCCTCCGGAAGAGGATCAACCACGACTGTTGGAATCTCCTCCGTCAAATTGTCAGCATTTCCAGAATGCAAAACTCGAGTGAACTTTCCCATATCTGATCCAGGCATATCTTTTACCTTGTTGTACCAGTAATACATGATCCGACACTGCCACTGGCTATACGGAGCATCAGTGGCTGTAACAACAACATGAAATTTTGGATTCTCTGCCTTCGAGAGCCTCTGAATCACGGGATCTTCTAACCAGTCTTCCCCCAAAATGCCCAAGTAGAAGGCTTTGTTGTGTATTATAATGGTCAACAAATTATACGTTGCAAAGAAAAAACCAAGTGCTAAAAGCACCAACAGTACTGGCGATGCACGTCCCATGCTTTTTCTCCCAATCATTCTTCCGCCTCAATCCAAAATGCAGACTTTAAATCCCCAATGTAGAACACAACTCATTACTTACCTACAAAATCTTTTTAAAACAAACCCATTAATCCCATTGATTCCTCCACTTCTGAGCTCAATTACAACGATATAGGAAAGCCACTCTTATTACAATAAACCCATTAAACAATAAACAGTATCCTTTCCCAAAGTTCTACTGAATCAAGCACAAACCCGAAAACAAGCAACCAGTATTTCTGCATCACGATTACAATTTACAAGAGAGACAATAACAAGTCAATGCATCGGGTTTGATGTTCGAAGAGCAGCACAGCCACCAAGCAATCCAATGAGCATAAATATTAAGTCCAAAACTAGAAAAACAAAACAAACAAGAAGGTGGAAAGTTTCCAATAAATCAAACAATCAGAGCAACAAAAACTAAAAGGGAAAATTCATACTTGAGCTACAATTCAGAGGAATGTGAACTGGACACGCAGATCTACAGAGAGAGAAAGCAAATAAAGCAGGATTACTGGAAACAGTTTATAACCGAAGAAACAACTTCCAAGAGCAATGATTGTGAAAGGAAACAGCAATTGACCTGTTAAAATTGCAGGTTGGGAGTTTCTAACAGATGAAAGTTTCCCTTCCCTTCTCTTCTCTTCTGAGGGACTTGGAAAATGAAAGAGTAGCGACTCGGAGGTTTTTTTTTTCAACGCCACCTATAAAACGCGCTTTACGACTCGGAGGTTTTTTTGGATTGGTTTTTCTGACATTAACTCAGCACTTGGGAGGACTGAAAAGTCGGATACTGAATCTGTCCGTATACAGACCCATTTCAAAAGCAGGTTTTTGGGGATTTTCTTTCTACGATGGTCCCTAGTATCGAAACGATAGTATTTGCAGAATAGGGGAGTGAGTTAAGCTTTATATTAGGCCAATCATGATAATATGGTTTGATTTTATTTTTGAAGAGAATCGAATCTAATACCTCTTATTTACAAGTGATGATGAATACTACTAGATCATAGTACTAAGGACTAGCTTGGTATTTTTGTGCTTTAAAAAACAAAAAATGTTTTCGCTATACTGTGATAATAAATAGCTACAATGTTGTTGAGTGTTTGATAAATATTTTTTTGTTTTTTTTGTAAAAGAACTTTTAACAAAACAAACAATAGTGTATGAGTGTTTAGGATTTTTTTTTTTGGGTGTGCTATCCACACACCCCTTTTTACTTCTCACACACCCCTATTACTTTTTGTCCATTAGATCTTCTTCATTTCATCTGATCCAACGGCCGAAATCCAAAAAGGTGTGAGAGAAGTAAAAAGGGGTGTATGGATATTACACCCCTTTTTTTTTGTGGGGTTGTAAAAGTGCTGTGACAAAAAAAATAGTATATGAGTGTTTGGTAAACTTTTATATAAGTTGTTGTGAATATGTTAAATGATTAAAAAGAAAATGTAATATAATGTGATATAGTAATTGTCAAAGAGAATAATGTAGGGGCAATGACTGTAATTTTTTAAAATATGTGGGGGGTATACTTGCTATTTGAAAATTTCATTATGTGGCATTGATTACTGATGAGTCCATTTTATACTATATATTTTACCCTAATCTTAGTTATAATTTATTGGTTATTTTGATAGAATTTTGATACTTTATTATATATTTTCAATGTAGGACATTCGACTTCCTCTGAAGAAAAAAGTGATCAAAAGGATGAATTTTTGAGTGATTCCAACTGGAGGATGTTCGTGAGTCTTTCAATATGATTGTGTCAAAATTCCAGATTTTTCTACCGAGCCGTTTGACCGTGGCGATGAAAAGAAGACCCAGCGCGCAGCTTTCCCAGATTGACGTTTCTAGACGTTTTGGGTATTTTGAAGGTCAAGATGGTGTATTTTGAGGAAGTTTCCTTCTAAGGATTTGTAGGAGACGTCTCAAACTTTAAAAAGAGACCTTTTGGGACCAAATCGAAGTTGATTTGGTTGGTCAAAATACTGATTTTCTGATAAGTCCAAATTCCAATTAGAATAGGAAACCTTTTATTAGTTGTTTTATTATTTTATTATGTTTCCTAGTATTATTCTAAGACCTTTTCTAGGTAGGGTTTTATTTTCTACTAGTATAAATAAGGCTTTTTAGCCATTAGGAGGATATTATTTTTAGGAGGAGAGAACACACTACTTTGGCTTTAGAGAGCTTTTGACAATTTTAGGTGTTTTCTATCCATCTTTTTAAAAATATTTTGTTTTATGATTGTTCTTAACTAGTTTCGTTTGCTAGGGCGAGGCCACGAGCCTTAGCAAGAATATGTAGTTTTTTTCAATTTACTTATGATATTATGCATACAAGTTTTGAATTATTGATCACCGTGCTTGAAACTATCTAATTGTCTTAGTGATTGGCCACCATTAGGATATTTAGAAAAGTAATTTGATGCAATTTTGACGGAGGGTTGTCCCTGGAATTGGCGCTGGCTTCTTGTGGTTAATATGTGTAACCTCTTAGGATGGACGACACGTTTTAAGAGTTATATGGTTTTTCAAAGGATTTTCATAAAGCTTAATGAGTCTTGCATGTTCACATTCGATCTGGACACCACGGACGGGTTGCATGTTAGATATACGTTCTATGTTGGAGGTTCCAAGTAGGGCATACTTTAGGAAAACCTAACCTTCAAATGTGCATGTGTAAGTTATAAGTAATTGAAAGAACTATATAAGATTGTTAAGGTGACGGCGGAACCCAAGTGCTCAAATAGATTTTTAAAACTATTTTCTTTTGTTTTCTTTATTTCCCAATTTATTTAATTGTTTTTAATTAAATTCGTTTTTAATATTTTAGGTCATTAAATCACCATTTTCCAAACTTTTTTTTCAAATAATTAATTAAGATTTGGGTAACATAAAATTATTCATTCAATCCATGTGGAGAACGACCTTACTTGAGCTGCTATACTACGATAACCTTGTACTCTTGCAAGTATTTTAAGTGTTTTTATCCCCACTTTTGCAAGTGAAAAAAAATACCTATCAATTACTATACTTTGAAAGAAAAAAAACATTTTTTTAAGCATGATAGAACTGCTTCTGCTTTTCTAACACACCCCGTCCCAAAACAAGGAGTATTGGCTGTCACCGGAAGGTGACGTAACCAAAGTGCAAGTGATGTAAGAATGTGAATAAATTCAACCGAATAAGAACTTAAATTATTCTACTAAACAGAGTGTGTGCAAGTGATAAAACCCATAAGTTACAATGTCAGAGCATAGATAGAAAATAATGCAGTCAAACAAGCGAATGTACTTATTACATAACTGAGAATAATTCCTGCATTAAGTTGGAGATTTTTAGGGGTGGTTCAGTATGGGATCCCATACCGAAACTCTTGTTCGGATTCCCAAACCAAATTTTCGGGAATCCCGAAATAGTTTTGGGATTTCGAGACAAATCGGGATTCTCGAAATGGTTTTGGGCTTTTGGACTAAAATTTGACATATTATGCTTTTGGGCTAAAATTCAACGTTTTATATTGAAAAATTAACATATAGACAGGCCCAGTCTGCCAATTTGTTTCTACTAATCTGTGCACACAAATCTGCCAATCAAATGACAAGGCCCAATTAGTATCTGCCTATTCAAAAGCAATCTGCCAATCTAAAACGTTAATATGTGCTTGAGTAAACTAGTACATCTATCTATAATCATGCCAGTCCCCAAAATTACCTCTAAAATGTTAATATATGATTGAGTAAACTTTTGTACATATATAATATAAATATTATAGATTGATGTAAAGTTCTCTTAAGCAAATTATAACTTATAATCTATCCATGTATCCATCTATCAATCTTCTGTGTTTATTCTGCATCTATGTATTCATCTATCAATCTCCTGTGATTTAAAAATTCTGCATATGTTCCACTATCTATCTTAGGGCTCTTTCTTGTATATGTTCCATCATCGATTTTTAGTGCTCCTTCAGTATTTCAATTTTCCCTATTGTAGGTAGATGATGTTCCCCTTAAAAATGTGCTCTTATATATTTAAAAATTAAATAATATATATATATTTTTGTTCGGTTTGGGAATACTGAAATCCCAAAAACTTGAGGCCGATTCCCGTACTGAAATTTTGGGATCGGTTTGGTATTGGATATCGAAATTTTCTGGAATTTCGGTTTGGCATTTTTTTGGTTTGGTTTCGGGAATTTTTTTGGTTCAGTTTGGGATTATTGGGATTTTTTTTTCCAGCCTAGAGATATGTTAAAACTGCCCAGTGATCCTCGAGTGCCACAACAAGACAGCTATTTAGGACCTGGAGGGGTAAAAAAACAGAAGGGTGAGTGGGCACAAAAATAAAGATTTAAAAACCATTTCTCTTTTCGAACATACTAATCCCTCGCTGTAAAACATTATAGTTTCCAAAATATCATACTACGTATAAGTATGAAAATCCGATGCATGCCAAATTTAAGTCCAAATGTATAACACAATAGAAAATCTCAATAACAGTATAGATATGATCAAGAGCCGAAATCTACACTAACATGTCAGTCGGAGTCACCTAATGTGACCTGTACTACTGCACCTATCGCTCATCAGTCATATGCTAACACACGAGTCGGAGTCACCTAATGTGACCTGTACGACAGGCTAAGTGTAATAATAATCGCTCCAGTGCTACAATCACGTGAAAGTAGCACTAAGAGCGGGTCACCTATGAGTCGGAACTGCCTAATGCAGTTTGTACGACATGCTAACATCCAAGGCGAATGTGCGGTGCAGGAGGTGAACATACACGCGAAGGCTGTGCCCTGACCCTAGGTGGGAGCAATGATGAGCACTATATAAACATAAGCATGCCAAATTGATTCAACCATTCAATTCATCACATAACCTTACTTGAACTTACCTACGTGTCCCGCATTCACCTTGGCATTTCAAAACATTCACAACAATTTTATGCAAGTAGTATGCATATGGATATGCCATGATGCAATTTAAAACTCAATCATGGTATAGCATTTTAAAATACGTTAGGCGTGACATAAAATGCATAAAAACGCTTAAAACATTTATGGAAACTATAAGGTATATACGAAAATAAAATGCCCACTCACTGGTAAGTCAAAGGATCGTAGCCCCATAGCCTTGCTTGACCACGAAAGTCCTCGAGATAAGTCTCCCCTATATGTGAAATTACTAATTTAATTAATTTTAATAACACATATACAGAAACTTAAATAAAACCCACATAGTTTGCTCAAACCTAGGGTTTAAATATACGAACTTGATCTACTTGATATCACGAACCTCCTACACAAAATTTTAGAAATCAAAACGGAACCCGAACACGCTGCCACGCGCCGGCGAAGGCACAGCCACATACGCCAGCTACACGCAGGCACATACGAATGCATTGACTAACAGAGTTGAGAAATATTCCATCAGAGTTGACGGAATATTCCACTAACGTTAACAGCGCCAGTTACCTTTAACGGCGTCGGAATATTCCGTCAAGTCTGATAGAATATTCTATCTTCTTCTCCGATGGGACTCTTGTACAGTCACCACCGTCTGAACTCGCAGAAAACTGAAAAAAAATTTCAAAATTGCGTAACATTCTCAATTCTCAACCATTTTGACCAATTTTATATGGAAATGAAGGTCTTGAGGAGAAGAACAAGATTATACCTTTCTAAAGTCCAAAAAGTGGACGGTTGAAACTCACGGACAAAAAGTCAACTCCTTGAAACTAGGTAGCTCAACGTCAACTCTTCCCCAAACCTTGACTATGAGTCTTAGGGAGTGGCCAGAGAGCTTTCTCAACCTTCCAAACTTTGTAACTCGGTCGAAAACACGTTGAACTCACGAGCACTGAGTCGGACCTTCCGAGTTAACGAGTTCAAACTCGGTCAAATCACAATCCAATGGTATGGTTGTGTTCGTGGAGTTTAGATGAACACAAAGGTGCTAATTTTGTGTTCAATCTGTGGGTTTAGGTTGGTGGTCTTCGAGTTGCTGAGGGAGAGAGATGAGTGATACTGGAAAGAGAGAGAGAGAGAGAGAGTGTGAGACTGATGATAATGTTTGATTGGTTGAGAAAGAATGGGGAACCTTTTCTGATTGGCGCTAGGAAATGAGGAAGAAAGGTAAGTGGTGGGTGAAATTGAAAGCACACGGGTCTGATTTTAAAGAAAAAGGAGGATAGGGTTTGTACGAAGAAATCCAACATAATCTATCCGAAACAGTGCTTTTAACACTGTAGAATTTAACGTTTACTCGAAATGATGAGTATAATACTATTATCATGGCGAGAAAAATAATTTACAGTCAAGAAAATACATCCACGTTAAAAATACATTTTTGCCGAAAAGGGTAAAATCATCAAATTACACAATCGAGGAGAATATTCTAAGAAATCTAGGGACGGGTCATCACATTTTCTATGCTTTTCTACTGTCAATGACAATAGTTTAAAAAAAATAATAAAAATAAAAAAAATAAAAAAAAAATAAAAAAAAAACCTACCTTTTTTGCTTTACCAAACACATTTGATGTTCCATATTTTTTTAATAATTAAGATTCATTTTTTTAAAAGCACCACAATTCCAAACTAGCCCTAAGATCAACTCCAACCCTTAGAGTAAGTTCTAAATTTTCCCTTCTATTCCCCCTCCCCCATTTCATTCCAACCCTTATTCTAAAATGGGGTTAAGTCTTAAAACTAAAAAATAAAAAAATAAAAAAAAAAGATTTTGGCCAAGATTTAGGCCAAGGTTAGTGATGGAGCCCACATGTGAGAGTGAAAAAGAGGGAGTTGGATAACTAGCACCTAAAACCACTCACGCCACATGAAGGACGTGCTCTAGCATTGCTCCAGCATTTATCATTGTCGTAAAGGGCAGCCCCACCCATATGGGTGTGTCCAACAAATGTCAGCACTGAAAAGTGAGCCAACGACTCTTTTGGATGATCAACAGTTGAAATTCAAATGAGCCATTGGTTATCCAACGATTCACATTTAATTTAGTTAATATTTTTGTTTTATATTTATAATTTTATTGAATCCAACAGCTAATATCTAATATGATCAAATCCAATGGTATAAAAAATAGATCTAACAACCCAAATTTTAATCTAACGGCTAAAATAATTTAAAAAATTATTTAACTCAAAATTCACCAAAATTTAGTGATTTTTCAATATTTATCAGAATCTAAATATTTTAAGGTTAAACTATTCATAAAATTAAATTAGGATAGTGTACATAATTTTTTTTTTTACAAAAAATTAACCCAAACTTATCCTTTAATAACCTCGGGCTAAAAAATTTAGGCCAAAAAGGTTGGAGAAAAAAAACTGTTTTTGGGTTAAAACCTAAATTTTCTGGGCTAAAAATTTTAGGTTTTACTCCAATGGTTGGAGATGGTCTAAGTGGCTCAAATAGTATCACTCAATAATTAAAAGTACCACAATTCCAAAATAGCCCAAACATAATAAAATCTAATGGAAATTTTTATTTGAACCCATGTAACTAGACTCGGCAGTTTCCTACACGACACGAAAATGACACAAAAATAACGGGTTTTGGTTCAACACGATAACTAATCAGGTCATTATCGGGTGACCCGTTAAGAACACGTTAATAACAGATTCTTAACAGGTATACACGCGGGTAACACGTGGGTAACCCGTTAAGAAAAATAAATTATAATTTTAAAGTTTAATTACTAAAAAAATTATTATAAAATACAATAGTCATATTGTATATATTAGTATATTCTATATTAAATATATATTTTTGTATTATTATTCTATATAAGTTAAAACAAATTAATTTTTATTCATTTATTTATTTTTATTATGAGATTTTCTTATTATCATCAATAGGATAAATTTTACTTAACATGTTGTCCAAAATTAAAATCAACTAGTATAGTATTAGTATAGGCAATAAGACATCCCTACAAGTATGAAAAATGTGAAAGAATATATAAACACTCGTGATTCATCATTCTCCACAAGTAGACAATGATTACACTTAGATTATCGTTTAGATTTTTAAAACTCTCCAAACCATCATAAATAGTGTTATTATTATTATTTTGAGTGTAAAAGTAATAAAATTAATAATAATAATAATTGTAGAAGAGTAAGAAATGTAAAAAATATATATACAATCACTCATAGTGACAAACTTTACAACTTTCATGAAGGGGTCAACTTCGAAATCCGACACTATAATCCAAAAACCTTAAATTTGTAATTAACCATCGATTGTCGTTTGGGCTTTATTATTTATATTGAATTTCATTTTTAAAATTTTCTTTTTTGAAAACATAATCTTTTGGGGGATGTAGGAAGATGAACGGTTCGGATCTTTGATATCACGTTCTAATATATACGATTAATTAAAATATGAGTCGATGTTATATAGTTTGTAGAGACTTTATAAACATAAAGCAATATTTTCACTAACAGTAAAACTCTGAACATAATATCAATGATCTGAACCGTTCATCTTCCTGTATCCTCTAACAGATCATGTTTTCAAAAAACAAAATCTGAAAAAAAAAAAAAAAATTTGGTGAGAAAAATTAAGCATAAATGTAGACAACAATCGACGGTTAAATTTTGATCTATGATTTATATGATTATAGTGGCACATTTCAAAGTTAAGCCCTTCATGAAAGGTCATTACGTGTGTTTATATATATTTTTTCTATATTTTTCACACTTCTACGTTAATTAAAAAACTGTTAAAGACTTTACTTAAACAATAGCTATAAGATAAATGAGAAAAGAGTGTTAATATGGAAAGCCTCATTGAAAATATCATCAATATAACTCTTGAAGACAATATATCAAGCCAAAGTTCCAATACCATTTCCTATGGTGATTGATGAAAATTGAAGAGTTTGATTGTAAGAAAATGTGTAAGGTTCCAAATCTTGAAACATAACTCCCTTAATTTTGCAAATCTTTTGAACATTTGATATTTTGTAATGTTCTAATGTTTTATTTTTATTTTTTATTATGCTCTTATTTCGGGTATGTAAATATGTAATACTTGAAAAATAAATGTGTTTTTATGTTTTGAATGTGATAATTTGGTATGTATATATTTATTTAGTATTATGTTTTTCATTTGATTATTTATTGGTTTAAAATATATTTTTCTTAACGGGTAACAGGTCGGGTCATATTACTTGTTAATATTATCGGGTCGATTTCGGGTCGGGTCATTTTACCCGTTTATTTTAATGGGTGTTACACGACACGATCCGTTAAGATATCGGGTATGACACGAAAACGACACGAACACGGGAAACACGACACGAATGCCAGGTCTACATGTAACCTATCTCTACACCCAACTTAAATTTGTAAATGTGAAATGTCCTTATTACCTAATTGTATAACTACCATAAAGTACAATATGAAACTAATAATAAATATAAGATTATAAACCTACACTCAATAATTAAAACTAACCATCACCATCACATATCATTCTCCTATGTTCTATTATGACAAAAATCATAAGACGCTCTCATGGAGAAAAAAAATCTCTTTTTGACAGATGGAAAAACAAGCTCTTTTTGACAAATGGATAGTAATTTTGAACTATCGACAATCTATACTAAGGCAAATGCCCCTTCTCCTGTACTCGGCTGAGATGGAAACGCGTGGAGTGGATGGAAAAGGGAAGGAGTTTTCTCTTCCTTTTCTATATAAAGCAAGAGTGGAGGGGTGTGGCGTGTAATAGCTCGTCCCAAAAAATTATGATTTTATAGTTTTAATAAGTGAGTTTATGAAAATGCCCTTCGAGGCATATACGTCGTTTGGTGTTGACCATCTTGTAGTGACACGTAAGGTTCGTTTTCTTCGCATATCCTTGTAGTACTCGTCACTACGGACGCGTGGGAGTAGACATAATGTGATTTGGAGTTATAACGAAGAAGATATTGGCGAATGAAGTTAAGGGCAAAATTGTAAATTTATTAATTTCTAGAAAAGTCCAGATTTTTGGAATAAAATCTGAAGGGCCACTTGTATGGCCCGGATTAAAAGAATTTGAAATGGATGGTGTGGATGGGAAAGAAAGGATGAATAGGAAGAAAAGTGGAGAAATAAGTAGAGGAAAGAGAAATGGGCTGCCTAATCAGAAAGAGAAGAAATGAGGGGAAAGGATGGGGGTGCAAAGCACCCAACCAGTCGACCGCACCTTAACCTGCGCCCCCTTCTCAACTCGGTTCTAATTTCGGCAACTCTCACCTATTTTTCTGACGATTCTCACCCAATTACCATCACCAAACCTCATTACCATGTCCCAACATTCAATTCTAGTCAAAATTTACAAGAAATGGTGGAGATTTCACGAAGAACATCCCATAGGTGCCGCGGGAGACATGTTCGAAAATCCACCAATCTCGAAACGATTTCCTTCAATTACCACCACCCATAGCATCCCCTTGAGGACTAGAACAAAGACCAAGCAATGGTTGGAGTGTCGGAGTTGATTTGAGGACGAATCAAGGGACACCCACCTTAGGGTTTTGATGAAATTGGAGCACTTCTAGGTAAAATTGGCCTTGCCCACAGGTATGAAAGTTGTTCTACTCATTGAGATCTTCAATTATGCAAATTTTGAGAATTTTTGGAGAAAGTTGAATTTTCTGGCGAGTTGGGGCGGCCAACTGCCACCCACGGAATTTATTTAATGCCTTGAATTTATTTTTGAAAATGGATTAACGTAGATTGATCGTTAGGACCTAAATTCACTACGATACGGTAATAGGTCAATGTATGAACCGACGATTCGACCATTGGATCGTCACCAAACTTTAATAGGTTGTTATTCATAATATTTGAGGAATGTAGGAATGTACGGATTGGGAATCCCTCATACAGATCTTTCCGAATTAGAATTGTAAGTTCGTAAATAAAAAGGTTAACCGCCACTTGGTTTTGGTAATTGGCCGAGATCCAACCGTTGAATCGTAACAAAAATTTGGGGTATTGTTCTAGAAGCATAATGTGGATCTTTGAACATAACGGATCGAAGATTCGTGATACGGATCTTCCGGATCAAATGACGTAGGATGCGTTATATGTAAATTACATATTCTCTCAGTAAGGATTCTGATCGATGTGATGTGATATTTGTGCTAGGCAATGATCATTTGGGACATCTCGATAGTCGTGCTAAGGGGTTGTAGCGTGGACTCCAGGTGAGTGGGCTTTTGTTTTCATTGTGTGTGTGTATGTGTATATATATATATGCTTGGTATTTTGATAGGATCATATTTATGCGAGTTAGTTAGTTTGTTGTCTTGCATTTATTTAATTAGTTATTGCTTATTAGAGTGTTTTAAGCCATTTTCGTGTGTTTGTAGGTCCAAGAAGCAAAGTTGGCAAAAAGATGCAATTTGGAGCATTTTAGAGCAGTTTTGGGCTTGGAATGGATATCACAAGCATGGTGCAAGATGGATGGACAAATTTGAAGTTCAAGATAGGCTAGGAATGTGTTTTAGAGTTGAAGAAGTTAATTCAAGTCATTGGAGATAAGGAATGAGCTCAAAAGAAGGAGAATTATCCAAATTACCTTATCATATCTTTATCTTAACCAACCTTATCCTAACCTTATCTTGCCTTATCCTATCCTCATCCTATCCTAACTTATTTCCAGCTGCAAAGGGGATATATTTTCAGATTAGGAGACATAAAAACATGTTCTAGAAGACCCTTATCCCTTTCATACATTAGTGCCGTGTCCTTCCTTCTAGAACCCTGAAATCCAGCCGTACCCTCTAACCTTTTCCCCTTTGGTTTCTGCCCTTCTAGATGGACCTTTTCCTTGAGGGATTGAATTGTTGAAGTCCTTTTCCTATGCTACCTTTGTGCCATGGGCTTTAAGCACTATAAATACACATTTCTGCCGCACAAATCAGTTTACCACCCCCTAAACCATTCTCTACTACTCTTTACGCCATTCCCTGACCACAATTCATACACACACCCCTCTTGTGCTGCAACTAAGCAAGGTAAGAGAAAGAAGGTGCAATTTGGAGCCGTGCTTGCCATTTAACACGTTGGATCGCTTGAGCATTTCTAGGTGTAATCTATCTTTGTTTTTAATGTTTAAACTTAGTTTTCTTTGTTTGTCTGCAATCATGAGGAACTAAACTCATTTGTAGCTAGTGAGAATTCGAAACCATGATCATATATGTGACATGAATTGATTACATCCAGTTGTGATTTCATAAATCGTGAATGCAATTTGCTTAACTGTTTGATTGATAACTTATTCTTGTATGTTGATTAAGGAGGCCTACTTAGTTTGCATGCATGAATTTGATGCTAAAATATAAGGGAGTTTCACCTAATAGTTACAAACTTATATTTACAAGTAGTGGATGTTGCTAGTCACGATCACGTTAAGTAAATTCCTGGCAGGAGTGTCATGCTTTTCATAGTCACGAATGCCTTTTCAATGCTTATGATTTTCACAGAGCTTAATGATCTTTGATTGTATTTCTATTATGCTTTTCATGTAGAGAACTATTGAGGAATGTTTTGAGTTGTTGTATGTGTTGTCCATCCAATTCAATAACTTAAGGAAAATCTGATGGTTAAAGAAGTGCTGTCACGGTTAACTTGGGGCATTGAGGTTCATGGTTTATAGAAGGAACAATTGGAAATCGATTTGTGTTGCATATGTGTCATGTGTGGAGAAGGACCTTCTAGCTAGCCTTTCACCCATTCATTCACTCAATTTCGTGGCTTTTCAAGTCTACTTTACAATTCTGTTTGTTTAAGTTTAATTTCGTCTAAAACCAATCCCTTGCTGTTTAATTGTGTTAGTTTAGTCTAAATTTGCTAAAACAAGTCCTATTTAGTCTTTTGAGTCAAATTAAGTTCAAATTTCGTGCAAACCAGTCCTTAGTGTTAGTTTGGAGTCTTAGTAACCTATTTTGTGTGTTTTGGGTCTAATTAGTTTGTTTTTGAGTTATTTGAGTCCAGTTTGTGTTTTTAAGTCTAGTTTGTGTAGATTAGCATCCCTTTTAATCCCCGGCCTAGAACGATCCCTACTTTCACATACTACATTTATAGGGTTTTAAGTTTGAGTGCAATCTAATTTCACATCAAACTTTTCCCAGAAAATGTGTTTTAAATGATTTTATAAATTAGAATGCCATGTCAAATATCGTTTATATTTATTATGATTGTGTGATGATTATTGCTTGGCACTGCAGACGCTCAGGTAAGTCAGGTGAGTATATGTTTGATAGTGATGGTTATGATGATGAGATTGGTATATAGCTCATAATCCTACACCCCAGTGTTCGTTCACCTCCCGCACCGTACGCTCACCTTGGATCCAAAGCAGGTGCCAGGTTGTCGTACAGACCACTATATGTGGTTTTGACTCGTAGGTGACTTGTGATACGTCGCACAACCTTCATGTGATCGTAGCACTGAGCGTATTTTATACACCCAGCATGTTGTACAAACCACTATAGGTGGTTCCAACTCGTGTGCAGGATATTGGTTGAGGAGCTATAGATTCAGCCGTACAGGTCACATATTGAAATTGCCGGCATATTGTGATTATTGGTTTATCTCACCTGATTGATGCATATACTTGTTGGCTGGATATTTTGGCATGGCATATTCGAGCTTTATTGTTTTACAGCCTGTTTTGGTATTTGATTACATACGTATTATTTTTTGGGAAAGTATACGGGTTTTACAGAGAGGGGTTAGTACTTTTGATATTGAAATGGTTTTGGAAAAGCTTTGTTTTTGCCCGCTCACGTTTTCTGTTTTGCGCTCCTCCAGGTTTTAGCTGATAGGATTCGTATCGACGAGGATTCTTGGCAAATCTCAGGATTGGTGGCTACTTTTGAAGGTATAATTCTTACCTGCTCTACTGTACTTTACTTATGCTTTGAAGTCATGTGTGAGATGGGTTTGCTCACGCTCACCAGCACATTTGGGTGTTTAACACTTTTAGGTTTAAATTTATTCACATTGCCCACACATCACTATACTTTATGGCTTCGTCACCTTCCAGGTGTCGGCCAGCACAGCCCGATTTCAGAGTCCTTGTGGACATTCTGGGTTGGGGTGTGTCATGGCATGCATGCAAACCCATGAAACTCAACTCCTTAAAAATTGGATAGATTTGAAGGAAGAAACAAATAAAAATCGCAATAAAGTTAATGCAAGCTCAAATTGTAAACATGGGAACATAAACTTGTATGCAACACATATGATGCACGTGAGCCTAATTTAAAAAAAATCTTAAACAATTTCAGTCTTTGTAGGGGCCCGACGTCCCCGTTGGCACACTTCTGACCAGGGAGTGGTTCTGATACCAGATTGTCATATCCCGGCCCGAGCTCGACCACTTCCTGGGCTAGACTCCGCTTTAGCGCAATATTGTCATCTTTGGGCCCCACCACACCCTCATGGTTTTGTTTCTAGGAACACACACGAGAACTTCCCATTGGGTCACTCAACCTGGGATTACATTCACCCGAACTCGCTTAAGTTCGGAGTTCTAATGGAACCCGAAGCCAGTAAGCTCTCAAAAAGCCTCATGCTATATGGAAGTGAGCATGTACATATAAGGCTCATCACCCATCTTTGTTGGTCGATGTGGGATGTTACAATCCACCCCCCCTTAGGGGCCCGACGTCCTCGTCGGCACACTCGCACTTCACCGAAGAGTGGCGCTGATATCATTCTGTCACATCCCAGACCGACTCAGCTGTAGCACGATATTGTCTGCTTTGGGCCCTTACCACACCCTTATAGTTTTGTTTCTGGAAACTCACACGAGAACTTCCCAATGGATCACCCATCCTAAGATTTCTCTCGGAGTTCCGACGAACTCCAAAGCCAGTGAGCTCCCAAAAGGCCTTGTGCTATATGGAGGTGGGTATGTACATATAAGGCTTACATGATCTCACTCCTTTAGGCGATGTGGGATCTTACAATAGACCCGAGACCTAATCCGAGATTTTCGGTGTTCTAAATCATATGGCGCCTTCCATTTGTGAGAATTCAAAGCTTAAATGGTTGAATTGGACTTTGTTCCATTAAAATGATGATTTAAGCTTATTTAAGCATATATTGATATTCACATGTTGATTGAGGATCAAAAGGATATAGGAAATGTGCCTAAGTGCGAGAGACGCTCTGCTTACTTGTGAGTGAAGCCTTTTGAAAACTAAATATTTTTACGTATATATACATCCATTTACATATTTTTATAAATGCTTAATATGTGGATGCATATTTTTGTGTTAGTCTCATATGAGACTTGCGATGATATCAATAATATCTCTAGATCATTGATGATCTATTTTCACCACATGGTCATCATGTGATGAGTTGTATAGCTATCTTCAGCCGTAGATTTGTTTGCAGGTTATATTGTCCTATTGGACACTAGGGTTGATGAGTATTACTGGTATTGAGATTAACTAGTTGATGCTAGATTGTGTATATATATATATATGTTCTGCTTGCTATATTTATGTTAGTGGACGCTTGCATGTTTGGTTGATGAAAGGTATGATTTCTAAACTTAGACTTGATGATTTTTCATTGATATTAATGAATGAGAGAATGAGAGTTTACTATTATCGTAGTATTATATTATATAGTTTTCAATATATATATATACACGCAGCTTCAGGGGAGAGATTTCTACATGGGTCTTATGTTTAATGATGATTTTATAACTATGATAAAACTGATTCACTGACGTTTTGTTTTATCGATCCCTTCAGAACATAATGAGATTAAGGAGAACACCAGTGGGGACGAGTGGGCTTGGCAGTGAGGCTTTCATCCTTTGGATTTTCGGTGATGGCTCATTTAATATAGTTTTATCTTAATTGTAATATTTGTTGCATGATCGTACTTTTGAATATGCATAACACTGCACTCTGTTGTGTGAAACTTCTAGCTGCTCTAGTGTGATGTGATTAATAACAGGGTTAAACCCAAGATAATTTGTGTCCCCAAGTGGGGACGATGATAACTATTTTTGTAGTAGCTTTAGATTTTATTATTGGGTAAATTACAAAAAACTACCTCAACTATTGAGTCGAAAACAGTTTCATACCTTATCTTTAAAAAGTTTCAATGTCATACCTCCTGTCAGTTGACTGTCAATTTTTCAGTTAAATGCTAACGTGGCATACTTTATATTTAAAATATTAATTAAATATTATTTTTTTAAAAGTTTTTTTCATTTTTTTTCTTCTTCTTCGGCGCTACCATTTTTTCCCCTTCTTCCTCCTCCTCCTCCTCCTCCTCCTCCTCCTCCTCCTCATTCTTCTTCTTCTTCTTCTTCTTCGTCTCCTCCTCCTCCTTCGGGTTGCAGGGTACAGTTTTTATTTTTATTTTTAATATATATATATTTAATTAATATTTTAAATATTTTTTTAAGTTTTTAATAATTTTTTAATAAAAAGTATGCCACGTCAGCATTTAACTGAGGAATTGACAGTCAACTGACGGGAGGTACGACATTGAAATAAATTCGTAAGCAAATGTATGACATTGAAATTTTTTAAAGATGAGGTATAAAACTGTTTGCGACCAATAGTTGAGGTAGTTTTTTGTAATGTACCCTTTATTATTTAATGAACTTCTTTTGGTTCAAATTCTTACACATCATAATTATCTTGCGATGGTTTCATCATTGAGTTGGCTTGTGATTTCAGCTCCGAATGGGGTCATATAGTCAATTTAGTGTTGGCTAGCACACCACAACCTCGTAACTTGTGTTATTGGGGTTGGGGTATGTCACTTCGAGCTTATGATCGATATTGTTAATATTATATATCTCTCTAAAGATCATCGACGACATTATTCGGCAAGACCATTATGAATCGTTTATCTATTTATTACAATTAATTAGCTAAATGATCTTAATTTTAATTTATTTTTTATGAGGAAATTGTAGCAATGGGTCCCTTATCTTTAACTCTATTGGAGCAATAGTCCCTCAACTAAAAATTCATGACCATTTGTTCGTTAAGGGTGCGTTTGGTACGCAGATGGGACGGAACGGGACGGGACGGGACGGGACGGGACAGGACGGAACGGAAAGGGACGGGACGGAACAGGACGGGACGGATGTTGTAAATTTTGAAAAAGACAAGGGGCATTTTTGTCCTAAAATGTTAAAAATTTCTGTCCCACAGACGTGGAACAACCCCGTTCCAGGGGGTAGAGGTGGAACCAAAAATCATCCAAAACTTGTCCCGTGGAACGCCTCGTCCCACTCGTTTTAGGCGTACCAAACGCGGGACGGAACACCTCGTCCCGTCCCGTCCCGTCCCGTCCCGCGTACCAAACGCACCCTAACTCCACAAAACGTGCTGTTATGGTCATTTTTGTCAACTTTGTCAGAATGATTAATGTTAAAAGAATCATTGCTACAATTGGGCTAAAGTTTGGGGACCATTGCTTCAATTGAGTTAAAGTTGAGAAACCATATCTTTAATTTGGTTAAAATTGAGGGACTATTTCTACAATTTCTCATTTAGTTTTTCATATTTGCCCCTTAATTTAGTCTCAATGCATGTGATTCATTTTGATAAAAGTTTTAATAGATGTGACAAAAAAGATAATAGCTGCACGTTTTGATGAGTTGAGGGCAATGATCATGAATTTTTAGTTAAAGGACCATTGCTCAAATTGGATTAAAATTGAGAGATCATTGCTTTAATTAGATTAAAATTGAGCAACTATTGCTACAATTTTCTCATTTTTTTATTTTTATTTTATAGAGATAGATCTTTACATTTGATTTATATATAAACCATTTCGATTATAAACAGGCTCTCGGAGTCGGCCGCGAAGTTCCTCCTCTCTCCCCCGCCGCGTCATGAATTCGCGCGAAAACCAACAACCCATTAACCGACCACAATCCAATCGAACCCTGAAATTGAAACCCTATGCATTCTACTTATCATCCATCCTAATTCTCGTCCTTGCAATCTCCTTCAATTTCCCCAAAGCAAACTTCCTCAAAACCCAACTCCTAAAGCACACTTTCTCATCACACCCCACCACCATTGTCCAAAACCTGTTCGGTTTTTTTCATCCAATCAAAAAACCCCAACAAACCCAGCCGATAAATCACACTCCCAAGCCCCCCAACTGCGTTTTATGGATGGCTCCTTTCCTTTCAGGTGGTGGGTACAGTTCAGAAGCTTGGTCTTACATTTTATCCCTTTACCAACACTCGAAAAACCCGAATTTTCGAATGGCTATCGAGCAACACGGTGATCAAGAATCCTTGGAATTCTGGGAGGGGTTGCCTGAATATGTCAGGAAATTGGCAATTGGGCTTTACAACACACAATGTAGTATGAAGGACACCGTGGTTATTTGTCACAGTGAGCCCGGTGCTTGGAACCCGCCATTGTTCGAAACAATGCCTTGCCCACCAGCTGCTTACCAAAAGTTCAAGTCCGTCATTGGACGCACCATGTTTGAAACCGATAGAGTGAACGCAGAGCATGTGAAGCGCTGTAATCGGATGGATTATGTTTGGGTTCCTACGGAGTTTCATGTGTCGAGTTTTGTACAAAGCGGGGTTGATCCTTCTAAGGTTGTGAAAATTGTGCAGCCTATTGATGTTAAGTTCTTTGATCCGCTTGCATATGAGCAGTTGAATCTTGCGTCTGTAGGGAAGTTGATTATGGGTAAGGCAACGCAGGATTTGGAAACGAAGAAGAAATTTGTGTTTATGAGTGTGTTTAAGTGGGAGTACAGGAAAGGATGGGATGTGTTGTTGAAATCATATTTGGAAGAGTTCAGTGAAGCAGATGGCGTTGCTTTGTATCTTTTGACAAATCCTTATCACTCTGATAGAGATTTTGGGAATAAGATAGTGGAGTTTGTTGAGAAATCTGGAATCGAAATGCCAGTGACCGGTTGGGCTCCAGTTTATGTGATGGACACACACATAGCTCAAACTGATTTGCCGCGAGTGTACAAGGCAGCTGATGCATTTGTTCTACCATCAAGAGGGGAAGGGTGGGGAAGGCCCCTCGTGGAAGCGATGGCAATGTCGTTGCCCGTGATTGCCACAAATTGGTCTGGGCCTACAGAGTATCTGACTGCGGAGAATAGCTATCCATTGCCGGTGGACAGGATGAGTGAAGTAATGGAAGGGCCTTTCAGAGGACATCTCTGGGCAGAACCTTCGGTTAGCAAGCTTCGTGTTCTAATGAGGCACGTGGTGAATAATGTTGAGGAAGCCAAGGTAAAAGGGAAAAAAGCAAGAGAAGACATGATCAAAAGGTTCTCTCCTGAGATTGTTGCAGATATCGTTACAAAACATGTACAACATATACTTCAGAAGGTGAATCGGTAGGATGGCATGAATAACGAGTCTATATTGCTTCTTGTGCTTGAAATGGGGCTTAAAATGGCTTTTGTCGAATCTGTTGGCAGTAGAGTTTTGTGTGGACAGGTGAGGAGGGCACATTTTCAAGGCGTCGTTCGGAGGTAGTCGGATGCTATGAGGAGTCTGTGAAGTATTTTTATTGCAAGTGATTTTACTGTATTTGAATGGTGCTACGGTATATGGATTGCATGGGATGCCAAGAAGTGTGCTCTACTTTTACACGAAATTCAAATCCTCATTCCCTTAATTTAGATTAAATTAATAAAAATATCGCTTGAATAAGAAAAACAAGCTCACTTTTATCGAGGAAAGAAGTGGTGGTACTTCTTGCTAGTATAAACAAACAACGAAAATAGTCTTATCTTACTAAATAGGGCCGACTATATAAATCTTATAACGCTATTGCACTCGGTTTTGTGCTATTTCTTTTGTTAGATTTAAGTAGTCCAAGTATTTTTTTACAGTCTCTTTATAGGTCTTCCACTACCTATTTTGGCCTTGAGTCTCTGTTTCGTAATCGCATATTCTAATCAAAGCATCTGCAAGTTTTTGTTTTACATGTCCAAATCACCTTAACTAATTCTTTCTTATCTTATCTTCAATTTCGGCTATTTCTAATTCATCTCATATATCCTCATTCCTAATCTTATGAGCATGAGATAAAAATGAAGTTTCAAGAATGCATTAACTCCTGGTTTCAAATTAAATTAAAAAATGTTACTTAATTCTTATTAGATGGAATGCCGAGCAGCAACTAAAACGATTTTTCTTCTATTCCTGCCCATACAGTAACATGAAACGATCAACAATAAATACTTGAGGAAAAACAGTACTCAAATCATTCTATTACGAGCGCTTGTCACTATTCCATCAACACCCAATAAAGCATTCATCCTCACTAGTAATAAGCCTTGATGCAAGGGTGAACTGAAGGCTATGGAAGATCAGGTGTGAACGCTGCAAGAACTTCCTTATAAACAGGCTTCTCAAAATCCACAGCCTGCACGATTTAGAAGAAAGAATACATGTTAAATACTATGACTATGTAAAAAGCAATTCAAATAAATGTGTATGGCAAAGTTAACGTACAAGATCAACTACTTGTTCTGTTGACATCCATGACCACTCCCCAAACTCAGGTTTTTCACTTCCATCGCCTAAAAGATTGATTTCGTCATCCTTCCCAGTGAACTTAAGAAGAAACCTGTGAAATTCAACATACATGCAATTCTCTAAATAAGTCAATGTGAATATGAGCATAGCGATACAAATATGTATATTGATAGCATTTTTAAATGATAAAACTTGTAATGATTGATTGATGATTAAAACCAAATACAAAGAGTCCTTTATACAGTGAAAACCTAAAGCAAACCCTAGACTAAAACAAGAAAGTAATTTAAAACTTAATGAGCAAGTGATTAATCCTGGGCTCGCAAGACGACTAATTAAAATACTAATAATTTAAATTTCCAACACCTCCTATCGAACTCATGGCGGTACACGACATGAGTTTGCCAAAGTGATGTGGATGCAAGCTCTATTATACTATCTTCCAATGCCAATTCCAATATTAGTGCTAGTGCCAGTGCCAATGCTAGTGCAAGATTCCAATGCCAGTGCCAGTGCAAGATTTCCAATGCCAATGTCAGTGCAAAACGAATACCTATGCTAGTGCAAACTTTCCCAGTGCCAACTTCATGACAAACTGATACATAGTGGACAACCGGATGAACAAATTGATACCCATCTAGAACAGATTAAATTCCGAAGAATTGAACCTGCTCTGATACCAAGTTGAATATCAGAGTGCGCAACGAACAAGATTACAAAATAATAAGAATATTATTGAACAAATTAAGAATGCCGAAATGGCTACAAAACCTTAAGGATGCGTTTGTTGCACCGGACTGTCTCGGACTGGACTAGTTTCAGGGACTAAGCTGTACTGACTTAGACTAGACTAAGCTGGACTAGCTTAGTGAAGCGTTTGGTGCAGTGTCGGACTAACAAGCAGGATAATTAACAAATTCTAATATTATATTATTTAATCCATAATTATTAATATTTTTTATCCTATTTTTTTTTATCCCTCTAATCCTTCCTTACCCCCCATTCTTTCCCTCTTTTTCTCCATCTTTTTCTCCCTTGTCTGTTCCAATCTATTCTTCAATTTGGTATTTTATATGAAAATTGATTGTGAAAAGCATCTAGTCCAATGGCTTTCGAATGTGAGTGGTCGAGGAGCAAGGCGGGGAGGAGAAAGGGGACAGTCTTAGCTAGTCCCATGGTTTTTGAGGGGTCTCACTAAGACCAGCTAGTCCCTGATTTAGTCTAGGCTAGTGAGACTTAGTCTCATTAAACCTAGTCCCTGTCAGGAACAAACATGGGACTGGACTAACCCTTAGTCCAGTCCAGTCCAGTCCAGTAACCTTTAGTGAGGGCAAACAAACGCCCCCTAAGAGACTACATTGTGAATAATTTGATTGATGATTAAAACCAAATACAAAGAATCCTTTATATAGTGAAAACCTAAAGCAAATCCTAAACTAAAATAAGAAAGTAATTTAAAACTTAATGAGCAAGTGATTAATCCTTGGCCCGCAAAACAACTAATTAAAATACTAATAATTTAAATTCCAACACGTTAAACGAAAGTGATGGGACGCCTATTAGGTTATAATCTGGAATAGAACATTGTAGTCAGATGATAGACGAAACAGGTTGCTGGCTACCCAACACGCAAGGCACTGTATACCGACACTAACCATTTCTGTGTTTGGCCTTTCCAATCTGATCCCCACTGATGCCGAAGTTTTTCCTAACTTCTGGTGGGAAATCATAAGTTAACCAATAAGGTGCCTGGAAAAAAAATCTAGAAAACAATAAGGTACTCTGCAAGTGAAAAGAATGTCGGCTCTAGAATGTTTGAACATAACAGATAATATAAAAAACTGATTACTATTTTTTCTGGTACTTAAACTGATTCCCTGTTAATCAAGTAACCAAAGCAGAAAACTTGCGATGAGAGAAAGGAAAGAACCACTAAATGCCAACATGACACAACCATTCTCTTTGTTATTTATATAATAATATAGTTGATTACGATTTAGGCCAAGCATAAATAATGAGAATCAAATGTGGTTTTTGGCTAGATAATTGAAGAATATTTGGTGTCTGACAAGTGATAACCAATGAAAATAATCAATAAATTTTCAGCGAAGACAAACAGATTTATCAGCTTATCCTTCTGCATTCCCCAACTCTTTCTTCAGAGAAATGCAGACTCACAAATTTACTTCAAGCAGTTTAAAAATGTCCTGAAACAATGAGACAATGAAGGGAAATACAAGCATAGCAAGTGTCGTACCTCTGCAAGAATTTCTGCTGATTTAACTCCCGTCTCTTCTCTTATTTCCCTGATGGCTGCACTTCTTGGATCTTCAGCCTCATCAATACCACCCCTTCCAAAACAATTTTTTTATAAAACTATTTCAGTAAATTGTAAATAAAAAGATCTCACACAAAAGGAAATAAAGTTGTCTAAGATATTAGAATCATGTAACGACTGCAGCTAGTAACTGTACTTAAACACTAATCACCCTACATTCTAGTTTGTAATAATTGCATATGAGATTCATTCATGTCTCAAACAGTCTCATAGTTCTGCATATTTGTACTAGTTTGTATATCGAATACAATTTCCGAACTCAACAATGTTTGTTTGGACCTATAATGGTTACCAGTCCCCACCACTCGTCCCTTTTGGATTCTTCATCTCTAACCTTCCATTTGTTAGGAATGCACTAAAAAAATAGACAGAAGTACTTGAAAATGACTCGATGCAATACATTTGAGAGAACCTTCAAATGATATTGTGTCCCTTATTTATTGTCTTTGAAGTGCATTTGTAGTGTTATATTAGTAACTTTTAGCGCTTGAGCAGCTCATTCCTAGTCTTCTTGTAGTGAATTTTTAACAACTGATTCTAAATTCCCTTATCCACATAGCATAAAATATACGTTAGAAGGGATGCAGATATCGTATGTGTAAAAAATTGTCAATTTGATGTTTCTGGATCTTCTTCCAAATTGAAGATCCTTCTTTCCAGCATGTGTATAAAACTTTCTGTATCAAGTAAGCAGCACAACCATGTGGAACAGGCAAACACTTATTGTCAATCAAAAGTTCTTCCTCTGTAGAAAATATATACAAGAGAGGGTGCACTAATTCTATCTAATTAAATTCAAAATTCCAAGTACATTCTCAAAATAGCTCAAATTATATGTGCATGTGCAGCGTGTGTAAATTGTGTGCGCACCTTTGATGGAAACTCGGCAAAACTTATACAAATGTATACAAGTAAAACCAATTAAGGAATCGAACATGAAAAGATAACGGATAAAACAAAATGTATATGTTTGTTGTATGCATATAATGACGGAGTAGAAGACAAGGCTTTATTAGCAGCCCCTGCTAGTAAAAAACTTTGCGATGAAGAAGATTGCAATCCATTCAGATTCTCAGTAGATCACCAACCAAACCTCAAAAGGGAACACAACGAAACATCTACGGTGGCGCAATATTTGTAGAAAGCTCGGGAGCAGTTCGATGCGCTTCCCACTTATACCCTTACACCCTTACACGGGTTCCATAAGCATTTTAAAGTATCAAGCAGATCGCCAAACAAGACCTCTTAGGCTAAGGATTATATTAGTTATCCAGGAGTCCTGCTTTCCTCAACTGCACTCACGACAAAAACTTTCATGCTCTCTAGTGAGAAAGGGTAAACTAATTCCCTAACACCCATCTGGGTAAGCTCTCAAGTGGGAGAGGGTAAATTAATTGCTCTCCAATGCAAGAGGGTAAACCAATCCCCCGACACCTATCTGGGTAAGCTCTCTAGTACGCGAAGGTAAACTAATTGCTCTTCAGTGCGAGAGGATAAACCAATCCTTCGACACCCATCTGGGTCTACTCTCTAGTGGGAGAGGATAAGCTCTCCAGTGCGAGAGGGTCAACTAATTGCTCTCCAGTGCAAAAAGGGTAAACCAATCCCCCGACCCCCATCTGGGTCTGCTTTCTAATGCGAGAGGATAAACTAATTGCTCTACAATGCAATAGGGTAAACCAATTCCCCTACACCCATATGGGTCTGCTCTCCAGTGTAAGAGGTTAAACTAATTGTTCTCCAGTGCGAGAGGGTAATCTAATTCCCCAACACCCGTCTAGGTCTGCTCTCCAGTGCGAGAGAATAAACTAATTGATTTCCTATGTGAGAAGGTAAACCAATTCCCCGACACCTACATAGGTCTGCTCTCAAGTGCGAGAGGTTAAACTAATTGCTCTCTAATGCAAGAGCGTAAACCAATTCCCCGACACCCATATGGGTAAGCTCTCCAATGTGAGAGAGTAAACTAATTCCCCGACACCTATCTAGGTAAGCTCTTGAATAGGAGAAGGCCACACAACTCAATAGATAGAATACTTGAAGACTAGCAAAGCATTAAATGGTCAAGGTGCATCGGCCATTTAGCACTCAATAGTTCACTCATTTGACACTTCATCTTCGGCAGCTCTAATCTTGGCAGTTCCATCCTTAGTTGCTCTATTTATGGCAACTGAGAAATCAAACTCAAATAGTTTCGTCATTTTTGGCAAGCAGCCTAGACGTGGTAACCTGGACTGTGGCCCATGCCACACCACTTCCTCGGCCTATGCCAAACCAATCCTTGGCTTCAATCAAGCCGAGCGTCACAAGCAATGGCCCCTGCCAAACCACCTCATTGGCCCATGCCAAGCCGACTCTTGGCCCTTGCCAGCCAACATGTCGCACCACACCGACGGCTACCCTGTTACAGCACTACCCAATAAGAAGACAAAGAGAATTAAGTTTTTCTTACATCGGTGCAACGTGGAGAAGACAAAGAGATCAACGAAAGACGATTCTTTGCATGGGCAAGCAAAGAAAAGTGCTAGGGGAGGGGGAACAAATATCCCCTAGTTTTCTCTCTTTCTTGTATGGATAAATAATTGCCCTCAGAAGTTGAGTTAATCCCTTACTTAAGGTAGGTTTAAAAAGGCTTTGGAGGCGATTCATTTCCCTTTCCTAAAAGAATCTAATTCCAAGTCCAAGTGAGAATCTACATCAAAGCTGGAGATATCTACACTTGTTGCCCTTTCTTGGAAGCAGCCTAGTAGGTGTGGAGCCATTTGTGGAGTAAAAAATAATCAAGAAAATTATGGAGGCGACACGTGTACTTTTAGGTGAAAAAGACAAAATTACCTTCGAGCCACACCGAAACACCCACGCGCAAGCAGCGTGCAATCACGACTCAATCAAGGTCAAAAGTGATCAAAATAGATATTTATTCAAAACCTATTTCATCCATCCTCATCAAATCCTCCCCACATCCATCCACATCAAATCATCCACACGTAACCCTCAATTATTCATTCAAATTAGGATTAATTACTTAAATTAATTGATTAGTTGATTAGTTAATTTTCTAATTAATTTCCTAATGGATTGCAAGATATTATTTTGACATAATATCTTGCAATTACACTTAAAAACCACCATAAGTGGCCAAACCCCATTTCTCCAAATAGGGGCTGGCCACGCCCCTAGAAATAGCTCCCATTTCTCCTTAAAACCCAAATCCAATTCTCTTCTAAAATTCTCCAAATTTCTCTAGACATATTCTCTCTCAAATTCTAACTTTGGCATTGGAGGTTCTTTGGTCATAGCCTCCCCCCCCCCCCCCCCCACCGCCCAAAAATCATTGTGGGCTCTTGAGGCTCTTGGCCTTGACCTAGGGTGTTAATTGTTTTGAGGTGCATTTTCGTGTAAGAAGAAGAAGGTAGAAATTTGCATCCACAACTATCCCTAACTTTACCACTTGCCTAATCTGTCAGGTGTGGGGTTTTACCACAAAAGCCTCGGTATTAGTTAGAGTAGGGTAATTCTATTTAAACCCATTGGGTTTCTTTGAACCCACCGATGTGGGACATTTAACACTCCCCCTCACGTGTAACCTCATTTAGTGGTTCGCACGTGGAGATCCACACATTGGTAATTGAAACTTAGTGGTTAACTCCAATGGAGTCCAAACTTGTTTCCAATCTTTTTCAAGAAGTGTTTTCTTAAGAACTCAGAGGCCGTCTCTATGTTAAGAGTCCAAGCTTGTTTCTAAGCCCTTCTTAGTGACAAGCCTTTAGCTTGCACGGTCCCAAACCTTGGCTCTGATACCATGTTGTATTTTTGGATCGTCGAGCCCATCTCACTCTGACGACACCGATATTGTCCCCAACTTTACCACCTGCCTAATCTGTCAGGTGTGGTGTTTTACCACAAAAGGCCACAGTATTAGTTAGAGTAGGGTAATTCTATTTAAACCTATTGGATTTCTTTGAACCCACTGATGTGGGACATTTAACATAAAGTTGGTGGTCATGTGAAGGTGGAGACAATGAAGATTTGAGAAGATCATGGTGATGGTTTTAGTGGTGGATTCTATAACGAAGATGGAGATCTAATATGGATTCCGCAACATTCTGAAGTCTCCACTACCATCTTCTACTTGTTCACCGCCTCTGTCTAATGGTGAATCGATGAGTATAGATGTTAATATCATCATATTGTTGATATTATCAATATTCGGTAGATATCGTTGATATGACATTCATATTTGGTCATAGGTCAATATAACGTTAATATGATATTGATATATCGTCTGGGGAAATATAAATTAGCCAAATCAAATATGAGAGCGATACATGAACTATTAGTTCAATATGACAGATTCACCCTTGAAGTCATGAGTAGACCATGCCGAACCTTAAGAGGCTAAGCATCTGCCCACCCAACATCATGGGAAGTGAAAAAATTCTTAATGCAAAAATCTTTCGCCCACATGTTGAAAATGAAAACTCCAAGTACCCTATAAAAGCAATGGGTAAAAGAGGACACAGCCTACTTTAGTACGTGGCTGGATGAAAGAGACTTCCCTTACGTTTATGCATACAAATCAATTCCATTTGAAGTGTGGTTGGAGTAAGAGGTCGGGGCGTGATTTTTCTCTTCAGCTCCAATCAAGCCTCGGCCTAAGAAAGTTGTCAATTTGGTAGAGGAAAAAGTTTGGCCACCTATTCTTTCGTCTGTAATGGGAAATTGTTTGGCCTAGAAGAGAAATTAAAATTTTGGAGTCAAATGAAAAATTGATTTAGAAGGCAATTTGTCGAATGAATGCTTCAATGACAACCAAAGCTGAAACACGACTTTAGAAGCAAAAAAAACCATATCAATCGATATGGTTATTGAAGATAAAGTCAATGTGGAGCAATCCCGTTCAGTTGAGTTGTTTGAGTTAAAAGAGGAAATCGGCGAAGTGATTAGACTTGGGGGGCATAATAATTTTGGATTACTTTGCAGCCGAAAAATAAAAAAATTTGAGTCATTATTATTTCACTTCAAGGCCTAAATCATTATCACATATTGAAAATGGTCGTATGCAAACATCTCAGTCATAATAAAAGCATCGTTGGCCTCTTCCTGGCTTGGCCACTTTTATTTTTGTTTTCAAAATAATAATAATAATAATAGTAATTTTATTTCCTTAACTATTCAGCTACACAAGTCGATACTTAAGAAAATAATGGGGCAACAAGCGGTACACTCGGCAGTTAAAATTCTTTTTTTAGTAGCCTAGCTGAGAAAGAATATTTGCAGCATTCTTAATTCAACAAGGAGAGTCACCTATTTTAGATGGTAGGCCTTCACATTGCCTAGACTTTTCATTCAGTGAGGTTAGCATTTGATGAGACAAAGAGGGCCACCTAACGGCTCGCACGCCATGTAAGGTAATGTTTGAAGAAAATAATGAAGATGAGTAAGGACAATTAAATAGTTTAATTGTATATGGCAAAGATTAATTAATATGTTAATAATCATGCGAAAGGTTCATAACGGGCTATAAGTATGTTTCGGGTTTTGGTCCACTAGCACCATTGAGTTTAAGTTGTATGAAAACTAAAACAAAAATAGGAGATTAATCCAAACACACTAAGCAAAACCGGCCATAAAGTGAGCCATAAAGTGAGGCGAGGAGATGGTGGACTTATTACAAGTTTACCACTCATTTGGAATGACTATAAAAGCAACTTTATAGCTCTATCTCTTTGTGAGGCAAAGAGAGAAAGCACAAAACTCTCTCTACACTCTAAGAGGCCGGCCTCATGGGAGGAAATAGCTAGTAATCTCTTCCTCCTATGTCACTCATCTTCTCCTTCATTCATCCTTGGTGTCAAAAGTTAGAGGTCTCCTACCTTGGGGACTTTTGGAGTATCCATTCAAGCTTCCAAATCCTAGAATCCAAGGAGCAATGATGCAAGGAATGAAGGGCCTCTCATGGGTGATTAGCCATTGCTTATGCAAAGAGGATTCAACAAAGGTATAAGAAATCTCAACTCCTTTCTTCAAGATTTAAGTTGAGCCTTGGTTCACCACAACTACTAGGCTTTGAATTTCTGCCATTTAATTGTTAAATGCATGCATTATGTTGCCTAATAAACTTAGTATTTCTAATATTTTCCTTCACTTCATTTGTAGGTGAATGATGCTTTTCTAGGCTTCCTAAGGAATCTCTAATTATGGCTAGGTCTTCCTTCCTCTTTCTCCTGACATAACTGCGACCTTCCTTATTGATATCACTTAAATAAGCGCAACTGCACTTGTGAAGACTGCACTTCGCCTTTTTTCCAAGGCGCTGCTTTCCAAAGTCAGTTTTCACTAGCGTTACTTCTGGTAATGTGTCTTGGCTTTTCTGCGTTGTTCTTCTATGTGAGCTAGGAAGAGAATGCATGCCTTGCTAGGTTATCACGTGAACTTAAGACTTAGGATTTAGTTCCCTCCAAAGTAGTTGGTTGGCTTTCTATGGAAAAAAGGAAATTAGGTTTGTCGCCCTCAAGCTTAGCTATGTGGACTTCAAAGATTATGGGCTTAGATCTTTGAGCCCCTAAGCAACCCAATCCATAATCTTGACCCGGTTAGGCCCGATAAACTTCTATAACCATCAACACCACAATTCACTTAGCGAGCCCATTGCATGTGACTTGAGCTTACTTTAGCATGAATAGTAGTTAGCGTGATAAAGCATGGTGTTATAAAATATGTATAGATTTGCATGGGCATGACGTGAATTATACAAATTTCCAGTTTAACTACTGTAGCTTAGCATTATTGTGAATATTTTCTCGATTCCGCAATTTTGCATATGTATAGGCTTGGCTAGGGGCTTGTACGACAATTGGGCTTCCATGTGACATTTTTTGGCCACAACGCCAATAAACTTCTAGCTTCCTCACCATGCCTCACTTGAGCAAGCGATTATTTGCTTAATCACAGGTATCTTTGAGTCATTGACCTAACCAAGATATTTTCTAAGACATGCTAATTTTTCCGCGATATTTTGGGACTTGGTATGAGAGCAAACTACTAGAGGCAAAAGCATACTTGTAAAGTCCAAGTCCACCTTGACCTAAAAGTCCAAGTCCACCTCACTAATTAGAACCTAATGGAACGTACATTGATAAGCTTAAGTTTTGAGAAACATATGAAGATGATGAGATTAATTAAATTAGTTAATTAGTAGGATACTATCGATTAAATTAGCTAATAATAAATTATACACGCGTAAGTCGTCGTATAGAGCCTTAAAAGTGAGTTTTGGACATTATGCCCATTGGGCTTAACCCATTACGCTTGCAACTCAAGTTCTGCTTGACAACTTAAGTGAGAAAGCTCAAAAGGCCCAAGAAACCTATATGACTGATTTTGGAGGGTTGAATGGCGAGGGTTTCACACTTGCGACTCACCGATATAAACTACTTTATAGCTTCATCCAACTTAATTAGGGATTTTGGAAAGCAAAGAGATGAATAAAAAACCACCATTCTCCTCTCTCCAAAACTCGGCCACCACGGTGAGAGATTGCTAGCACTTCACTCACTCCATGGTTATCTCATCTTCCCCCAAATCAAGCTTCATGAAGAGACAGGCCACCTACTTTGGTGGCTCATGGAGAGTCAAATTCCAACACAAATCCAAGGAGCCAAGAAGCAAAGGATTGAAGGCCTCTCTTTTGGGTGATTAGTCTTTGCCTATGCAAAGAGGAATTTCCAAAGGTATAACAAATTTCAACTCTTTTCTCTTTGATTTGAGTTGAGTCATGGTTTACAACTACTAGGGTTTCAATTTCATAGGTAAAGTTTTATTTTTCCATGCATACAAGCAATGCTTGAACCTTTAATTGTTAATTGCATGTATATGTGTTGCTCAAATGAACTTAGATTTGTCAAAATATTCCTTCACCATGCAACTGATACCTTTGTCGACGAACCTGGTTCGAATGTTTCGAGCCCCAACATGTATAAGATGGTAATAGATGCGTAGCTCTTCGTGGACACGCCACCTGGAATTTAGTCTTGCCTCATATTTTGTTGTGCCCTAGAGAGAGTTTGCATCCTCCTTATGAATAATGTATCTTGACTGTACAAATTTCATGATCGAAACCATTCGATTTCTTCATCTTCATTTGAAAATTACTCCTACAAAAAAAAAATCTTTTCAATTAAAGATAATTTAGTCATTTAAATGTACAGAACAAATCAATAGTATAGGTATCAAGTAACATATTCATGATGGAACTATCCTTTTATTTAATACATTTGGATGATTAAATCATCGCTAATTCGAATGAATTTTTGTAGGAGTGATATTCAAATGAAAATTAATACAATTAAACGATTCTGATCGTTGAGTTTCTTTTGTCAAAATACGTTATTCACTAATGGATGATATGCATCCCCACATGAGGATGCAAGTATTATCCTTAAAATCTTCTTTTTTTTTTCTACTAGTGAAACCTTATAGTTAAAGGAAACTTTAACAAAAAACTTCCGGTACTGTTCACTTTAACAAAAAACCATATTTTTACACTAAAAAGTGAATTATGATACTATTCACTTTACTATTTATTTTGTTCTTATCGTTAAAACTAAAAAATTTCAAACTATTTTCATTAGTTTTTTTTTTTATATTTAAAAAGGAAGTTGGATTAGGTATTTGACGGTGTGGTGGGGAAAGGGGTGTGCTATCCACACACCCCTTTTTACTTCTCACACACCCCTGTTAATTTCTGTCCGTTAGATCTTCTTTAATTCATCCGATCCGACGGCCAAAATCCAAAAAGGTGTGAGAGAAGTAAAAAGGAGTGTGTGGATATCACAGCCCGTGGGGAAAATGGAGAGCAAGGGACATTACCCCACAAGACCATTGAAAACAGAAACGCGTCTTTCAGACCATATTAACTTGCAGAAATATGGATGTGGAGTAAGCAGGAGATCAGTATCACCCCCTTCTCCAAAAGTAGTGGTGAAATGAGCTCCAGCTAAGATGTGTCATTCTTCTCCCATTTTTCAAAAACTAACTGTTGTCTTCCATTTGGTTTGTCCACAACCCACTGTGTTTAAACAAAGAAAAGGGCTCACTTTTTTCTTCTTTTATTTATTTATATCTTTTTATTTTTATCAATGAGAGTGCAGAAATCTGGTGTGTTAATTTTGGGTTATCTTTCAATATTCCAAAAAAATCATTAGACCAAGGCATAGTTGACAAAAATAAAATTAAAAATTCACTTGACCTACTCATAAACACAAGAATTGTTAACCTAGAAACACTGTGTAGTGTGTTGGTTACTATGTGTCGTTCATGTAAGTTCTGTATGGCACTAGTGTGTCTCTAACCACATGAAAGCAATTGCAAGCGATTTGTAGGTAGCTAAGAGACTGTTTGATAATTATTTAGTTTTTGATTTTTGATTTTTAATTTTTTGTTAAAATTGAAACATGAATCTTGTTTCTTAATTACTTTTACTTTTCAATTTTCATAAATTGAAAATCAAAAAGTGAAAACTCATGCCCAAATTTTAAAAATTGTTTTCAGTTTTCATTTACCAAAGGGTTTTTATCATAAATGACCCCTAAAATTGACAAAAGTCCTAATTTGGTCATTCAATTTCAAAATTAATCAATGTACTCTTAGAAATTTACCGTCGCACATCATTTTGGTCATTCCGTTGAGATTTCGTCAAATAGTCTATTAACGTGCTTACATGGCACACATGTAGGACCCATTACTCCAATAATATGACTACACATGTAATATAAAAAAGGATTTTTAAATATTTTAAAAAAATAGAAATATATATAATAAAAAATAAAAAGGAATTTCACCTATACTAGTTTTGAATCATTTTAGTGACAAATAAGGCTCAAATTCCAACAAACTTAGCCCAAAAATAGGCAAACCACCATAGTAGCCTCTCTTCGAATATACATAAGTGTACCGCGCTTTAACCTACATAACAGAGGTCGCGTAAAGCATGCTTTTATATTTAAGGAGTCTATTTTACACATTTGATGTTGTGAAGGAAGGGAACGAGTGTGACCAATAAAAAGATATTTTGAGGTCATGCTTGAACCCCTACATGCACAAGCATGGTGGGTAAGACTTAACTAAGTGAATGAAGTGCCAATAAGAAGATATTCTAAGGCATAGATTCTCTAGAGGCCAAATAAGATGGGAACTTACAATAGTTTTAAATGAGCAAGAGTTACTCTCTCATTATTATTAATGCTAGCCAATAATCAGATATGAAGTGGTGGGCATGGTAATGGTGAGCCTTATACACTACTAAGAATTTCCTCCAAAACTCTCGAATTTCATTAAGGATATGGAAATTGATAAAACAGTGGGTGGTGCTATTTGATTTAAAGAACTGGATGAAATGGCTTAAAATCAATCAATTTATATTTGTTATGTATTGTTTTGCTGAACTCCGCATGTGTAAATTTATCTTACATTGCCGATCCCAAGCCCGGATAAAGGAGGAAGGGGAGGGCGTCAGGCAGTCGATAGCTGGCACTCCTAGGTTACGTCGAATCCTTATGATAATGAATCCTAAATGAAATTGCACTATAGCTAAGGCATCACCCGTAAGTGGCGCGCTGTGTGACCCGAGCACAGTGATAAATGAGTAAGGGTCGCTGTATCTTTAGCGGCACCTGGATACAGTGCTAAATGAGCAAGGGGGCCATAGAAACTTCTTTTTGAACGACTCCACCTAAAGTTGTTTGGAAGCACCTGCTCCTATCAACTTTACACAGGACACACAAAAGAAGTACTTTGATCGTATTAGACGGGGGAGGGTGAAGAAGTTGGGACAGGAGGGTAGAGTTCAAGAGAGTAGAATGCGTTTAGGAAAGTGGAATATAGGAACCTTAACGGGAAAATCTATGGAAGTAGTGGAAGTTATTGTGAGGGGAAGGATAAATGTAACGACCCGTTCCCAATTTTACGATTTTTATAATTTTTAAAAGTGTAATTTTACGATAATGCCCTTAGAGGCGAGGGTATTGACTTTCATTGATCAACGTATAGTGAAATGTATGAAATATTATTTTAGTGTATTCCTGAAGTCCTCGACGATATAGGCGCGTAGGCGCAAGTCGAAGCGATTGTGGAACTACGGTTAAAGTTTTACGGAGCTACGAATTCGATAGCATGTTAAAGGGATTACTATTTTAATTATATTATATCACTAATTTATTATGCCACATGTGTGTGGCTGATTATTAAAAAAAAATCGGGGGGGAGAAGAAGAAATGGGAACGGAGGAAAATAAGGGCTGCTGCCCAATTGGAGCAAAGCAGAGAGAAGAGACTGACAAATCAGAAGGGGGAAGGAGAGTAAGGAGGGAAAGGAGAAGGAGATAGAAGCAGGGAAACTCGGGTTTTTCAATTTGACTCGATTCCCAACCCATTTTCTGTATACACCTGACGCCAAATTCCAACGTTTCTCCGACGAGTCAAACGTTGCCATCACCGCTCCTGCATTCCCTTCAATGCCATGAACGTCATTCTTCCAAGTTTGGATGGTTTTGAGCATGGGTTTAGGAGAAAGAAGAGGAGATGAGACCGTTAGGGTTGTTGGATTTCGACGACGAATCCGTCGTCTCCGGTCACCTCTGTTCCCCCATCATGGTCAGTTGGCTTCCCATTAACCCAGGAACAAGACCCAAAAACTATTAGGGGTAGCGGAGCATCCATGGAATCAAATCGAAGGGCACCCAAATTTTAGGGTTCCGGCGGCTTTTTAGTAAAATTGGAGCCTTTCCAGGCTAAAATGGACCTAGCCGCAGGTATAAAGTTTGCTCTAATCTTTGAGATCTTCATTTCTGTACTTTTTGAGAATTTTTAGAAATAGTCGAATTTTTCCGACTAGTCAGGGCGGCCGACCGCCACTCACGGCGGCTCGTGCGGCGGTGCGTGGCTAGAGGGCCGTCAAAGCTATTTTTAGGCTATATTAAATGCCTTGAGTTCAGTTTTGAGAATGGATTGACGTAGATTGATCGATAGAACTTAAATTCGCTACGATACGTTAATAGGTCATTGCATGAATCGACGATCCAACCGTTAGATCGTCATCAAACATTAATAGATTATTATTCATAATATTTGAGGAATTTAGGAATTTACGGATTGGGAATCCGTTATACAGATCTTCCCAAATTGGAATTGTAAGTTCATAAATAAAATGTTAACCACCACTTAGTTTCGGCAATTGGCAGAGATCCAACCGTTGGATCGTAACAAAACTTTGGGGTATTGTTCTAGAAGCATAATGTGGATCTTAGGAAGTAACGAATCAAAAATTTGTGATACGGATCTTCCAATCAAATTACGTAGGGATGCGTTATATGTGAATTGCATGTTCTCTCAGTAAGGATTGTCAGATGTGATTTGATGATTGTTCTAGGTGCCGAACGTCCGTGACGCCTCAATGTTTGTGCTAGGAAGTTGTAGCGCGAACTCCAGGTGAGTGGATCTTTTCCTTCTTATCATATGTGTGTGTGTATATATATATATATATATATATATATATATGTGATTGATAATTCCATAAATGCTTTTAAATGGAATTAAGAAATTTATGCCATGTTATATATATTTATATGTTATGAAATACTATGAGATGGTTGATTTTAGATTTATCACAATATATCGATACACTATTACTTATAAATAATTATTGTGAACTAAGATTGGCTTGATCCCTGTTTAGGGTATGTAGGCAGTCTAACAAGACGTTAGATGTAGCCATACAATAAGTGAGATTAAATAATCGAGACAAAAGCTTTGTTTGGAAAATTGAGCAATGTGAAGGAATTTGGTGGAAAGTGTGAGAGTTTAACCTTATGTTTTGGTGATTTAATGTGGGTTATAAATCATTGTGTAAAGAAATGAGAAATAGTGGTTTTACATTTTATAAATGCTATGCCATAATTAGTTTATATTTTAGTATATGATTTAATACTGCTTTGCACAACGCTGCACAACAATGCGGAGGCCAAGGTAAGTTTAGGTGAGTATATAGTGTTGGTATGATTGATGAGATGTGGATGAGTCGTACAAGTCACTATAGGTGACTCCGACTCACGTGCAAGCACCTGATTGATGAGATATGATTGATGAAATGTGGATGAGTCGTACAAGTCACTATAGGTGACTCCAACTCACGTGCTAGCACCTGATTGATGAGATGTTGATGAGTCGTACAGGTCATTATAGGTGACTTCGACTCACGTGCTAGCACCTAATTGATGAGATATTGATGACATGTGGATGAGTCGTACATGTCACTATTGGTGACTCTGACTCACGTGCTAACACCTGATTGATGAGATATGATTGATGAGATGTGGATGAGTCATACAGGTCATTATAGATGACTCTGACTTATTTGCTAGCACCTGATTGATGAGATGTGGATGACTCGTACAGGTCATTATAGGTGACTCTGACTCACGTGCTAGCACTTGATTGATGAGTTATGGACTGATGAGATATGGATGAGTCATACAGGTCATTATAGATATGGTTGTTGCTGAAATACTTCGATATGGTATGCCTTGATTTTACCATTCTTCAATATGATACATATAGATATGTGTATTGGTATTTTCTGGGGAATTATACGGGTTTCAATGAGGGGTTATTGTATTTCTAAAAAAGAAAGATGTTTTTCAAAGTTTTACATCAAGGCTCATCTTTAAGTTCGTACCTTTTTGCATTAGTAATGGATGAGTTAACGGGACATATTCAAGATGATATTTCTTGGTGTATGCTTTTTGCAGACGATATAGTGTTGATAAATGAAACTTAGGAAGAGATAAATGCGAAGCTTAACATCTGGAGAGAAGTGTTGGAATCTAAAGGTCTTCGCCTAAGTCGGTCAAAGACCGAATATATGGAGTGCAAGTTCAGTGCAACTATAGGCCTAAATAAGTTAGGGGTGAGGATTAGAGAACAGGAAGTACCAAAGAGTAACCTCTTTCACTACCTAGGATCTATCCTGCAAAAGAATGGAGATTTAGATGGAGACCTCAACCGTAGAAAATAAGCTGGATGGATGAAGTGGAAGAGTGCATCTGGCTTGTTATGTGACCATCGTATTCCACTAAAGCTCAAGGGAAAATTTTATAGGACGGCAATAAGGCCGACGATGCTGTATGGCACGAAATGTTAGGCGGTGAAGCATGAACACGTACATAAAATGGGTGTAGCGGAGATGATGATGCTTCATTGGATGTATGGGCACACAAGAAAGGATAAGATTAGGAATGAGGATATCCGAGGTAAAGCAGGAGTAGCTGAAATTGAAGGAAAAATAAGAGAAAATCAGTTACGGTAGTTTGGAAATGTGCAATGAATGCCTACTAACGCTCTGATTATAAGATGCAACTGTGAAACAGAGGTCCAAGGCCAAATGGGTAGAGGAAGACCTAGAAAGACTTTGAAAGAGACTCTAAGAAATGACTTAGAGTATTTGGATCTAGCAGAAGACATGACACAAGACTGAGCGCAATGGCATTCTAGGATTCATATAGCTGACCACTTAGTGGGAAAAGGCTTTGTTGTTGTTGCTGTTGTTGTTTGTTTGTTTATGTATTGTTTACTGATATATTTGCAAACACGCTATCCAATACTTGACAAAGAAAAGCTTGTATGAACTGTTTACGTACCTAAGTAGATTGTCGTGTATGGATTGTATATGTACCTAAGTAGTCCCATTCTCACCATATTCCCAGCGATAATGTATCCATAGGAGAACATGTTAAACATATCTAACATAAGGAGGATAACATAAATACAAGTGCTTATTCCTTTGTTCAACGAACAAGGAACTTGAGAAGTTAGCACAAGGACATCGGGACTTTAGGTTTTAATCATTGAGTGTTGAAGTGTTAAACTACTTCACTAGATGGAAACTCGGCTAGGACTTCACATTTGTGTCCCTATCCAAATGGTTCACCAAGTTTATTGTAAACTATATAGTGAACATCTATCACACGCTCTCCAAATCGTTTGATGTGTATAAAACAATTGAAATAGGTTTCAAGAGAGACAATAGGAGTTTAGGGATCATGACTATTGTAGTCATAAGAGAAGTCAAATGAAGAAGGTTAAATAACTCCAAGGGAACAAACTTTCTTTATGCAATGACGGACGTTGGAAGGGGTATTTGCAAGAAATGTCTTGCAAGTGTTAAGAACACACCTTTTGAAGGTGTTGTAAATTGTTCTTGAAATAGTTCAAAACAATTGGTTCTTCTACTTGAATGTTTGACTTTGTACTAGTAACTATGTTTGCAATTGTTGTAAAAAATGACTAGTAAGAAGTAGAAGATTAATGAGAGAAGAGAAAGTGCTTCACATTCAAATTGTGAATAAAGATACAGATCTTTGCGAAAGCAGCTAGTACTTAATTCCTCATATGAACTACCAAAGAAAATGGAAAAAAAAAATTGTGTTTACATTCCAATTTGAATAACGAACTTAATTCCGTCACTATAATTTCAAGAGATGGATGGAGCGTTTTGTTTGACAAAATATTGTTCTTTATTAATGAATAATTGAATTATTGGAATCCGATTAATTGTCTTTGCATAGTAGAGATGATGTGGTAATGTTAACTGTTTTAGAACATAATGATGCTTAAAACCCCAAAGGTTACAAAGGTAGTGACTAACCCTATTGAGTTGTGACACCTCAAAAACATAAATTACAAGTTGGTCACAGGTGGATGCTTTGGATCATTAAATCCGGATCCAATGCCTTCTTGTTAAAATTGTACAAGTGTGAAATGTTCGAATCTTTATTGTTTTGCAAAGAAGAGTCACAAAGTTGTTGAGGCTAATTCACCCAGTTGTTAGTGGAATATGTCTACTACACAATACTACTCTTGGTTGGACTGTCATATACTTTGAATGAACACAAATCCGAATACTTTGCAAAAGGTTTCAGAGAATTCAACAATGTAAGTTGATGAGTAAGATGTCTAAAGTATTTATCTCCTTAGATTTGGTCAAGGGAAATTGAGCACTTTAGAAGAGTTTCCTTGAAATGTATCAAGGAAAACAGCATCATAAGATAATAGATGTCTCCATTAGGAGAAGAACAAACTCAAATTAAATGTAGTGAGTTACTTATTATTAGATTATCCATATATAGGATATACACTTCTTAGACAATTTGTCAATGAGAATGTCTTCCAAAATGTTTCACAACCCCATGGGATGTAGTTAAAAAGAAAGATAAGTCTTAATCAATTTAAGATTTATTGTTGTCATGCATATGTCAATTGACTTGATACATGTGTGCTAATAAGCAATGTTTGTTTGAGCACAATCTTTTGGGATATCCTTCAGTTAACCTTAGGATATCACTTCTATATACCAACTAACAAACGTTGTTTGTTGGGTAGTTCATTATAATCCTACAAACAGGATTGTGCTTAAGATAGAGTAAATGAATGAGAGATAGAACTCAAGGAATGAGTTCTTTGAGAGACAAGATGATACTCGAGAAGGATTTATAAACAGTCTTAGTTGAATGGTTTAAACTTTATAACTGATCATAGAGTTACATCTTTTAATTCAAAAGAATTAGAGTGAAAAGCCTTATGACTATAATGAGTGTGTATGACATATAATCAAGAAAATGGTAAAATACTATTTGACCCAAAATAGTGAATCCTTCAAAGCTAATTGGTAGCTTAAGGTGACTAAATCGAAAAGATTGGTTGATTTGGAAGAAACCATCTTTGACGTAGTCTTGGTTTCAATTAATTCGAATATTGCTTGCTACAACTAAACGGTGATTCAACATGTGGACATAATTTAGGTTTCAAAAACCATCATCAAGATAGTCTTGATGATATATGTTTAAACAAGCTAGTGGAAGCTATAAGCATCTTATGAGAAAATATCAAATCGTTTGATTTCTCATAAAGATGTGAATGAATCTTTTGTTTACTAGTTTTACAAAAGATTAGTGGGAGTTAATCATATTCCTAATTTGAAGATATATATACGATATATAAAATTTTGGAAATGATAGGATTCTTCTTCAATAAAGTTATGAATTTAAGTTCTATAATGATAGGATGTATATGGGAGACATGGTCGATATACTTAGGATGAAAATCTATGATGATAGATTTCAAGGCATAATTGGATTAGTACAATCCCTATTGGTAGACAAAAGATGCTAGGAAGTTTCTCAAATGATAAACTTCAAATAGAAGGACAATTTTAGTGAGACTAGGAAGTTGCTCTTCTTAATGGGAATATGCCATTTGACTCTTGAGGAAATATAATACGTAAATAAAATCATGTATACATGCGCATAAAGTTGATTTATGTTGATATTAGCTGTATTAAGATCTGTACAAGATGATATCAATGCAAGCCAGGATCAAAACCATGACAACTGTTAAGTAGGTCCTTAAGTATTTGAGAAATACTAAGGATGGGTTCCTCATGAATGAGGAATATTTAGAGTAATGAATGGAAGTGTAAACGTATTAGATTATGAATCTAATATCTGTGAAGTCTAGAATTGTTGTTTGGCTTCACTTGTCAAATGTTGTAAATTGTAACACACATGCTCTAGTTAGATTTAGGGTTAAAATGCCTCTTTGCGATTATGCTGTTGGAAATATTCATCTTAAGAGCTTAACTACTCACATCAAAGGTTTGTTCATATATATACATTTCACGATTTTATTTCCAGAACATTATGTCTAGTGGAAATAAAGTATACGTACGAATAAACTGACTGGATGATCTTTATTTCCAGTACATTATGTCTTGTGGTTCTGTCCAGTGGAAATTATCATGACATACTAGGGTAGTATTGTCTTTGTGACTTTGTTTTAAGTTTGTGGTCAAGTTTTCCAAGTTTCAAATCTTTAAATTGACCTCTTGTTGGATTTGCGTTAGTTTCATCTTTCAAGTGTTTGATTGGTAAAACTGACTGGACATCGAATCCAAATTTGCATCAACTTCGTCATAATATCATTTGCATAAGTTGATTTGAATTCAGTACCAGAAGGTGAAGATCTCAGGAGGAGCTGCAACTTCGTGAAGACCCAACAAATCCATCTCTTGTAAGGCTAGATTGCACAAAAGTACAAACTGCTATGTGGATTAGGATCTAGGAATTGAGCTTGTGAGAATCTTGATTATACTGGTGGATTGGACTCAGTGGAGAGTCCCTAGTTTTTTAATCAGATGTGAGTTTTTTGGGGCTAAAAATATAGACTTGTCCATGTAACTAAGCTTATCAAGTTTGCGTTTACACTAAACTAGACCTTAGTTAACTAGGAATATTTCAGTAAACCTAATTTTTAAATTGATTATTTTCGATGTTGGTTAACTGACAAACCTGATCTTAGTTGACTAGTGTTACTTACTAGTCAGTCAAGCATATAGAGAATTTTAATTGCAGGGTATTCCACTTGGTACCAATTTCAATATCACATCCAACTTTAGTATGACTACAGAGACAATTGGATGTCTCTTTATTAAGACTAAAGAGATAATTAGATGGAAACACTAATAGTAATTACTGTAGTATATTCCATCATGAATGAAAAATATATCGCTATATAGAAGCTTACAACAATGTTGTTTGGATGAGAAATTTCAGTTATGAACTCTTCATTTGGTTCTAACCAAAAAAATGTCACTAGTGCACTCCACTATGACACTAATAAGGTGATAGCTCAAGCCAAAAAATAAAGTTCTCATCAAGATCTGAATACAATTGAGAGATTGAACCATATGATTAGGAATCATGTATAATGATGACATTGTTAATCTCAAGGTCGTTTCTGTGGATTACATACAGATATCTACTTTCTAGGCCTAGGCCTACTACCCAGCTATTTTTTAGAAGAATTCAGAAGATGTGTCATCAGTGATGACACACTAATTTGCTCTAGTGCAAGTGGGAGATTTTTGGAAATGTGCCCTAAACCCAATCATATGATGATACTTTACGAACATTTCACATGTTAAATTAAACTAGTTTAATATAAGGAGAAAGATTATTGTTTAAACCCATCTCATATAAATGTTATACGCTTAAACAGTAAGTCTGAGGAATATGTAAATATGAGAATGTGATCTAAAGAAGTTAGATTCACGAGACCATTCTCTTTCATACACATATCCTAAACATTCCTAATCATAGGATTCCCAATTAGGGATTGACGATCCGTTAAGATTAGAACATGCTATGTATTCTCTCTGGAAGAGTAACTAGACAAGTATATAGGTGCTCCATAGAGAATGAGTCCACTAGACATAATCAATGAAGAGTTCTCATACTCATGTCACATGAGAACTCATGGTTGGGATAATGCAAAGTAGTTGTTTAATCTGAGACATCATAGTTGTCTTATGGTTAGGTCTTTAATCTTTGATTATGTTAAAGGCATTCCATTGTGGGTGTCCACGACGTCATTGAGGTTAAGCTACCTAATCATAGAGGCATTTGAGTGTGCAACAAGTGATCTCTAACCTTAAAACCGTTGAATGAGAATACTCTATGATATGATTAAGAATCTATGGTCATAGCAAATGAATACGATTTAGGAAGTATGTTCCAAATCACATTCAAGATAATTATATAAACGAGAGGATCACATTGGATGGTAGAAATGAATAAACTATCATCCAAACAATGTGATCAACTATATTGGTTGAGAGAATGACCATGTTGCATTGTAATCACAAACTGAATAGGTTCTCCATCTCTTCTATTTAGCTTGGGTAGCCATGACATACTGTTAGGTGTCACTCATGGCTTGTGGAAGCCCTCAAGATTAGCAATCACTAATCTTCATTAAAGGAAGAATTGAAAGTAAGTTTCAATTCACAATATATTTGTAAGAGTACTAATTGCCCATTGCTCCGCTAATTAGAACCTAATAGATCAAACACCGAGTAAGCTAGAGATTGAAGAAACAAGGGAGTTGAGTAAGGACAATTAAATAGTTTAATTGTGTATGACTAATGTTAATTAATCAAACGAATAAGTTCGTTTTAGTCCTAGGGTTAGTTTTGGCCCAATAGGCTTCGAATAGTCAAGCCCAATAACTTAAGTTGTATGATAACTTAAAAACACAAAGGGCATAAAAACCCAATGACTGCACATGTAAAGGGCTATGTAAGTGGCTATGTAAAGGAAATTATAACACATTCCCTTATTAGGGTGCTCTCTTTCCTCTCTTAGGAGGCTGACCCCTTGGAAGGATTTCACTAGCATCAAATCCTTCCCAAGTCACTCATCTCTTCTTCATTCACCTCCTTGGTTGGAAACATAGAGGTTCTTTTTTCTTGGGGACTTGGAGAATCCATTCTTCCATCATCCTCCAAGAAATCCATGGAGCAAAAAAGCTAGGAATGAAGGACCTCTCTCATAGGTGATTATCCTTTGCTTATGCAAAGAGGATTCAACAAAGGTATAAGAAATCTCAACTCCTTTCTTTTAAGATTTAAGTTGAGTCTTTGTTCACCACAACTACTAGGCTTTGACTTTCAGGTAAAGTTTAGTTTTGAGTACATACAAGCATGATTACGCTTTTAATTATTAATTGCATGTATAGATGTTGCTCAAATATACTTAGTAAAATAAAATATTTTCTTCACTCCTCAATCACCTAATTCTACGGCTCCAACACTTTTAATCCGAATTTAAATTGTGTTTGACGAAGTTAGGAAGGTCATTGTTTTCTCAAAGATGAGAGGGTTTCGCGTAGAGTAAGAAATTGCGCTGGGCAGATTTGTATGCTGATTTGAAGAAAGCTTTATATGTTCTAGACCCTTTTCTATTTATAGGAGTGATTTTCGCTAATCATCCCAAAGTAGAGTCCCACCTGGATTATACTTTGTCAGCATCAATTTATTCTGAACCTTGCATAAAGCTTAGCCAATCCTACCAGACTTAGGACTCTAAACCCAGTCATTTTAATGTATTTAATTCATTCTTGACCCTGATCAGCTTCGAACCTAGATTCCTGGAATATTACAAGTCATAGAAAAGCATCCAAATCTCGAAGACTTGTACTTGATTCAGGACTCTGTCAAATCTAATCCTGACTCTCAAAAACTCCAATATTGATTAGAATTCAGCTAACTCACCTTGGGCTGGACTTCTATCTGAAAAATATAAAAATTATCCATGGTACTCAAGGCTTTTCACCCTAGGCCAAACCCAAATAATGTTCGGCCTAAGCCTACTATATCAGGTCCAAACACTTGCACAAACCCTCAAGGATAAATATTATCCTAATGTGCTCTTTCTTATGGATGAGGTAAAAGCTAAAGCCTCATTATGCTGGAGAAGTATTTGTGCAACTAGAATTACCATCAAAATGGGCTCTAAGTGGAAAATTGGCAAGGGCAATACCGTAAGCATTTGGGATGATAGCTGGATCCCATATCCCTCACATTTCAGCTTGTTTTCCCTAAAACTGATGGACTGTGATATTAATGTGGTTAAAATTATTTGCCTTCAATGGAAGGTTCTCCTTGTAAGGTCTTTATCCTTGAACGTGGAGTGCGAAGCTATTTTGGCCATGCTTCTAAGTCTAAGAATGCCACCTGACAAACTAATTTGGCATTATGAGAAGGAAGAGAGCTTCAATGTTAAAAGCATATACCATGTGGCCTATGGATATCTGTTGGAAAAGGGTAACTCGGTTGGTACTTCTGCTAGCGTTTCTTCTTTCACTGGTTTACGGATGAAACTCTGGTCGGTGAGGGTCCCCCCGAAGGTCAAGGTCGGGGTCTGGAGAATCTATCAAGATATTATCACCTCCAATCAAATCTTTCCAGGAGACATATGGGCACAAACTTAACATGTACATTGTGTAATGGCTAGAAGGAATTCACATTGCATCTAATGCGTGATTGTTGTTTTGCCTCGTGTGCCTAGCTGTCATTGCATTAGGAAATCTTCGTCAGGAATTAATGTGAACTCCATGGGGATTCGGCCGAATCTTTGACAAACCAGCTTTCACAGTCCCATTTCAAGCTATGCCTCATGATAATGTGGGCTATCGTGGGATCATGCAAAGAAAAATTATGGAATGGCAAGGTGGAAAGGCCTGATACCATCACTTCCCGCGCATTTAGCTGGTGGCAGTGTTTCCAAAAGATGTGCTTCTTGCCCCCAAATTTCAGGCATGTTCATCCTATCTAATAGTGGTAGAAACCCCTATTGGGCATTTTCAAGGTTAACATGGATAGGGCTTGCAGGGAGGCCTAAAAGTGTGGTGGAGTTGACGTCATGGTAAGAGATGATTCAGGACACTAGGTTGTTGCTTGTTCTAAGAAGTTTGAGTTCGTCTCCTCGCCTCTTCACATTGAAGCCCTCTTGGCTTGTGAAGGTCTTTGTCTATGCATAGGGGTTTACACAATATAGTTCTTGAGAGTGATTCACTCCCTAAACCTGTATAAACACTAAAGGGAGAATTGAAAGTAAGTTTCAATTCACAATCGATTTGAAAGAGTTTTAATCGCCCACTGCCTCGCTAAAAGGAACCTAATGGATCGTACACCGTGTAAGGTAGAGATTGAAGATTCAACGGAGATGAGTAAGAATAATTAAATGGTTTAATTATTTATGGCAAGGATTAATTAATATGTTAATTAATCAAACGAATAAGTTCGTTAAAGACCTCGGGATAGTTTTGGACCTTAAGGCCCAATGGGCTTCGAACGTCAAGTCCATTGACTTAAGTTGTATGACAACTTAATGAATAATGATTCACAAAGGCCCAAATAGCCCAATAAATCCCAATGGCCGGCCATTTAGAGATGGAGTGGGTTTTGGACTTATTTACAAGTTTGCCACTCCAATGAATTAAGGTATAAATATGACTTTGTAGCCAAAATTCATTTAGGGGTTCTTTTTGCGGAAATTGGAGAGAACACAAACTCTCTTTTCTCTCTAAAGAGGCCGGCCCCCTTGGAGGGATTAGCTAGCAATCCTACTTCTCCAAGGTCACTCATTTCTTCTTAAATCTAACCTTGGTGTGGAGACTTAGAGGTTCTCAATTTTGGGAACTTGGAGAAACCTTTTCTTCCATCCAAAACCATAGATCTAAGATGCAAGGAATGAAGGCCCTCTCTTTGGGTGATTAGCCTTTGCTTATGCAAAGAGGAATCTACAAAGGTATTAATTTCTCAACTCACTTTGTTTTGAGTTGAGTCTAGGTTCACCAATCTACTAGGCTTTGAATTTCATGGGTAATGTTTTGTTTTTAAGTGCATGCTTGCATGATTCCGCCTTTAATTGTTAATTGCATGCTATTGATGTTGCTTAAATGAACATGTTTTTCTCAAAATAATCCTTCATCAACACAATCACATTCCTAATCTAATAGGACTGCAACACCTATAACTTTATTTAATGAAAATGACTTAAACTTTAATGAAAAATGACTTAAATTTTAATGGAATTGACAAAAGTTTAATATAATAAAAATTAAAAATAAAAGCTTATGTGCAGGACCCCGCACGTCCATTACACACATTATTTCTGAAATTGATCGGTACCATACTATTTCTGAAACTGAAGAGTACTACACTATTTTTGAAACTAAACGATATTACAATACTTTTTTAAACTGAAAAATTATTTCTGAAAACTGAATACTAATTCTAAAAACTGAACAATAATTATTTCTAAAACTAAACATGAGTAGTATACTATTTCTGAAACTAATTATATCCACCCACGAATATGAGCCCATATTCGCATCCTCACTTTATGTCCTTCAGTTTTTTAACAAACTCAAGTCTTCAATCAATTATGTTCTTAAAGAATCAAGAGAAATTTATTATGAGTAAATAAAATAAACATTATGCAACCCATGCAACCAATTTGCAAAGAAAATAATAGATTTGTAGGATGTACAAATTATTATTCAAATTAAAAACTATTTGGATATCTGAGATGTCGCTCCTTGCATCTTTGTCTATACAGCCACCTGCACGGGCGGTTGAACTACAAATGCTAACTGCATTACCTTGTGTCAGCCTTGTCTTTGGCTGGAAAGTAACTATTCTAGTATTATTTTTACTCTCCAATCAATCATTTTGATCCTCATTGGCCTCTTCATATGCAATGGACTATTTGTTTGGACCACATTCGGAACATGGCTTTCTATGCCTCTCACATATATATCGAAGGTAATGTGGTTGCGAATAATTTTGCTAACATGGGCTTGTCTTCTCCAACTTTGGTATGGCTTAATTCCACTCTAATAGTGGTTCGTGCTGCTTTGTTTTGAGACTATATTGGCTTTCCTAACTTTCGCTTCTCAAATTAATGTGCATCTCGGCATACAGGTTTGTCTTACTTTCTTGATTTTTTTTCCTTAACCTTGTGATGTTGCTTGTTATGTTTTGTAGGATTAGACCTTTAGGTTCGGCTTTAGAGGAGTTAGGTTTCATATCCCCTTTTTTCCCTGTATCTTTGTTGATTTTGTTTCTAGAAGGGTAAGACTTATGTCCCCCCTTGACTAGGTGCACCTTTAATGGTCGAAGTAACAAGGGTTTAGTTAAATCCCATTCATATGCCCAAGCAGCAAGGATTTTTCTTTTCGATTTTGTTAAATTCCATTCATATCCCACCAAACCTTCGAACCCAGACCTAGAGGTGACCTCACATCACCACTGAGCTGGGTAGAAGATCGGTAAAACTCAAAAAAAGGATTTTGATTTTCAAGCGCTTTGATTGGATTTTCTTTTTGTGTTTTTTTTTTCTTATCCTCATCATTAAATAAATTTATAAGATGGGTTTTCGTTAAAATTTAAAGTTTTGAAACTATTTTCATTAGTTTTTCTTTAAAAATATGGACTCAAAAATAAATAATATATGAATACAAACTAAAACTAAAAAGAAAATTAGAAGTACGGGATTTATGATCTCCTAAAAAACGTGTGTTGAAGGTGACTCGAAACTGGTCGTTGATCCTATAAAAGAAGTTTGTTTTACCCCTTGGCGTCTAAGGATCATTTTAGAAGATACCAAATGGTTGGCTTCGGCTTTTGATGTGATTACTTGGAACCATGTCTACACAGAAGCGAATTTTACAGCAAATGCTATTACTAGTAGGGGATTTGTGTATCATAACTTTCACGCCGGACAGAACCTCGCCGCCTTTGGCAAGAAAGACTTTACTGTATTGGTACTCAGTGTAATAAGGGTGACTCTATCTAATGTTATTTCTTTTCTATAAAAAAAAAAATAAAGAGAAAATTAGTAGATTAAAAAATGATTGCAAAACGGGTACAATTTAAGATCTTAAATATTCTAACATGTAGATTTATTATTAAATTATGGCGTGGATAGGAATCAAAAGACCTGATCACAAATTAAAAAGAAATAAAGTTTCAATTAATGAAATAAAAAAAGATTAAAAATGAGAACCTAATTTTTCCATATTAACATTTATTGATAATTGAGAGAGAGAGGCAGTGGGGTGGCTTTTGTTGTGGAAGTAGTTGGGCTAATGCCTCAATTAACTAGTGTAATCGCGAAATAAAAGTACGTTCACCTAAGCGGCATAATTCTGTTAAGTAGACATTAAATAATTAACATAATTACTGGCATCATAGGATGCAAATGTATGTTTCCCATAATCATGCTCTGATACCAAACTAACACACCTCGACTCCAATAATACAAGTTATGAGGCTGTGATGTGCTAGTCAACATTAAATTGACAATATGATCCCATTGTGAGATGACGTCACAAGCCAACTTAATGATAAAGCCATCGTAAGATATTTATAATGTGCAAGAATTTGAACAAAAACGTTCATTAATAATAAATCCAAAATTGCTACAAAGTTCACTTATCAACTACCTACTTAGGGACACAAATTATCTTGGGATTAAATCCCATTATTATCACATCACATCAGAGTAGCCAGAAGTTTCACACAATTTCCATTGGAATAAAGCTCCAGATGACGAAGGCAAAAGATGCCATTGGAATAAAGCCATAAACATCTGATGATCACTTTGAATCCGACTATTGGATTCCTGCAGCTGGTCAAGCTTCTTCTTCATGCTCTTCGAGTAGCTGTTGGCAAGCATGTGCAACTCCCGATTTCCATGCTTAAGCCCTCTGATCTCATGCTTAAGGATCGCTACCTCAGCTATCAAGGATTCAACCTGGCGAGTACGAGCAAGAAGGCGTTGGCCCATGTTTGACACAGAGCCCGCGCACTGGATGCTAAAGGCCAAGGAGTCCTGGACAGACAGCTCATCGGAACGCTTGGAAAACACCCTGTTGTCTCTAGGGGTGAGAAGATTTCTAGCCACCACAGTGGCTGTTATATCATTCTTCATCACCGAATCCCCAACCGTAAGAGGACCGTTTGGGGATAAAAATGATAGGTGCCATACGTTGTCCGAAGAAGACATCCCAGCCTCTTCCCCAGCATTCAAGTCAAGACGACGGTCAGATGGACAAGACATTTTCCGAAGGTTTTGAAGAAAAGAAGAGGTCAGACAAATCAAGATCTTAAAGGTACAAGAGGGAAACTTTTGCAAGTAGCAATTCTCAAGTGTGCTTTGGGAAGTAATCGATGCCTCCATAAAAAGAAGAAGCAACGAGGCCGCCTGCTTAGAAATCGAAGAGCTGCTGCCCAGAAATCGAAGAGTCGTTCGTTCAGAAATCGAAAAGGCACCACCTTTCCAAAAAGTCAAATTTTCTGGATCTGTTAGCACCCTTCACGTGCAATCTCAGCTTTGAGGGAGTCACGGGCCAAAATCAAAGAGGCTTGGCACTATCCTCCAAATTTCAAAAGCTGATCCTTCAAAGACCGAGGTTTGTCGCCACCCTTCATGTGTTGTCTCAGCTTTGCAGAAGTCACGGACGGGTCTAAAAACCCGTGAATCTTACTGTTCCAATCAAAATTGCCCACTGTCCTTGATAAGGGTAAACGAACAGTATCACTACCGACTACTCGGAAATCCCTATATAGGCCAACCCTCATCATTTACGGTAAGGCAGACCTGCAAAAATGCCAAAGCTGTTCCAAAATGCATTTCCAACAAAACCTCTCGAAATACTCAGTATTCCTCATTCCTTAGAATACCTCTGCGAATAAATCACACCAGAGCAAGAGTACCTCATATCATCAGGGTCGAAAGCAAGAGTATTTCATATCACACTTTCTCCATGTCTTTTTCCTTGTCTTTGTTCTCTCGTGCAAGATAAGGAGAAAGAACGCAATCAGTCGGAACCTTTGCTTGGTTGCTTACCTTGCATTGCTCTCGAGCACTCATCCTCAGCTGTTGTTAAGGTCACGAATTCCTTCGTCAAATACTTTAGCGTAGTTGATACGGTGGTGGCTCACCATTCAAATGCAAAGGTTGCTCACCACTTCTGCTATGCAAAAAGATTGAAGCAGAAGGATCAACGATGAGCTAGCACCGTCGCTGAAGAGCAAAGATTCACTATGCAACGCTAGCAAATCGTCACCACTTCTTCAAAAGAAAAAGTATCTCATATCACGCTTTCTCCCTTCCTTTTATTTATCCTTGTTCTCACCTGCAAGACAAAGAGAAAGAGAGCAATCAGCCGGCATTTGGAATCAACTCTCCGATCCAGAACCGACTGCCTGGAAACCCTTCCCTGATTGCTTACCTATCATTTGCATTCCACTCCTGCATCAGTAAGGCAAATACTGCAAGAGAAGATGCCACACATGCATGGGAGAAAACTAGAGAAGATGCCGCTTCTGCAAGGGAAACAAATAAGCCAAGGGAAAATGATACATTGAAGCATGTAGAAACAAGCACGACGAAACATGTGTCGGGTCGTCCGCTACTTCTTCAAAAGCAAAAGTATTTCATATATTCAAGATCCGACGTACTCTGGATTTGATGGACTTGTTTTGACCCTCAAATTCTTGAGTCGACTCGCAAAGATCACTTGCCACGTAGAGCCGCTCATGGTCTATCCAACCTTCAAGATCAAGCCACCAACGACCCTTGAAGGAATCACAAGTCCGATTCAAGATCAAGTGTTCACCACCCTTGAATCGACTTCAACTCCAGATAAATGGGTAAGCTCAGACTTTTAGCAAGCCTAGCAGAAGAAAACCTTCCAGCCCAGTTCAAGAATAAACCTGTGGAAAGATACTTCTTCAAAAACAAAAGTATCTCATATCAGCAGAGTCGAAGGCAAAGATATCTTATGGCATGTTTGTCCTTTACCCTTGCTCTTGCCTGCGGGACAAGAAGAAATAGAGCGATCGGTCGGCACTTGGAAAGATTGAACAGAGAAACAGACCAACACCTCTACCTCGTGCCTATCTGCCATGCAAAAGAAACAAAGCAGAGAATAATGCAGCATGGGCCATACAACTACACGTGGTGATTCATCCTCAACTAAATCAAAGATCGCTTGCCGTATGAAGCCGCTCGTGGTCTGACAACCTTTAAGATCAAGCCTCAACGACCCTTGGAGAAATCACAAGCCCGATTCAAGATCAAGTGTTCATCACCCTTGAATCAACCTTCAAGATCGAACCTCAACAACCCTTGAAGAAATCGAAAAGCCCGATTCAAGATCAACTGTCCAACACCCTTGAATCAACCTTCAAGATCAAGCCTCAACGGCCCCTGAAGAAATCAAGACCCGATTCAAGATTAAGTGTCCAACACCCTTGAATCAACCTTCAAGATCAAGTTTCAACGGCCCTTGGAGAAATCACAAATCCGATTCAAGATCAAGTGTCAATGACCCTTAAATCAAAACCAGTTCAAGTTGAAGCCTGTGGAAAGTCAACAAGCACAACAAATGCACGTGCCGATTCGTCCCAGCAAAGTTGAATAGATCTCAGCCCAATTCAAGATCAAGCCTCAACGGCACTTGAAGAAGATCCCAGCTCGATCCAAGATCAAGCCTTGACAGCCCTTGGATCGACGTCTACATTAAGGGACTTCAAAACGCATATTCTACACGTGACAAGCACATGTATACGACACGCTTTGAAGTGGGGGCATTTTTAGATATTGAAATTTCGGTAAAATAAATGTTAACAAATAATTAAAATTTCAACGCTCACGTGTCACATAAATTTTACACGTAGTGTATGACTCGACGAAAAATCGAAAAGAGTCAGAAAAGCCATCAAACAGGACACGTGTCAACACCTGGCAGAAACGACTTATTTTATCAGATTATTTAAATTCAAAAAATTAAGTTTTGGAATTCTATAAATAGGAAGCCATTTCATTCACCAATTCACCAACACATTTCTCTACTCCCAAATTGGAAGAGAATTCTCTTGAAGTTCGTTCTTCGTTCTTCGTTCTTCGTTCATCGTTCTTCGAGATCAAGCCTTGACGGCCCTTGAAGAAATGCTCTTCATCCTAAGATCAAGCCCCAACGACCCTTCGGATCAACACAACATCAACAAATCCATACCATCGTTCATCCTAAGATCAAGCCCCAACGGCCCTTCGGATCAACACAACATCAACGTTTATTGTCAAATCCCTGAAGATCATCCTCGTTCATCCTAAGATCAAGCCCCCAACGGCCCTTCGGATTAACACAACATCAACGAATCCACACCACTGTTCATCCCAAGAATCAAGCCTCAACGGCCATTTGGATCAACAACCTATCAACAAATCCATATCTTACGAAGATAAAATCAGAGGATCAAGTTAAAAGAGATTGTAACCCAAAATTCATCAAATACAAATATTATTTTGTATGACACGTGTTCTTGTTTTAGAAATTTTCCGTGTTTACAGTCTCATCAAAGACTCACATAGAAATATGCATTCGCATATAAAAGCATATATAGATATACATATAAGGTAAAAATGTTTAGTTTTCAAAGGGGTCCACTCACAGGTAAGCAAAGCGTCTTTCATCAATAGGCTTCTTGCCTAAACTATTTTGATCCTCTAATAAGCCTGTGATAATCATATAAAGCTAAGTTAAGCTGTAATCATCAATCTATGGAAAATCATCCAAAACCACCATTTAGGTAATTAATTTGCCAAACAGAAGGTGCCACGTGATTCAAAACACTACAAAACCTATGGATAGGTCACGGGTCCTACACGCGTCGTCATACATGCCTCCACGCATTGTCGTGCTCCGGCTACACGGTGTCACACGCTGGGAAACACGCGCCATCGTAAGCCATCGTCATCGAGAAACATGTTGTCATACTCACCACCGTGGTGAGAAATAACTAGAGATAATGGAATATACCTATAGTAGGGGTATATGCCATTAGGTTTAACGGTAGGGCCTCTGTCACCGTCAACTTTAACAACGACTAACGTTAACCTTCACCGGTGTTGTCATCCAAAACTGGAGAAAACATAAAGACGGTCACGGACCTTCTCTAAGCACCAATCACCAGAAATCAATCCTAAAGGCTTAGGAGTTTACCTAAACATGTTTTCAAAGAAGGGAAGTCGGATCCACCTCGGATTTGGCGGCTCTTGCTCGAAAAAGCTTGCCTGATTCTGGAACATAATAAGGGAGCATGCATGCATCAAAATAGAGGTCTACATTCCCACAATTAGACTTAGGAACTCGCCCAAATGCCCAACAACAGGTTTTGGAGGGATTAGAGTTAGATTAATGAACCCAAAACCCTCACATTTCAATAATGATGAAGTATAGAGAGATTAGAAGTACTGCAGGCCTTTGCCGACCTTGAACTCAATGAAAAAATGCCGAAATTTAATGCTGGAGATGAACATGCAAGCACAGATGATTCACAGAGGTGAAAGCCCTCAAATTTCATTACAAATCAACCCCAAATCAACACCAGACAAGATTTAACCCATGAATATAAAGGTAAAACGAGAAATCTCACTTGGTATTCGAGGATAGAGATCGAGGCTCTCATCTTTAATAGTCGATCACCTTATGGTGCTCCAATGCAACATGCAAGACCATATACATGTTCCTTGAGCCTCAGGGATGTCTAATATGTGATTTTGGGGTTTGATTTGTGAAGGGATTAAGGTGAGCAAGGGTGAAGCTTTTGGAGCTTAGAGAAAGAATGGGACAATTTGAGAGTTAGAGAGAGTGAGGTTTGCAGAAATGAGGAAGGAGAGAGATGGATTGTCTTATAATCCCACTTAAAATAATTTTACGTAAATTACAATTTTGCCCATCCACTTGTTTTAAATTACAAATAAGCCCTCGAGGCCTCGATTCGTAATTCGATTTCGACGTTGAATTAACGTACCAAATAAATTTTATTAAACTTAAGGAAGTACGAGAATTTATAACTCGAGTCAAGGCTCAAAATTGATTAAGACGCCCACTCAAGGGCAAAATGGCCATTTCACATGTCTCGTGAATAATATACAATATCTTAAGGAACAGGTTTTAACACAAACTTGGGGGATTAAAACACAACTTTAGTTATGCGACGTATCAGTAAATAAAGAGAAAATGAAATAAGGTGAATACATGAGGATTTCTTTAATATGGTAAACCTCCACACACAATGGAGAAAAACCACGGGCATGTGGTCATAAAATAATTCACTATGGTCAACAAGTACAAGACTCATACAAGACATAACTTACGAACTCAAAATATTTCCTTGTCCTCTTGTCTTCATCTCCTCTTGGTTGAAACGCGATCACCTCAGTGCACGAAGGTTTGCTCGCGGGCTAGAACGAATTATAATGATGATAGAAAAAACCTACTGGAAAACCAGAAGTAAATAATGGACATGAGAAAATCAATAACCCACAATGAAGTAAATTGATATTATGCTTTAACCTTAAAATAAATTTGATTGTATCATAAATTAATTGTATTTGATCATGTTTGCACCCCACTTCAACCTTTACCCAAATGCAAGAGATATTAGCAAGAACACTAATGCAACCAAATATTTATTCACATTTTGCACCTGCATATATCTCAGCGTATATAGCTGGTTGTAGGCTAAATATATCCAACTCAACAATTAAAGCACCTGAGCTAACTAAGTGATGGCACTTGGCATCCTAAAATTACCCCTCCCTTAGAAATCAGCCTTGTCCTCAAGGTTTAACTTTGAAAATTCAAGTAGCATTCTTTTGATTATGATTTGGCAATGGATCCAACTATTATAGGTTGATCTTGAGACAATGAGCGACATAAGCTAGTAGTATATAGCAGCAGTATTCCTAGCAATTTGTTGTAGCAATATGCTTCCACAAGAAGGACAAAGACTGATATGTTTTTCCCTTGTCAATGGGCAACAACATATGTACTGAACTAATGAGACCATAAGGGTGTGCTTGCACCAAGAGCTCACTGCGGAAAACATTAACTCCATACAAAAAAATGAGCAATGGTATCGAACATCCAATCAGAACTTCTAGCACGCATAAGGATACAGACGGCAGCTACACATAAGACAACGCCATGCATCTCAATCTCCAATTGACGAATTGGTGCTGCTTGAAAAACACCTACCACCCTTCGTAGCGAGAGATTGGAGCTTCTCTAGAATCAATTCGTAGTTGGACTTTATTTCATTCTACAAATTTGTAACTGTGGTTTCTAAATTCTTCACATGAAACTCTATTGCTTTCTGATGCAAGTCAACTACACCAAGAAGGGATCGTGAGGACTAGCTCTGATATCAATGTTATAATCCCACTTCAATCTTTACCTAAATGCAAGAGATATTAACAAGAACACTAATACAATCATATATTCATTCACACTTTGGACCTGCATATATCTCAGCTTATATAGCTGGTTGCATGCTAAACATGTCCAACTCAACAATTGAGGCACCTGTCCTAACTAAGTGATGCCACTTGTCATTAAACTCTCCTAATAACGTAATTAAACACTCAATTTATGTTTTCCTAAAAGGCATATTTGTCAATTTGTCCCCTAAACTTATTTAGAGCTGTCAATTTCCCCTATTAATTTTAATTTTAGCTGATTATCCCCTTCAACTTTTATAATTACCAATTTCCTCCTTGAACTTTAATTTTAGCCGATTACCCCCCCCCCCCCCGAACTTTTATAAATAGCCAATTTCTTCCCCGAGCATTATATTTTTTAAAATTTCATCCAATTTTACATCCATCTTTGTCACGGAAACAACGCATGACAACTATACGAGGGGCAAAAAGAATGAAAAATTGGATAGATAAAAAAACTGAATGAAAGCTTTTAGAATCTAATGACGGTGGGGGAGGGGGAATTGGTTATTTATAAAAGTTCAAGGGATAACCAGCTAAAGTAAAAGTTCAAAGGGAAATGGGCTAATTATAAAAGTTCAAGAAGGCAATCAGTTAAAATTAAAGTTCAGGGGAAAAATAGCAGCTTCATACAAGTTCAGAGAACAAATCAACAAATACATCTTTCTAAAGTGATGCACATGCAGTTTATCTTAAGTGATCTGCAGAATCAGATTGTCTTTGATTGCAAGTTTCAAATCACAAACCTATACACTAGAACACGCTTAAAATCTAGCAATAGTCTATTATAGACACATTAATGTGGCAAGTCATGCATACAACCAACAACCAACATTAGAAAAATTTATTAATTGACATGACATATATACATACTTGTTACAACATATAGGTAAATCGATTTGGTTAAAAAATGTGAACTCCATATTATTTCAATAAAAAATATTAATGTGGCAAGTCATGCATACAACGAACAACCAACATTAGAAAAATTTATTAATTGACATGACATATATACATACTTGTTACAACATATAGGTAAATCGATTTGGTTAAAAAATGTGAACTCCATATTATTTCAATAAAAAATATTACAAGCGTTTGAAGTTTAGAATTCAACTTCTGAAACTTTAGTGTAAGGAAGTCGGCAAGAATTCTATGCATGTAAAGTTTGATTTTCCATGGGGAAGGACATATCGATCAAATGTTTACTCTACATTATCCATTCAAGGCTTCAATAATATGTATGCTAAAAGGCTTAGAACCAATATGCTTTTCTGACTATAAACCTGCACGGCTATACACATTTCAAAAATGCGGTGAATTTAGACGATTAGGTGGTTATATGTGGGACCCCCTCCGGGTTCATGAATAGCTGGTATTGGTTAATATCGATCGAATTCGTACACTGAAATTAATGGTTTTTAACTTTCTCCTTGAGCATCTATTATTATGCATTTAACATAAGACTTTTGGACCTATTCAAAATCTGTATAAAATACTAGTTTGGCAGATAAAAATCTTGACCACTAATTTGGATCTTATATTATGAGGGACATACACTGTGCTTTTTTTTTTTTTTTTATCTATGAATATCATTACCAGGGCAAA